>CM062807.1:986347850-986885350 GCA_031772625.1 Pinus tabuliformis | reverse complement strand
AATGGAAGGCTTCCTCATGGAAGGTCCAAAGCTTCATTCTCCAGGGGCCATTGAGGGAACCCATATTAACCCTTTTCTGTCATGTGTTGTGCGCTGCATTTTAGAGTGAACTAGCCATGTGCACAATCCATCACCGAGTATTTTCCATTCCAACGTGTCTGAAATATAACCTTGGCCCTTAAATTTCCCATAATATATTATTTCATGATAATTTTGGCATTGATTATGTATCTTCCCGTTTTATCTCAAAATTTCTTCATGCTTAGTTTGAATTTTGAAAACATGGAGTAGAGCAGTGCCATGCATGATCCATGGTGTACCATCATTTAAAGCTAGTACATAACCAAAATGGACATCAGGATGAGGCTGGTGAAATAAAGGAGATGGATATTGTTGGAGCAGACAGGGTGGGCCCATCATAGTAGCCGGAGAATGACAACCGACGAGAGAGGGCACATAAAACAAAATGTGAAACATCAAAATTTAGATTACTCACTTATGAAACTCAATACTCTTGTGCCATTTGAGCACCCATAGTACAGTCATTTGAATTTGGTAACCGAGTTAAACCTATTAGTGGGCACTCATATTTCAATTTGGTGCTCATTACCAATGTAGGAGGTGCAGGCAATGTGGAGGTTGTTTCCATTAAGGTTCCAGCACTAGTTGGCAAACAATGTCCTGTAACTGGGGATATAATGTAATAGCCCTAGCGAAAATTCCATGTAATAAAAATAATGAAGGAAAAATAATAACCATGATTGCTGGGACCCTTATTCCAAGATGAATGCTGGGTGAGAAATCCTAGTGTGGTTGTTCATTTGGTTATGAATAGCTAAGGAAATTGGCCAAGGCAATAGCTAAGGCTTTGGAAAGGCAAATGGAATTTTTGGCACATTTATTTATGAAAATAATGGAAATTAGAAAAAAAGGGAGGTGAAAGGTCATAGGTTGCATGTGAGGAGGAAATTGAAGGAGAATAATGGAAAATGAAGAAAATAGAGGCCTAATTGATAGAAATGCTTATGAGGATCACTTGGTAACCTTTTGTCAATTTAGTTTTGGAGCTCTCTCATTTTTCTCTCTCCCCCTCACATTCTTGGACACAAAGAGTTTTCTTGGAGCACTCCTGGAGGGTGTGGCATACTTTGATTTTTTTAGAAAGAATGCAAAGGAAGAGAAGGAAAGTAGATGAGGACATCAGGATCAGTAACTATAATGGGTTTTTATTGCAGGTACTGAGTTTCATGTATGTTTTCCTCACTAGTTTTGGCATGCATGGAATATGCATGTGGTTTATTGTTCATGACCTGTCACTGGCATGGAGGATTTCTTGGATTGATAGTGGATTTTCCTAGCCTTGCCATTTCGTGAATAGCCATGGTGTTGTGGGTTAATTTACTTTGTTTTCTGGTTGGTTCTCATGTTTTCTAAAATTGGGTTGAGATACTAGTTCCTGGAGCCGTTTTGGCATCAATCCACGTAGCGCGGACTAAAGTATCACCTGAAGCAGTATGGGGGGATGTAAGAACCAAGTTTCTGCACCCTGAGATGGTTGTGATGTCATTTTATTTGGCTTTAAACCCTTCAGGAAAGCCTCTGATCATCCTTCGCATACCCTATATAGATAGATCAGGCACTTACACACCTCTGTAATGACTCTTACTTTTGTATCTACTCAGAATATCTTAGTTTCGTAGAGTCTTAACATGTATTTATTATTATACTCACGTAAACATATATCTTTACTTGCGTTCATATAACAAAGAGAAACATATATATTTGTGCATCAGAATAGAATTAGAACGTAAACCCATTTTTCAGCATAACATAATCACATGCAATTAACAGAAGTAAAATACACATGCAATTCCAAAATACTTCTCTTTATTAGTAATCCAGATTTCCAATACAAAATCTGACTACCCTAAGCACACAGTTGCAGGGGTCCACACACTCAGTTGCAGACTTATACCCTAGGCCTCTGCACACACAGTTGTAGAGCCTCTTCCTATGCTAAGACTCTTTGCTCTTAGATCTCACAGACCCAAAACTTACTTAGAATTCTACCAAAACTTATGAACTGCCTTAGACTCTCTAAGAATCTCCTTTATATACATTACCATGGCCCGCGGACCAAGGGTGGATCTCATCAAGCCGACACAAACTATCTAAGCTAAGGGCGGAAAACCTTTTTGACTATTTACATCTTCACGCCTCGCGACCACAAAATGTGGAGACTTTACATTCTTTACATAAAACTTGGGCCTTTAGCCCCAAAACATGGGCTTTTAACCCCAAAATGGACCCCATGGGACCCATTCCCAAGAGGCCCCCAACAAAAATCTGGTGACTCTCGCTTGAGTCACTCTAGTGGCATGGAGATCTTGTCGTGAAGACCTCCCAGCTGCACCTGTACCACTGCAACTTCGGTGGTGCACTGTGTTGTCACCAACTTCACCTGCTTGACTAGCTACTCCATTTATGGTTGTGCACTATCTGCCTATATTTTCTACTGTGCCACCTGCAGATTGGCTAATTTTCCTTCACTGGAGGAAGTGAGTACATAGGCTTCCTCTAGCCAAGGCCCCAATCTGGCTTTCAGTACTGCCTCCTTGTGCTGAGCTGCGTCTGCCTGTTCCTTTAATGCATTCACTTCCTGCAGGTTTGCCAATCTCTGTGTTATGGCGATGGTGCGTGTCGTTGCTTTGACTTCATCGTATTGTTTCTACAGCTTCCACGCCTCTATTTCCAGCCTCTGTACATGGGGATCCTCCTGTAGGTTGGTGACTACTTCGAGTGACTGCTCGAAGAGCATAGTGCACTCCTTCACAACGGCATCTACGGCTGCTATTGCATCGTTGAGAGTGACCGCGTGCTGCTCTTTAACCTCTGGTGGAGTCAAAGGCTGCGCCCTCAACTTGAGCTTTGTAGTTTTAATGTTCAGTTCAAACTGAACCTTAGCCAACTCTGTTCTCACTTCGTGCACTCTAGCAGCAAGCTTCTAAATTCTCACATCGACTAGTGCATCTTTAAGAATATCCAGCTATCAAATAGTCCTACATGCCTAAGCCACCACCTTGGTCATGTGCTCATTCTTTTCTGTGGTGGCCTTAAGAAGATCAATGACGTGATTCTTCTGTACAACCAACTGAGTGTTGTTCACCTTCTTCTCACTGATAACGTTCAGGGCGCACTGTTCCCAAGCCCGAAGTTCCATGATCACACCATCTTGCAATGTGTGAATGGATTCACTTGGAAGGGCAGCCAAATTTAGCCTAACCCTCTTGAGGGCACTGATAGTGGCCCTGTTGGCTTCTGTTTATGTAGTCAGCGCTCCATCCGATAGCACCATTGTTGAGGGACAAAGTCCCCTAGGGTTTTGGGTCAACACCCTAGCAGAGTGAGGGTTATCTACAGTAAAAACAAGCATTCCACATAGCGATGATACTTAAATAAGAAAACTACATAAAGAGAGGTGCACTTGGGGGTCCTTCATTTTGGTAGTTCTAGCCAGGGTCTAACCCTCTTGGAGTTCCTTTCAATCCTTAGACCTGCAAAACAACCAATTCAAAGAAGCATAGCAATATATGGACCAAGTATCATATAGAAATCAACTTCATAACATATTGAAAGGTAGTTAGTTATAAAATTGAAACAGTTATTCATACATAAACCATAACATTAACATCATATGCATGAATAAGATTGATTTCGGGAACAAGACAAATGTTTCTTTATTGCAGATAACTAAAACAAAGCAAGGAATGGTATCACATGAATCTTCCTCTCACTAGCTCCAAGCAGAACCGTCCTCTAGATCCACAAAAGGCTCATTCCATGACTCATACAAAGATATCTCAACTAGTGAAATAACATAAAAGCTCAAGCAAACAAGGGTTTCCTGTAATGGGGGGAGTGCTGGAAGCACAATGATCTTCAAACCTGATCAGGGATAATCTCAACAGAGTAATTTTCTCTCTATTCTCTCCTCCTTAGGCCTTTCCATTGAAGCCTTTTTATACTTCTCCCATAGTAGTTTTTTAGTTGGAAATTCATTGGGAACAGTTGGGCCATGGGCACTAATAGGTAATCAACAGGTAAAACCCATGATCTCCACCTCAAATTAAGGAGATTTAATTTTTTTTTATGTGTTTTAAGACATATGTACGTGGGTTGGGTATACATAGACCCACGTACACACGCATTTAGCTCAGGGCAATGTCACGTATAGGGAGTAAAACATTGTTTTTTAAATATTTGTACCACATCTGGAAGGAGGGGTTGCCCTAGGCCATAAATGCAGCATCAAAAACATCAAGAGTGAGATTTGGAGCTATAACAGATGCCCCCTAATATATGAGGTCAGAAGGGGTACATGATGGCTAAAATGTATTAAGTACATGGAAAGGAAACCTGTCAAAAAAGGGAAAGGACTTCACCAGATTTCAGCCTACCAAGCCACAAAAGGAGATCATAAAGAAACGCTATTTGAGGCGGGCATACCCATGCTCAGAGAAAGTAAAGCATGTCCGCATATCAAGTAGAAGCATATCCACTAAGTATACAAGTATAGAAGACTGGAAATACATAATGGATCCTCTGATCATGATCGAACAAGCACATGCTTGAATATCACATATAAGAATGTCAATGATGCTAAAAGATGAAGCTAATCACTGATATCAAAGATTGATCCCAAAAGTACCAAATGAACATGATGGAATAAGATGGTACTACACTGCAAACTTGGGTGCCAGCATATAGAATGTCACCATGAATGACTGCAACATATAAGGTGGAGTGATATCAACTAGCAGCAACAGGAGCAACTGTGAAGTGAACCAATGAATGTTGATGCAACCCGAGGTCTTCACCGACCGCCATGATACATTTCTATACAATGGGAATAAATGATCTAAAGTCGACCATGTGAGAAATCGTTTGATTACCGGTCATTGATGTATACCGTTAACAAATGTGAGACTACTCACTGATAATGATAATGAGAGTCAAGGTACCCAGTGCAAACTAACAAGTGCGAATATATGAGCTGAAGTCACACACCTATAAGAATCTATCAATTAGGAGACAATGATGGTTTCCCATTGTCGATAGCGAAGGATCTGCCACTGATGACTGCAAACCCCAAGGTACTGCCAAATGGACTCTAGACCTTTTCCCCAGAGCAATGAGTCATAGTTGATGGGGAAAGATATGCTAGAAGGAAGGCATTAAGGTATCCTTCATCAATCTAGCACGAGTGTAACCCGTAGGCCAATAATGTGGAAGGAATTGGATGAAAAATGATGTAGTAACCCAACCGAAGCACGTTTTCGGCATACACAAGATGTGGCTAGCGCACGACAGAAACCCTCTAAACCAACCAATAATGAAAGCTAACATAGAGGCGAGGTATCCACCCATAGGGTTAAATGGAAACCAAGGCACTGCATGAATCCCAATGTGCGATAGTGTAAGATGATGTCGAACACAAGGGAAGCCACTCAGTCAAAGACCCATGATACTAATCGATGCTGAGCACAAGGTGACCTATCAATAATAAAAATAGGGCCAGGGTGTGGCTCTAGGCCTATCCTCAGAGCAAGATGTCGTCATCGATAAGGACAAGACCCGCCAGCAAGAAGTCAATGGAGACCTTATCAAACTGGCACGAGTAAAGGACCAATATAATTGATGTGATGATAGACAAGACACTGACAACCAGGGATGGCCAACTGAAAAATGAGTCAAGAGACAGTGTAGAGAGGACGACTCAGGCTAAATTCCCTTGAAGAAAAGCATGACTCAATGATGACCATGTTGCAACATATGGTGACTCAGTATAAGTTCATCATGCTGGAGGCATGAACGAACTCTCCATATGATTGGAAGAGATAACCAATCAGAGGAGAACTTACTGAATAACAAGGTTAAGGCGTACCTAAGTCAAACTAAATCCCACCAAATGGAGGAGACTTTGTTTTGAGTGATTTGTTCAAGGGTGAGACGACTGACGCTAGCTGCCAACAATAAATGGAAATATTGTCTCGTTCCCGCTCTTTTTAGAATATATAATTTTTTTTGTCTTTTTGTTTAAGTTGGAAAAAGAATAAAAGAATGCTATAGTACAGTGGAAAGAATGAGTGCCGATGAAACAGATGATCTAGTTCTTGGGATTGGAACAATCCTATGCTCAATGTAGGGAGGCGAAAATTGGTTGAAGAAACTCAAAGGTATGTTCCTTCCATGGGTTATAATGTGTGGAGTCGCAGAAGCTAAAGGATTGCAAGTTTGATTTTGCAGATGACATGGTCAAAAATTGGCTTAAACACAAGTCCAAGTGAAGCCGGCTCAAGGCCAAAAGGTGCAAATGGTCAAAATGCAATGTAGTAGTACAACTCAACATGAAGGAGCCTCTAGGGTATAAGCCTAGAACGAAGTGAAGAAACCAAAAGGAATGAGTCTTCATCGCATAAGTCATGGTGGGACTACAGAGGACTCCCAAGCCTACTCAAATTGAAGCAGCATCAACAACAAATGTGAGCGAGGTGCTAACTATGATGCCCATGAAAAGGATGGCTCTACCATCATGCCATGGTTTAAAAAATTGGCAAGTGAAGATGGTTTACGAACCATAACACAATGGGATCGACCCTATGGCAAGTGTATCAAAAAATGGAGGCTAATATGTAAAATGCAATGAAAAAATGGCTTCCCTAACCTATATTGCAGTGAGAAAACGATATCTGCCATGATGGGTCTGTAGTCATGGAACCGTCTCGAAACTGTCGAAAAAGTGTTCAAAATGTCCTAAAAAGCAAACCATTGTCGACATTCCAAGCTCCCAAATTAAAAGCTACATGAGACAAAACGAAATCAAGTTTTGAAAAAAATTGACATTTTCAAATCTTATAAAATAGTTTTTTGACTCACCATTGTTACCATTTGAGTTGAGAGCACAATGAGTGGATAAAAAGAAGTAAGCTTTACCATTTACCAAATTCGACCGTTCAAATCTTCCCAAAATCACCAGGTAACCCGTAAACAAATCTTGCATTCATTTGTGATTGGTTTTAAAAATTTTAATTCAATTTTCACCATTGAATTTATGTCAAATTTTTTTTATCATGGAGTATACACGGGTTGGCTATATGCAACCTGTGCATACGTAAGCCCTAGACACGACTATGTATGAAACAGTCCCGCATATATGCCGTTAAAATTTCAAAACAAAAAACTAACAGTCCAAACTTGTCTTTTCCTCAGGATGCCAGTCACTTGGAGGGAAAGAGAGCATGCCATAGTGGATGATGAGGTTATGAACGATCCAAAGGCCTTGGATGCCTTAAGAGGATGCGGTTTGCTAAAGTTCTTCAAAATACCAAATATGAAGGCAAACACTCGCTTGCTCAAAATGCTCATTCACTATTGGAGCATCGAGGATGACTCATTCATGATTGATCAAATGCCACTCAAGATAGAGATTGAAGACATCTATTTCATCACAGGCATTTCCTGGAGAGGAGAGGTAGTACATTCCATGGGCTGATCATGAGGTAGCCTCTCTATCGAGGACTATGTGCATATATATTACCCGGGCCATCTAGAAAATATTGGAAGCCAAATTCCAATCAAGCATGTGAATAGTTTATCATTGAGGATCATCCTATTCACTATAACCAGAGTGAATGGGCAGCTTCCCTACACTAGGCGTCACGGATTTGCATGAGCTTGGTGGTACACTGTCTCACCACAATATTTGATTGGTGTACTCCTCTTCTCACCAACTTGAAGAGCCAGCTAACATCTATCAAAAAGGGCCAGACAAAAACTTTGGGTATGGAACAATTTTGTGCTCCTTCTTTTTTGAGAAGGTCCCAGCGCTATGCCCTAGAGTACCAGTTTCGATCAGTAGCCTCTGAGAACCACGGATGGGCAGGTGAGCTGATCTAATAAAATGACTAGGAGGTGGGGACGTACCACTGACCGCTTTTGATGATGATTTCTTCTCTTGGTGGGAGCAATAGATCATCGCAGTGGATGATTATCGCTATGCTAGCTTGGACTTCTAGGGAGATCCTGATCTAGCATTACCACCAGCCGTGGTATGGGGTAATATAGGTAACAAATGTTTTTGATTTTATGATTTTTATGATTTTTCAAATATTAAAACGAACTTTGAAAAATATTTTTTATGGGATTCAAATGACTAATGTAATTATCATATTCCAGATATTGGGCCAGTGCAACCAGATGGATTCCCACGGCATGGACGTCGTGGCCAAGGTGACGAAGAGGTGGCTGCCGATACAGAGCGACTCTTACACACAGTTCAGTGGCACTTGGTGAGACTGACTCACCGAGTACCAATGGAGGCTGTAGAGGATCTCCATGTAGACATACAACGTCACGTGGTTGGGATGCCATGAGACTGGGTTCAGACTCTTAGGTGTGTGGCCAAAGAAGTAGTTGCATACTTAGCTGCTCATCCTGAGCCGGGGCATTAGATGTACTGGACATGATTATGGGCATTTGAGTCCCAATTTTTGTATATTATTTTGGACGCACTTATGTACACTCGGGATGTTTTATGATATATATATATATATATATATATATATATATATATATATATATATATATATATATATATATATATCATTTTCAACTTTTTGATGCTTGATTTTATTGTGATGAATGAATGATGTGCCAGTCTAAAGCTTGATTAGCGATAGAATCTGCTAACTAATTATGAGATCTTGGAATGTGAAAATAATTTATGTAAGTAAATGATCTTGGCAACAACTTCACCCTTAAATACTGGCGATATAAACATGGATCCCTTACCGGATAAATGTTATTCAATTGTGACACTATCAGTTGTGAATCAAGATAGACTACCAATGAATCGATTCCATAAGAAATAACTTTGGAGAGTAAATTAATGGCGGCAGTATACTCAGCCATATTATTTGATGCAGGACTAATTCATACTCCCCTTGACACCATCAACTGACCAGTTGGATAGTAGATAACCCAAGCTGTGGAAGCGAGGTTCCGAGTGCGTCGACTAGCCCCATCGACAAATCCAAAATAGACCAAGTCATCCATCAACACCTGCCACAGCAGACCAAAAAGTGTTGATATCAAAAAGCTCCCTATGAGATATGTACAAAAATACAAAATTTACAAAGAAGCCATTGCCTAACTGCTACTTAAGAAAAGTACTTTTTAAGGTAGAGCCCATTTTGGGGCTCTGCCAAGTTGTTTCCTTCAAAATCGACTAACTCATACACCCCTTTTTCTAAAACTCATTTAATTATAAAGGGACTGTACCACATAGGCTTGAAATTTCCTGCCCCCAAGGCATCCTTATCTTGGTCATAGACCAAGACAAGGTCACCTTTAGAAAAGACTGGAGGATGGACAGCTTTATCGTACTGAGTTTTAACCCTTTTCTTATGAGCCTCATTGATTGTGGCGGCATCTTGACACTGCTCATCGAGATGTTCCAAATGAAGGAGGCACTCTTCAAGACTAGAGGTCTCTGGAAGGAGCTCAACAACTAGCTTAAGAGATGGAATTTCACATTCAACCAAAAAGATAGATTCCAGCCCGTAAACTAATTGAAAAGGTGTAAAACCTATGATAGTCTTTACCGAGGTTTGGTATGCCCAAAGAGCCAGATACAACATAAGATGCCAATTGGACTAATTTTTGTCAATCATCCTTTGCAGGATTGTCTTAAGGGTTTTGTTCATGGCCTCAACCTGTCCATTGGCCTGAGGATAATATGGAGATGAATGCTCCTGCCGGAAACCCAATTTAAGAGCCAATTTAGACATTAGTTGGTTCTGGAAATGACTGCCATGGTCAGTGACAATCTCTCTCGAGATATTGAACCTTGAGATAATCTGATTGAAAAGGAACAATGTCGCTATTTCACTATCATTTTTATAAGTGGGCATGGCCTCAGCCCACTTCGTGAAGTAGTCTACGGCCACGATAATGTACTTGTGATTCACTGCTGAAGGTGGATTACAAGTTGTAAAATCAATACCCCACTTAGTAAAAGGACCGACAGTGACAACGAGGAAAAGAGGAGCTAGATGAGTGCACATCTTGCGAGTATAGACATGACAAGGATGACAAAGTTTGACTGCCTCAACACAATCTTTGAAGAGCGAAGGCCAAAAATAGCTGGCGCGCAAGATACGCTGGGCTGTAGCAAGCCCTGAAAGACAACCACTACAAGCTCCATTGTGGCAATCATTAAGCACGGACTCTACTTCCTCTAAGCTTAAACAATGCCTAAGGATTGAATCAACCCCTTGGCGATACAATGTATCACCATTGATAACATAGTTCTTAGCTAGGTGACGTAATTTTCGACATTCATCTTTAGAGAAAGTAGAGGGAAACTTCAAAGTCTGGAGATAGACAATGATATCTCCATAGCAGGGGTCAAGTGAAGAGATGAGGAATAGATGTTCGTCGGGAAAACATTCCTTACAAATAGTATCCTCTCCACAAGGTAGCTTGGAAATTAACTCCACAAAAACCATAGATTTCTTAGACTTGGCGGACAAGAACTCAAGATCGAATTCTTGTAAAATGATGATCCATTGATTGTATTTGCCCCCAATCACTCGCCTACTGAGGACAAATTGGAATAGATTGACTGCCGCTAAGACAAAAGTTTTGCGTAGCAAGATATAATGGTGGAGCTGTTGGATAGCATGGAGAGCTACCAAAGCCAACTTCTCAACAGGAGAATAGCGAAGTTCAGGACCTACCAAGCCTCGGCTCAAGTAATAAATCACATGCTCCATGAGAGCATTGTCTTCCTGAATGAGAACCATACCTATGGTTGATTCTGCAGCAGCGAGATATAAAAGGAAATCCCTACCACAATCCGGTGGACTCAAAAGCGGGCCAGAGACTAATTCCTTTTTCAAGGCATCAAAAGACCGCTGCGCAAAGTCGTCCCATATGAATGGAACTCCTTTCCGTAACAAACACATAAACCATTTAGTGATCTCAGCATAGTTCGCTATAAACCTTCTTAAGAAATTAGCCTTCCCTTGAAGACTTTGAAGTTGTCGAATTGAGAATGGGGGAGGCCACTGAATTATTGCTTCTACCTTGAAGGGATCAACTCAAATCCCTTCAGTTGACACAATGAACCCTAATAACTGACCAGATGTAACCACAAAAACACACCTATTGAGATTCAACCGGATCTTGTAAAATCGAAATCACTCAAAAACCAATCGAAGGTGGCTAGGATGATCAATTCTCTTTCGAGAATGAGCAACTAAATCATCCAAGTATTCTTCATTGAGATGTTTGATGTCATGGAAGGCGTATGGCATGGCCCGCTGGAAGGTAGCTCCAACATTTTTAAGACCAAAAGGCATATTTCTATATGCAAAGGTACCCCATGGACATATAAAAGCTGTCTTATGTTGATCTTCAGGATGGATAGAAATCTGATTATAACCAGAAAAACAGTCCATGAAGGAGAAAATCTCATTACCCACACATTCATCAATAATCTGATCAATAAATGGCATGGGGTATTTATCTTTGGGACAAGCTTTGTTTAGGTCTCTAGAGTCAATGCATACTTGGATTGTTCCTTTCTTTTTATCTATAGGGATTGGATTAGAAACCCAATCCGTAAGAGGAACAGGGTATATAAAACCCGCCTTGAGCATCTTCTCTACTTCAGCTTTAATAGCTGCTGGTTTCCTAGGATTAATTGACCGAAGCTTCTGATGAATCAGCTTAGCATTTTCATACATCTTGATCTCATTTTGAACTATGGATGGATCAATGCTAGGAATTTTTTCATAGGACCAAGAAAATACATCTCAAAGCTCCTTAAAATGGTTGGTGTAAATTTGAAATTCTTCAGGCTAACACTTGGCTCCAATGAAGAGATTCTCGATCACATTGGGGTTCCTAGAGATGTTTATAGATATTGTTTTTGAAATCACCAACATATTACCTTCGGCACGAAAGTGTGCTGGAGCCAAAGGACTTGATACCGTACAAACATCACTAGTAAACATCTCGGAGAACCTAGATTCTACTTCCTGCAATGGAGGAAGAAAATATGAATGATGGTGTAAGTCTTCCCAAGGTCGATATACACCCATCATTACTTCTAGGATTGCTTCCTCGGATGGTAAAATCATATCTAAGCAGTCCATAGTGGAGGTAGAATCAAGGGTCCAAGCTAGGGCCACATCACCATCTAACTCCTCCTCAGAGAAAGGAGTAGAATGGTTGTCTGTAGAGTTGACGATAAACTGATATCTAAGCTCTACTGTAGACATAGCAAATGCCATTCCACCAACTTGTCCTTCATCTAATGTGGTCGTAGGTGAAGGCAAGGTCCAAGGGTCTAAAAAATAATGAGTTCGGAAGAACTCTTCCCGTGAAGACTCCTTGGATGATGAAACGACATTGATTCTAGCAATAAGAGAGGGAAAATCAAATGTATGCATCAATGAAGAATACATCCCAACTCCCAGATTCTCAATAGGCCGACGAGGGTTATCCACTAAGGGAACAGTAGAATTCAAAGTTGCCCAAGGATTAGCTGGAGAATAATCCAATTGATCAACCTTAACAATTTTCCCCTCATGAGGAAAGCAAATGACACGAAACAGAGTTGAAACAATGGCATCCATTTTGTATACTGAGTTCCTTCCTAAGAGGAGATTGTAATCTAGGTTAGCATCAATGACTTCTACTTCGATATTAATGACCTTTCCCCCAACACATATGGGAAAGGTCAGGTTAATCCCATGTGGCTTATGAGAATGCCTGTCAAATGCTGTCAGGAGGGTAGGTGAAGGAACAACTGAAGGTGATCCAATGGCCTTCCAACGTGACATCGATAACGATTCGAAAAATGTTAATTTTCCGGTAGGTAGACTTTATTTGAAAAGCCATATGATGAGGGAGTTTCTTTTTGACATTAAGCATGTCGAAAGTGAGCACTAAAGAATTATTTGGATCAACTGCCCCTATCACCGAAAGCAAAGCACTTCATTGAGCTAGACACGACTGGAGAACCTCTAAAGTGGACATAGTGCATGGACTCTGAGCTAGATCCTCAACAATGGAGTAATTTTGGGCGGCCCTAGCATTAGGATTGATAGTCGTGCGTTTAGCAAAACCTTTCGGTATCCGAGGTATAGTCTCGACAAAGGGCGCTCAATATGAAGGTTGGTAGTTCCAGGAGTAGATTTTTCCTTGGATGTTTCAGTTTCATCGTAATCACGTGACCAAGTGTCCACATGGATGTTAGAACCCATCATGAAAACATTTGATGATTTATCCCCTTCCTAGTTTCCTGCTGCAGAGGTACCATGATTTGAATTCGCCCAGCAAGCATCTGCTGCCCTTGGGGAAAAGGGCTGATTAACACAACTTGAGAGCTAGAAGTCCCTTGCTACCCTAATAAGCACTAAGCATCTTGAATTTTTGGGCAGAGATGAGTTAATGGTATCCACTGCATAGCTTGCATGGAAACTTGACTTTCTTTCTAGACTCATTTCCAGCCCCACCGGCATTATTGCTAGGTTTATTTGCATCCGCCTTCCCATCTTGACTCTTGTTCTTACTTCATCCTTTCTTCTTCCCATTGGAATTTTGATTTTCCTTGGGGTTAGAAGATTGGACAGTGTTAGTGGAAAAGGGTTGAGAAGGTGAAGGGTTAGACGATGTGACATGATTGGTAGGAGCATTTTGTAAAGATAACTGCTGCAATTGGCTCAACAAGTTCACTGTATTGGTGTCTATGGATCCAACGATACCATCTGCATGGGGACCTGGCTTCGACTCGGCTATATCAGCGTTAGTTCCAGGAGCATCAGACAAGATTTTCTGTAGAATCCTAGACTAAGAGTAAATCAATTCTAACTGTTGGGCCCTAAAAATAGCTTGCTCTTCAGAATAGACTCCGGACAGAGAGACATCCTTAGAGATCTCAGGTTGTAAGGATTTCAAAAACCATTCGAGATAGTATTCAAGAGGAATTTTGGCTTTAATGAGCCTCTTTCTCCGTCTCCATTCCTGAATATGATCAGAAATGTGAGTTGTCGTATCCTGACGGAAATTGGCCAGAAGTTCAGTTCCGGCATCATAACGGACGGGCAACTGGAAATGATTTAGGAAAATGTTAGCGAAATCAGTAAACAATGTAAAGCTGCCCCCTGCCAACTCTATATACCACTTGGCTGCATTGCCAGTTAAGGTGCGTTGAAAAAGTCTCAACCTAACCGAGTCATCAATGAGGGAGTTTGATGAGCACCACAAATGGAATGTGGTTACATGGTCGCCCAAGTCTTCACCACCCTTCCCCTCGAACTTTGGAATGTCTGAAGGGAGTTTGGTTGGGACCAGAGGCCAGGCCATATTGTATCTCATTGGATCATTTGTTAATTTCATGAGATCTGGCAAATTAAACTTCGCCAGAAAAGGAAGCCTAGGAGGACCTTGGGGATTCCACCCAGATTCGGTGGAGTTCCCAAAGTTTTGAAAAGATTGGCCTAGATTTTGAAAGGCACCGGGCTACCTGAAGTAACTAGTAGAACCCTCTAAACCAAAAGGTGACCCTTGTGGCCTAACAAAACTCGGAGTTTGACCAACTCCAGCTGAAACACCTCCATAACCAACGAAGCTCCCTCCTAAAGAATTATAAAGAGTCGATAACTCCTGATAAGGATTCCAAGCAAAAGCTAAGGGAGGAATACTTCGAAATGAACTAACTATGGAGTACGACCTATTCCCTTGTTTTCCAGAAAACGAATCTCAAGTTCCTATGCCACTAACCATAGGATTAGTCGAACCTTGAAAGGGATTACTGCCTTGACCTGTAGAGGAGAAAGGCATAGATCCTATCGTTGGGTTGGAATGTGGTATGTGACCAATTCCAGAAGGAAAACCCTGAAATGAAGCCGATCCACCCTTCATGGATGTGGAGGCACTAAATGGAACTGATGGAATACCCTGTGAATGGGTGCCAAATGGGAAAAATCCAGCACTTGATGCATTGTTTTGGTTATTTCCACTCGTAGAAGGAATGGAGGTAGACCCAACTAAGGATGTGCTAGAAAAATACCCAAATAAAGATGCAGAGGGGATGGAAATAGTTCCTCCCCCTTGTACTGATGTTGGAGTCTGCATGGTTGTAGCACTTGTGGTAGAAGCCATGCTTCCAGTGGTGGTCATCGAAGGTAAGTGTGTAATATGACCTGGACTTGACAGTCTATGCGTGAGAGTCCCAATGTATTGTAATACATCTAGATGATTAGAAGGTAGAGGAGAATTCAGAGTTGCTAATGACTCTGGGAGTTCTTCTACCTCAATGTTATCTTCCGATTGAAAGAGAACTCAAGAAGGAACTGGGGTGTTCCTCTCTAGTTCTGTGGAGGTACCAAGCCTATCCTGAACACTAATGCCTCTAGGGGGAGGATCAATCCGTGATGCATCAACTGCCATGGGATGAAACCCTCTGGCAGTATTACCTCTGCGCCTTCTAGGAGAAGGCTCTAAACTTGGTGGTGAAAGACCACGAAGTCTTCGAGACCGTCTAGGCGATCAGCCAACCACTTTGAATTTTTATTAAGATCTAATTAAAGACTGAAGAAAAAATGAAAGCTAGGCCAACTAAGAGCACAGAGAACACACTAAAAAGTCCCTAAAAAAGGTTAGCTAGTCAAACAAATTTCAAGTATTTCCGCTCTGAGTGATGAGGACCGGACACCAAAATACAGGAAAGTGAAGTAAGGGGCCTTCCGAGGATAGTCTAAGATAATGACAGCTCAGTCCTACCAGTAAAGATAACAGAGGAAGTTATGCTGACCTCCTAACAACATCCTATGCCGTTGCAAGCCCCCAAGCTTCGCAAGGGTGCGCTCCAGAAGTACTGCTGAGAGTGATACAACGTCGACCTCAGGTGCCATGTGATTCCCCTTCGCAGCCACTTTTGTAGATCCCTACGAGAAGCAACTAAGGTTACCAACTTGTGTTAGAAGCCAAGCAGAACAATCTTGAGGTAAGATCTGACAAGTAGGAGAGGGAGTATCTCTCTTCCTTATCTTCAAAAACCCTTGTGCTTAACTCCCAGATCCGAAGCTTTCTAGGTCTCCCTAACGCTATTGGATTTGCACTCACTATTAAGACTTCTATGTTTGATAGTTTAAAGTGGCCTTGGAGATTTTTCTCTCCACACACCTAATCCAAGGCCCTAAAATATCCTAAAACTTGTTAGTGTGTCTAAATTGACAATATAAAAAAGTTCTAGTATATTTTAATTAGTGCTTGCTTTTAAATGGGTTGTTCTGAAGTCAAGGGATAAGCGAAAATGAAACTTGTGGTGTTTTTTGACACAAAAGAAATTAATAAAAACCAAACTATATGCAAATGCATTCGTTTCGTTCTTCGATGAAAGAAATTTCTACCAAGTTCTAAGGAACTTCTACGAAAGAAAGAAAATTTTCTTTTCTTTTCTTTCAACAAGCTTCACACTCACAAAAATTAACAAAAACTATTGGATGCCCTACAAGATGCACAAACTATCCTAATGGAATGAGTATATGCTGATGCAAAAACTTAAGGCTACTCTAAAGCAGAGAATGAAAGTAACTTGTTTATCACTTCTAAATAGCCACTTAAGATGTTTAGATAGAATATAAGTTGCTAATGCTCATTTTCATCCAAACACTAAAAGAAAATCTTAAGACAAACAAAATGCACTTTCAATTGCAAAAAGAAACCAAATCAAAACAAGGCAATAGAAAGCAAAATCCAAGTTTTCAAGAAGTTTTCTTCAAAAGCAAAAACAGAAAACCACTTTTCAAAAGTGCTCTAAATACTATTGAAAACTTTAAGACCGAAGAATAGGCAACAAAAACACTTTGCAAGTTATCAATTCAAAATGGGTGAAAACTCAACAAAAATTGTGTTTCAAGATGCTCTTAACGACCAAAAGTAGCAAAAGGAGCTTGGTGACAATGATCAAAATATCAAGAAAGACAACATTCAAAATTGTCACTCAACAACTTTTAAAAGCAAGAAAAGCAAATGGCCACAAGATTTAGTTTTGACACAAAGCAAGAAGATCACAAAGATAAAGTTTGTCACAAAGATTGAAACCAATCTTTCTTCTCTAGAAGACCAGAAAAACCAAGATTCTCAGAGAGAAATCTTGTGTTCTCAAACAAAAATGATGACACTTGCAACAAAACAACTCAAGACCAAAACTTTTCACAACCGGAGAGAATTCGAAACTGGAAACTTGCTATAAAAACACAGACGGACAACCAAACTTGACTTCCCAGGAAACAAGAAATATTTGCAAAAATATTGAAAAATTAGCGTATATAGGACTGTGCCAATGCACAGTTTTGTGTATATGCAATTTAGCCCAAAGAAACATGTGTATACGCGGGTTCATATGGGGAAACTTACATACATATGCTTATGTAACTTGACAAAACTATGTATATAACAGCTCACAAGAAACAACAAACAAGAGGTCTGAATAAACTGATCAGACTTAATGTCTTAGTTCCTACATGAACAAAGAAGCCAATTGCAGCAAGAACAACTATAGCTGAGCCCTGATTGGCTTAAAATGACCCAAACTAGGAACAAGAATATTGTTGTCCCCAGCAAAGTCACCAATTCTATTGAGGGACAAAGTCCCCTAGGCTTTTGGGTCAACACCCTAGTAGAGCGGGGGTTATCTACAATAAAAAACAAGCATTCCACACAGCCATGATAATTAAATAAGAAAACTACGCGAAGAGAGGTGCACTTGGGTGTCCTTCGTTTGGGTAGTTCCAGCCAGGGTCCAAACCCTCTTGGAGTTCCTTTTGATCCTTAGACCTACAAAACAACCAATTCAAAGAAGCATAGCAATATATGGACCAAGTATCATATAGAAATCAACTTCATAACATATTGAAAGGTAGTTAGTTATACAATTGAAACAATTATTCATATGTAAACCATAACATTAACATCATATGCATGAAGAAGATTGATTTCAGGAACAAGACAAATGTTTCTTTATTGCAGATAACTAAAACAAAGCAAGGAATGATATCACCTGAATATTCCTCTCGCTAGCTCCAAGCAGAATCATCCTCCGGATCTGTCCAATCCCACGTCTTCAAAATGCTCCTTTCATGACTCATACAAAGATATCTCAACTAGTGAAATAACATAAAATATCAAGGAAACAAGGGTTTCCTGTAATGGGGGGAGTGTTGGAAGCACAAGGATCTTCAGATCTGATCAGGTATAATCTCAACAGAGTAATTTTCTTTCTATTCTCTCCTCCTTAGGCCTTCCCATTGAAGCCTTTTTATACTTCTCCCAAAGTAGTTTTTTAGTTGGGAATTCGTTGGGAACAGTTGGGCCACGGGCACTAATATGTAATCAATAGGTAAAACCCGTGATCTCTACCTGAAATTAAGGAGATTTAATTTTTTTAAGTGTTTTAAGACATATACGTGGGTTGGGTATACACAGACCCACGTACACATGCATTTAGCTTAGGGCAATGTCACGTATAGGGAGTAAAACAATGTTTTTTAGGTATTTGGACCAGGTTTAGAAGGAGGGGTTGCCCTAGGCCATAAATGCAGCATCACAAACATCAAGAGTGAGATTTGGAGCTATAACAACTATGGCCTGGAGATCTATCTTGCACACCATTTCTATTGCCTCTAACGTTCTAGGCGCAAAAATAGTTGACACTGTGTTGTTTCGCCCCACACTAGTTTGTACCTATGATGCCTGAATGTACATCTTGCATAGACCCATTTGAATGGCTCCCAAGGTTTGTTGTTGTTGTTGTTCGAACTGCTGCAACATTTCTGCGATCGCATCCCTCACCACATCGCCAACGTCATTCAAATCACTTCTATCAAGGTGATTTGGTTGAGGGACATTTTGCTGGCCTTGGACTTCTTTCGTAGTCCTACTTTCTCCTGGTCCCTATTGTGCTTAACCCGGAATAGGATAGTCTTCAGGTTTTCTCCTCCCTATTCGGATCACTTCTCTTCCCCTTCTGTCTCCAGGGAAGGAGATTTCTGACTCCTGTCGGAGTCACTCTCCTCCTCTTCTTCCTACACTCATGTCTGCTTCTTGGTAGTGCGCTCCGCTTTGGCTTGTCCTTAGTCTCTTTCTTCCTCTTTTCAGCCAACTGTTCCATCTTTAGTCCGCCCTCTTCCTTCTTTCACTTTGCTGTAGACTTGCTAGACCCAGTTGTCAAGTCTGAGGTCATGCGCCACTCTGCTGCCCAGCGGTCGAGGACCGCCCCGATTACATCATCTATAGCCAAGTATGGAAGTTCATACCACTTTTGATCACGTTCCTTCCGCGCTCACATGGAGACACAGTGGAAGTCCACCTTGAACTCCACATACTCTGCCAACTATTCGAAGATAGTCGGTGATAACCACGGTTTCCATTTGATGGCCATATTGATACTCATCTCCATCAAGATCCAAAATATCTTGCTATCCTTGACCCTTTGGGGTCCTTGGTGGCCCAGAGTGAAGCGAAATTCGCTACTTCCAGTAAATCCTGCGCAACCGAAGGAAACTGACTATCCTTCGGTAACTCCCATGCGACCAGTACTATGGATATCAGTAGCCATGCATAGTGAAAAGTTTTTCTCTGATCCTACACCTCTCTGTAGTTCGAGGAACTCGCTGCAGAGGTAGCGTGCCCAGTTGAATTGTACACCCTTCATGCACTGGGATACTAATGATATGACCATTGCGGACACTTCATCTGCATGACACTTCCTCATAATTTTCCTAGCCAAGATCTAGGTGGCTACTTTGACCGTGGGGTCAGGTATACTAGAAATGGAGGAGCCACGTGGCTTCTTGATGAACTTAAATTTGTCCTTCATTTCCTCAGCGAGGTCATGCTCACCTGTTTTTTCGCCAAATGCCATGGCTGGATTTAGTATTGAATGCAACAGCTGAGTGATCATAAGGATCAACATGTCAGTCATTGGTATTAGATCTTCTAACCATAGGCAGTTATCGTGCACCAAGCATAGAAGCTATTTGATCACTATCACGATTATTGGCATGTGGTTCTAATGCGGCACCCATAGCATGTTCAGGAGTCCTGCCTTGTCCGCCCCTATTATTCATTTCCTTGGCTCCAGCATGGTCACACCAGTATCCTTATAAAAGACATGGTGCATGAACTGATCAGTGGCTAAGTGGGGAAAGCACTTTGTATCGGCCAAATCCCAATCCTCCAGCTTTAAAATGGGAACGCGTGCTAGGCACAGTCCATGAAATGCGATCTTCTCTAGTAGAAGCAGTGTATGCAACATGAATTTTCTCTCATCAATGTCCTTGGGGACCTTTGCCTTACCTCAGTGTGGAGGAATGTATTCGGGTAGATTAGAGATAGGGTTAGACCCTTAAACATCAACTTCCTCTGCCCCCATGTTAATGTCATGCCCACCCATATTTATTTCTTCACTGTCCTCTTTAGGTTCTAGGTTAACTACCTTGCCCTTCTCCTGCGCGATGGGATTTTCCTTCTGCGGGTGTTTTCTAGGTGACACTAGCACTGGTGGTGTTGTTTCTTGCTTAAATTTCTTTGTTTTCGGAACCTCTTTGGCTGACGTAGGCCTTAGCCTTGGTGATCTCGGTGATTTGGGTACCTCTGCAAGTACTTTGACACTTGCTATCTCCAAGGTGGATTCCTCAACTGCCATTGCTACCTTCGGGGCATCTCCCTCAGCTGTCATTGCTTCTCCAACACTCACAGTTTCTACAGGCACCAACATGAGACTAGACAAAAACTCTTGCATTTCCTTCAGCAACCTCTCAAATGTTGAACTTGCTATCAAAGCTTCAAAGTACTCACGGTTCATACTCGCGTGAGATCTCAACACCTCAATCCTCAAAATTCCAAGTGCTTTTCGTTGGGCAACCACCTATAATTTATAGGCATTTTCGAATTCAAATCTGACCATTCCCCCAAAAATTTGTTTATAAATGCTAGATTGGCGACATTTTTCCAAAGATCTTGCTCTTAAATTCTGACTTAATTTCCTCCCCCCCGCCACTCCATTTAGCCATTTTCCCATTGTTAAGTCATGAACAGTGATTATAACGGTCACTTTCTTGCTGCCCTATGTAGTCCCTTCTTTGATAGCGCAGTTCCACGCATGTTTTTGCTGACACTGTGAGATTCCTTCGTTCCGCGTAGTCCCCCAATCGCGTAGCTCTTTAGCCCGGGAAGTGTAGTTTATAGTTTTGTGCCTCCTTTCAGCTACGTAGAGCGCTAAGAGTAAGCTTCCATAATGTAGTCATCTAATTAGATCGCTGGTGTATGGCTTCAATTAGCTGCCATTCACCTTTCGTGAGAAGGGTTTTCCATTCAACTTTACCAACTAAACTGCTCCACCATCGATAACCTCCTTGATGACATATGGCCCGAGCCAATGCATCCTAAATTTTCCTAGAAATTTATCAAACTTGCTATCATATAATAAAATTAAATCATTTACCTAGAAGGTGCATAGTTTGATGTGTCGATCCTGCCATGCCTTTTTGCGCTCCTTTTAAACTTGTTGATGGAATCCAGCTAGAAATCTATCCTCTTCAAGCTCTGTTAGCTGCGCGAGCCTCTCCTCTAGGGCTCGGCGATCCGCCATTCCTGTGAATGTCGCTATGCGTAGACTAGGTACAATCTACTCCATCGACATCACAGCTTCTATGCCATAAACCAACGTGAACGACGTTTGTCTAGTCAGCTTATTGCAAGTCGTTCTATAAGCCCAGAGCACCGTGGGTACGTGCACATCCCAGTCATTTCTTTGAGCATTACAAACCTTTGTTAGTGCACTCTCCAATATTTTATTAAATGCTTTCACCGTCCCATTAGCCTGTGGGTGATATGGTATGCTCTTCTGATGGTAAACTTGAAATTCCTTTGTCAACTTGCTGATCGTCTCGTTAAGAAAATTTGTACTGTGATCGCTCATTAAAATTTCTAGACAACCAAACCTTGTCATCACATACTCAAAGATGAATTTTTCTGTTGTCGTTCTTTTACAGTCCTTCATAGGCTGCGCCTCTGCCCATCTGGTTAAGTACTCAGTCACGGTAATGATGTATGATGCACCTGTCTTCTTTCTTGGAGGCTGAATTGGTCCCACAAAGTCAATCGCTCACTTCTCGTAGGGCTGTAATGATATTTATCGATTCAGTGGCAGCTCATCCCTTTGTGAGGGTCTGTCAGTCCTTTGGCATGCATCACATGCGCTACAAAAGGCTTTTGAATCCTTATGCAAGGTCAACCACCACAACCCAGGACGTAGAATCTTTTATGCTGTTGCTTTTCCTGCATAATGACCTCTCGTGGCTCAGCCATGAGCCTTAGCGAGGATGTTATTTCGTTCAAACTCTGGCACATAATGTCACAATATTTCATCTGATCCCATTTTGTACAAGTGCCTGCAATGACAACAAATTTTGTCGCACACACCACCAGTTCCTTCTTTTGTTGACTTGTATATCCTTCCGGAGTCATTCCTGTCATCAGGGAGTATATAATATCTTCAAAGTGGCTATTCATGATGCATACTATAAAGAGTTGCACATCAGGCAGTCCTTCCTCCAAATTAGTAGGCTCTTCTCTAGTTTCAATGCACGACAGATGATCCAGTCCTGCATTCAATCGTCCTGGTTTCACAATATCTTCAAAATCATATTCCTAGAACAACAATAGCCACATGCATATCTCACCCCCCCAACATAGTCTTGTTGACCAAGTATTTCAATGCAAAATGGTTTGTATATGTCTTAAAATGTCCACCCAACACATAATGCCCAAACATTTGGAGCATGTACACCATAGCTAATCCTTCGCACTCTGCCATGGAATAATTTTTCTCAGCTTTCAAAAACTTTCTACCTGTTGACCCTATAGGATGATCGAAGTCCCCTTCACCAACGTGTGTCAGTACTGCTCGCAACGCAATACATGACGTGTCCACATGCACATGAAATTCCTTCTTCCAATCCAAGAAGACTAGGATCGACGAAGTGACCATTTTCTCCTTTACAGCGTCCAAGCTCTTTTGAAATTCTTCATTCCAACAGAACGTAAATCCTTCTTTAACAATTTTCCCATTGGTGCAGTGATCTGCGCATAGTTCTTGATGAATTTCCTATAGTATCCCGTGTGCCCTAGCATTGTGTGCAGCTGTTTCACACTCATTGGAACTTCCAAATTGATTATGACTGTGATCTTCGTAGGGTGTACCATCAAGCCTTGTCTACATACAACATGACGTAGCGAGATCCCAAAAGGGACACAAAACAAACATTTCTTCAGATTGAGTGTGATCTAGTACCTCTGACATGTATCTAGCATCAAGCGTAGGCTTGCCACATGGTGCTTTACTAATCCAAACACTGTCCAATCATCAAAGTATACCTCAAGAAATTTATGAATGAATTCCTTCAACGCCACGATGATTACGCATGAAAAGATCATTGGCACGTTCTTCAGCCCAAAAGGCATCACCATATACTAGAAGCATCCCCATTCAGTTGCGAAGGTCATCTTACTCCTATCCTTTGGTGCAATCTTGATTTGGTGGTACCTTGATAACCCATTAGTAAACGAATATGCTTCTTGGCCGCCAACATTATCCAGGACCTCATTGGTGAATGAAGTTGGGAAGGGATAATGAACGTAGGCTTCATTCAACTTTTTGAGATCTACGCATATCCTTATTTCTTCCTTCCTCTTCTTTTCCTAAACTACTGTTCGGATCACCCAATCAGATTCTTCCACCAATTCAATAATACCTTCCATGAGAAACTTATCCAACTCTAACTGGACCCTTTCTTTATACTTCAGATTGAGGCGGTAAGGTCTTTGTTTCACAGGTTTCACATCCGGTTTTAGGGTGATCTTCATGATACCTAAGTCCCCTATTATCCCTTTAAGATCTGAAAACTTTGTGGGGAACAGATCTTGATATTTGTGGAGTAGCTCAAAAACCTTATCTACTGTTGTGTAGTCCCAATAGTCCCCAAACTTTGCAAACTTTGGCTCTACCTCCATGCTAATGTTAACCAGTCTAGTTTTCAATGGCTCGGTTATATCTAGGTTCTTTAGTTGCGGTCCCTCAACTTCGTGGTGACCTTCAATCTCTGGAATATTAATCTTCCTCTGGTCTTCATCTTCTTCTTCAATAGTCACATTATAGCACTCCAGTGCATGGCTCAGCTGGGTGGTCCAATCATCTTGAATAAAATCTAGAGGATCCTATGTTATCTTGAAGATTGCTACCCTAACCTCCTACAACGCTTCGTTGATACATTCAAACCCTTCCATAAATTTGAACGTCATCAAAAATCCCTGGCGCAAAATGTCCCATTCTTCAGTGGCATGGCAGAGTTCTGTCTCCAAGTACTAGTTCATCTATATAACATCCAAGGTATGACAAAACATATGGATTCACTCTGGCTTAAGCTTCACTCCATATGCTTTAGTCCATTTGGCCAAATGGTAGCGTGGATCATTCCTCCCATCACACTTTTCAGTTAGCCGCACTTGTGGGTGACCAAACCATACTCTCATCATTTTTCTGTATACATGCCAATCATCAAAACTGTCCTTGTGTGTGCCCCACCATCTCTTAGGTGTAGCGTGCAACGCCCAGTCCAAGGCTTGGAAGCGATGTTTCTCTGGCACTTCTCTCTCAAATGCATCCAAAAAGTGGTCAACATTAGTTAAACCATCATAGTAAGGCATATTTCTTACCTCTGATGATACAAAGTGCAATGACTTGGTCATCATATTACAATGTAGCATAAATACTTCATGTAGTCGATTTTGCCAGTGCTCCAGTTCTTCATCTGAATCTGATGTGTAGGAACTCTCACGGTCGCATGCAATACATCTGTCTGCTGTTGGATTCACTCAGTCCTGATCACGTAGTGTTATCTTGTAAATCTAGTCCAAATCGTCATCACTTTCATAATATTAGACCAATTCAGTATAGTGCAGTCCTTCTGCAGGGTCTAGTGGCACCACTACGTAGAGATATTTCTTCTCAAATACTATCTTCCACTTCCACACATTGATTACCCCATTCATGCGAGTGGCCCAATCGATCCCCAGGAGTGCGTGGTAGGGTTTGTTGTCATCCACAATCTCTATCACTTCAAAATCAGCTAGTGTGCTCGCGCCCTCAATATCAACTGTTACCCCCTGCAACCTTCCCATTGGGATAATTTTATGCTGATTCACCATCCTTAACTGAATTGGAGACCACTGTAGCACAGGTCTCCCCATTCTCTCCCATGTCTGTTTTAGAAAAACGTTCACGTCTGACCCTAAATCTAGAATAACTTGATCCATCTCATATTTTCCTATCTGCACGGTGAGTCTCATCTCGCGTCTAGTTCTTGCCTTATGCTTACCAACATTTATAACTACGCACAGTTTGTCAGTAGTGTTTTCCTTCCCAGCACACCTGTTAATCAGCTCCTGTAGTCCCTTCAAAGTCTTGCTATCGCGTAGCAGTTTCATGGAGGTCTGCAAAAATGTGGTAATCATGGACAGGTCCATTTCTTCAGTCATCTTCTCCTGAATCCCTGAGGTAGAGGCGTCGATAAAGATTTTCTTCACTTCCATAAATGTTTCTTTCGCATGTTCTAGATCAAATCGGGTCTCCTTTTCTGGTTCTTTGCAGACCCACTCACCTTCTTTAGGCTGCATCCCCTTATCTTCATTAGTGGTTGCCCCACTCCACAACACAATATTTACCTTAGGGTCTTCCACGCGAGGCTCAGCCCTCATCATCTGCAAGTTCTGAGTTGGTTTCTAAGGTTTTTCCCCCTTCTCACATATCTTAGCTAACAATATAAGGCAATCCTCCATCGCATGGTCAAACTGAGTACAATAGCGGCATGATAGCCACGTCGGATTTAGGTAGTCTCATGCGTAGTGTCCTGGTCCTCCACAATTGTAACAAATAACCTGCCCTCGACCTCTACCAGGTCCTCCTCCATCTCGACCTCATTCGTGCCCCTGATACTTGCCTCGTGATCCTCTAATGCTTTGGTTGAGAGGCCATGTTTCTAACTGCACCCTGTATGCAGGTGTCTTGTCCATCATTAATTCGTAACTCTGGCAATTGCGCTCGTCATGACCCACTAATTGACAGAAGTTGCAGAAGAGATGTTGCGGTGTCTGTATGAATTTCTACAGCAAATGGAAATTGTTTGTCACATGTTTCCCAGCTACCTAACAGATAACAAACCATAGCACGGGCCCTACTGCAGCTTCTGGCCTCAGAGGCATTGGTCCCCCTACTGCAACATAGTTTGCGAAAACTGGATAGTGATCTTTGTCATGCCCCTAGCTTTTGCACTTTAGGCACCAAACTTCTTTGCGTACCTCGGGCCGAGTTGTTCTATCCTTCTTCGGACCTTGCATTTCTAGGAAAAGGTTCTACAACTGCGCATGAATCTGTTGAACCCCCAGATTATCATCTTGCATTGATATCAGATGCAATCTCATCGTGATTTCCATAGCTTCCACCTGGGTCCCAATATTCTATTGTGATAGCGTGACCCTTAAATGAGGCAGGAGCGAGGCCACAAACCATTCGCAATGATGCCCATCAGTCAGATTCATGTTAGCCTCATGGATCGTACACTTCTATCTCTAAACCAAATCCCAGGGTGTCTCTCTAGGCTTCATCATGATCTCTTTGAATCCCATAATTGATTGCGCTTCAGACTTGGGTCTATTGAAATCCGTATTCAGTGTAGTTCTGATATCTACCAACGTAGAGATTGGATTATCTTTGTAGTACTTAATATACCACGTTAGTGCATAGTCCTGCAAAGCACTAGCCAACATTTCTTTCTTCATTTGATCGTCCATGATACCCTAAGCTTCCCATACAACCTTTGCGACAAACCAAAACTGGTATGGATCTTCATTTCTCATTCCCTTGAACACACGTAGCTTTACGGAGTTTTCCATATTGAATGGTGGTGGAGGTGGTGGTGGTGTGGGCAAAGGTGTAATCGGTGGAGGTGAATATGGAGGCGATGTGGGTGGATGAGGTATTCATGGGAACCCCTACCTTATTAACTAAACAGCGCTGTGCAGAGAAGCCTGTGTTTCTCCCTCGTCATCACTCAGAGGGGCTTCAATCAACAGGCTATATTTAGGGCATTTTCTTCCTCCATCCCTGAAATTCCTTCCACTTCACGTAGCCCCAAACATCAAGGTAATTGTATAACCCTCTTTTCACACAAGAGAATCTTAACCCAAGTATTTAATAATTTTAAATACTTACCTCACAGTCCTTTGAAGAAGTGCCACTTTGCTTCATTGTAAATGATCAAAGTATCAACCATGAATTCTGTCACAAATCCTCCTATGATACAAACAAGCCAATGATCAACAGTGTGTGTGACCTTATCTTCAGAGGTTTCCAATCTCTACACTAATTTTGGGGTCCAGACAATCGGACTGTCAAGCCTCCACCTCCCTTGGTCGTCTGCCAACTTCGTGATCCACTCGTATAATTCAATCGGTAAGGAACAAAAGAAGATTTCATGTATCTTTGTGTACATATATCTATCCAACCACTATTCTTTCGTCAATCGTGGATTCCTATTTTCTTGCACCACGAATTCGTGGATCTTTCTATCCACCAGTCTTCGATCTCTTTCTTAGTTGGATTCCAATGATGCGACATCACACATATCGTTATGCAGATCCCTATCTCGGTAATGGAACTAGTTGTTGGGTTGATGGGCCCTGACCCAGGTTCAACGTTAGTGAGCCAAGCAAATCCCTACACTACTGGCCCTTTCGGTATCAATCTGCAGAGTGCAGACTGAATTCTCACCCGAAGCAGTATGGGGGGATGCAGGAGCCAAGTTTCTGCACCCTGAGATGGTTTTGATGTCGTTTTATACCCTCAATATATCTTCACACAGATCGATAAGCCATTTAGGGCTTATCAATGTACTTCTCTTATTCCACTTTAAACCCTTCACGAAAGCCTCCGATCGTCCTTCGCGTACACTAGATAGATAGATCAGGAACTTACGTGCCTTTGTAATGACTCTTACTTCTGCATCTACTCATATTATCTTAGTTTTGTATAGTCTTCACATGTGATTATGATTATCTTCGCGTAACCATATATATTTACTTGCGTTCATATAATGAAGAGAAACATATAGATTCACACATCAGAATAGCATTAGAATTTAAACCCAGTTTTCAGCATAACATAATCGCATGCAATTAACAAAAGTAAAATACACATTTCTAGTACAGACCCTAACTACCCTGCACACACAACTGTAGTGGTCCGCGCACTCAGCTGCGAACTTCTACCCTAGGCCTCTATGCACTCAGCTACAGAGCCTCTTCCTATGCTAAGACTCTTCACTCTTAGCTCTCACAGACCCAAAAATTACTTAGAATTCTACCAAAACTTATGAACTGCCTTAGACTCTCTAAGACTCTCCTTTTTATACATTCCCATGGCTCGCGGACCAAGGGCGGATCCCATCAAGCCAACACAAACTATCTAAAGTAAGGGTGGAAACCCTTTTTTACTGTTTACATACTTGCACTCCACAGCGACAAAATGTGGAGACTTTAAATTGTTTACATAAAACTTGGGCCTTTAGCCCTAAAACTTGGGCTTTTAACCCCAAAATTGACCCCAGGGGACCCATTCCCAATAGTAGCATACTTTGATTTTCGGAGAAAGAATGCAAAGGAAGAGGAGGAAAGCATAAGAGGACATCAAGATCAACAACTACAATGGGCTTTTCATGTAGGTACTAAGTTTCATATATGTTTTCCTCACTAGTTTTGGCATGCATGGAATATGCATGTGGTTTATTGTTCATGACCTGTCAGTGGCATGGAAGATTTCTTGGATTGAAAGTGGATTTTCCTAGCCTTGCCATTATGTGAATAGCCATGGTGTTGTGGGTTCATTTACTTTTCTTTCTGGTTGGTTCTCATGTTTTCTTAACTTGGGTTGAGTTACTAGTTCCTGGAGCCTTGGTTGGACAAATGCTCTGGATCTCTATAATAGCTTGGGTTCAGTTATTAGTCCCTGAAACTTTGTTGGAAAAATGATCTAGAGCCCTTTTTGGGTTGAGTTACTAGTCCTGGAGCCTTGGTTGGACAAACGCTCTGCAACCCGAAAGCAACTGCGGGTTGAGTTACTAGTTCTGGAGCCTTGGTTGAAACTAACTCTCTAGAGCCCTAGAACACTTGGATAGAGACCAATCTAGTGATGCTTTTGTGATGTTCGAACGTGAGGTGGAATCACTGTTTGATGGGTTGAGGTGGTTGGCCTCTGGAAGCCCTGGATGGTTTTTGATTGATGTGTTTTATGAGATGCCACATTCATGCTTGGAATATGGCACGAAGGTGACTAGCTAAAGAGAGTTTTGGCTCAACCATTTCTATAGTCGGGTGGTTCATGGAAGTTGTTGGTGTTTAGATATGAATAATACAATTCACCCTATTCCACATTAATTTTCAACCCGGGGCTCGACTTGTTACTTCAAGAGTATCATGCAAGGTATATGTAGGCCACAGTTTCCCTACCCAATATTGAACATTCAATCATAAACATAACAATGTGTAACAAAAAGTAATAACTGTAGCAACAATCAGAGTAACAACAAGTTAAGACTCATAGAAACAAACTTGATAAATCATCACAACAATAAGAAAATAATGCAACAGAAATAAACCTATGCACACCACTAATCCAACAACACCTGGTCAGGAGAGTGGGCCTAACTCCCTGATCAGGGTTGTGGAAAGATCAAGAACTATAGAATGCTTAGAAGATCATAAATTTCATTAATCAAAATTAAATTACAACGGTATGATGTTAAAAGCTCAGTATATCTCCTAGCGGTGGCTTTCTTAGCCCTGTAACATTACTTATACATTTCAATTGAAAACTGATAATTCCTAAGATTACAGCAGTTGTCTGCCTACAAATACACAATGATTCTCGAAACAAAAAAAATAAATACAAAGATATAAATTGTGTTGGTCAATAAGTTGAACCACTATTGTAGCTGATATCTAAAGATAGCATTGCCAGCTCGATAGTAACCATATTGAATCATGGTCTTGATCATCATTCCTTCGAATCTGCAAGGGAACTTATGTTAGCAAGTCACTTTAGGAAATAATACCCTACGACTACGTTTCATAGATTAATAATTCACAAAGACATGACAATAGGTATACCTTTGCTATAAAGAATACAAATTGACCCAGAAAGGATATGAAATAGGTACATGAAAGGGATAAAAGGGTGGGTAAAAAGTAGGGAAATTTAGCAACCAACATAAGTCCCACAACTGGTTGGCCTTTCCATCAATAATATGAGGTTATTTATCCTTGTTATTTTTTGAGTATTATACAAGTTATATGTGGAGCATATGACTGCGATTTCCTTGGTATTTTTTTTGCTATTATGTTGGTTATGTATGTGTTTTATGACAATAGTGATGTATGGCTGTCATCATGTTTTTACTTGTAAATGAATGAACAATGCATCTATGACCTAATGGATGAAATGGCAGTAATGTGTTGAGGCATCAATGCTTCTTAGCGATTCTCAGATCGCTATGAGACTCCTATGCTTAGATATGTTAGTTATACTTGTAGATTACATATGCGTGATATGTTTGACGAAATGTTTGTCATGGATAGTAGAGGTCCAGTCAAGGTCTTATTTAAGTAATTGCATTTGTATTGTCATTTCCTTATTATCTTGTTGTTATGAGAGTTTCATTCAATTATGGGAAATGACTTGGACTTTGGGCCTGAAAAAGTGGCTCAAATCCCGAGGATGTTGGCCCAACACTATGCAATTTAGGCCTTGGACACTGGCATACCTTGTCATGAGAACGTCCAGAGCTTCGTAGACGTTGTCATGCCCATATCATGGGAGCATCCGAGGGTCAAGTGGTCTAAAATCTCAGTGGGACCTAGGGGTTGATCGGTAGAATGGTTGGAATAGTTCCCGAGGGTCCTAATGCTAATGTTGAAGGTTTATATGGTGTGTTTTCATTGGTTCCACTTCCTTAACATGACTTAAGAGGTCGAATCATATCATAGTGGCCTCTTGTCGCATGTTTACCCCGGTTGGTCAGTTACATGGGTAGATGTGGGAGGAGGGTGTCACAAAGTGGTACCAGAGCATGGTTCACCCCTTGGACTAGATGAGTTGGGTGTTTTGGTGACGCATTATGTCGGTTGCATATGTGCTTCTTGTGTTTTGGGACCATGTGGAATTTGATGGTTTTATTGTGGAGTGCATTGTCATGAGTTTATAACTGGTTACATGTTGCTATATGTCACCTACATGTATCATTCTTATATGCTTGGTTACATGTTACTACCTTTTGTTACAAGTATTGCTTGTTTATGCTTGATCATATGTGTTTATGCATGTATGTTGTCCATGGTTATTCTTGTGTGTTGTTCGCATATGTGGTTATGTATTATCTATGTTTGTTATGAAACCAACTCACAAAATAGAAGAAAATATAGATCAACGACTTCAAAATTAGTCTCTTCGAGGGGGCAACCGCCTTTACATTACACAAATTAATTATTCCTCGAAGATACAAATGACAAGAACTCATTTCTATATATAGGAGTCTAAGGGGCCCCAATATAATTAGAGCCTACATAAAACTAATATGGTAGGGGCACAACAATAATAATATTGGGCTTCTATGGGGCACAATAATAACAACATGGGGACTACATGGGCACAACAATACAATAAGGAGGTTTCACTAATAACAATAAGAGGCTACACTAGTAGTATAGGGACCTAACTTGCCCCTATCCTTCAAAAAAGTGTTTTCCTCAATGCTTGAGTAGTTTTGGATGCTTTTGTATAAAATTCTCATCCACCCATGTGGAATCTTCAGCTCGTAAGTTCTTCCAGACTTCCACTTGATGAGATTTTCTAAAATTGATCGATTTCGTAGTTGTCAGGTTCTTGTTTTCGTAACTACTTCAAGTTCCAATATGTTTTTTCCTTCCTTGTCAAGTTTCGGAAATATTGTTTAAACTGGGACCTTGTAACCTATAATCTTCTTTAAGGATGAAACATGGAAAATTGGGTGTAGTCAGGAAGATCAGGGAGCTCCAATTTGTATTCCATAGTAACAATATTTTGCAACATCTTGTAAGGACCATAGTACTTTAGTGATAATTTATTATCCTTCTTAGCTTGGTTGAGGGACATTTGTTTGTATGGTTGTAGCCGTAAAAATACCCAATTGCCTACATCAAAACTTTTTTCACTGCGATGTTGATATGCCTGTTGTTTCATTTGATTCCGTGAAAAAGTGAGGTTATCCTTTAAAGGTTGGAGACCTTGTTGTTGATGCTCGATGTGATCTTCCACTGCATGAACCTTAGAATTTTCTCTTAAAGATGATGTGATGGATGGTGGATGATATCCATAAAGTGCCATAAATGGGGTCATTTTTGTTGTCGCATGGAAGGAAGTGTTATACCACCATTCAACCAAAGGTAACCACTTGACCCATTGTGTTTGTTTATCAGATACAAAGCAACTAAGATATCCTTGCAAACATTTGTTCACTATCTCCATTTGTCCATCATATTGAGGATGATAAGTTCGGCTATGAGCTAATTGAGTAACCATACAAGAAAACAATTTCGTCCAAAAATTTCTAGTGAAAATCGGATCTATGTTGCTTACAATAATCTTTGGGTTTCCATGTAGCTTTTGAATTGTTTCCATAAATGTATTAGCAATCATACTAGCTTTAAATGGATGATATAATGCACAAAAATGTGCATACTTCGTAAGTCTATCAGCTACCACCATGTTGACACTCTTTCCTTCAGACATGGGTAAATCTATGATAAAATCCATTAAAACCTCCTCCCAACATTGACTTGGAATGACTAAGGGTTCTAATAGACCCGAGGTCTTAATTGTCTCAACTTTATTTTGTTGGCAAACCAAACATTCTACCACAAACTTTTGAACATCAGATTTAAGGCCTTCCCAAAAAAAATACTTCTTGACCCTGTGGTAAGTTTTTAAAAATCTTGAGTTCCCTTCTAAGGGAGAGGAGTGCAATTCCAAAAGAATCTTTTGTTTGAGTTGGGAATTCTTAAAAAGATATAAGAAATATTTGTACCATAATGAATCATTTTTCCAGCTAAATGTATCAGATATAATGGGATATTGCTACAACTTTTGAATGAGTGTCCACACTTCTTCATCATTATTCCATTCATCCCTTGCTTTGGTTATCTAATTTGTTTGAATAATAGAAATGGCCCAAATAAATCCTTCCACATCCTCATCCTTTCTTGAGAGTGCATCTACAACAACATTTTTCTTCCCTTTTTTGTAGATGATTTAAAAATCATAACCCAACATCTTTGTGACCCATTTTTGTTACTCTTCAATAGATAATATTTGTTCCAAAAAGTATTTAAGGCTACCATAATCTATTTTTACATTGAAGTGTCTTCCCATTAGGTAAGGTCACCATTACTTTAGTGCATGTAGTATTGCCAACATTTCCTTCTCATAAATAGGTTTGTGTAAATACTTTCCTTTGATTGGATGAATTTCGAAATAAATGGGTCTTCCTTCTTGCATTAAAACAACAACAATTCCATTTCCTGAGGCATCAAATTCCACAATAAAGGTTTTTGTGAAGTTTGGCGTAGCTAAGACTGGTCCTTGGCACATTGCCTCTTTAAGATGTTCAAAGGCATCAGTTGCTTCTGGATTCCAAGAAAATGTATCTTTCCTCAATAATGATGTTAGAGGTGCCACTATTCTCCAATAATTCTTGATAAACTTGCAATAATACCCTGTCAACCCGATAAATCCTCGAAGATTCTTTATGGTTGTGGGGGTTTTCCATTCCTTAATGACTTTAATTTTGTTAGGGTATACCTTCACACCCTTATGAGATACAATATGACCCAAATATTCCACCTCTTTTACTCCAAAGAAACATTTGGAGGTTTTGGCATATAATTTTTTTCCAACAATTTCAGCACCCTGTCAACATGTTGAACATGATCCTTCAAAGACTTGTTGTAGATTAGTATCATAAAAAATACTAACACAAATTTTCTAAGGGCTTGAAAATGGAATTCATCAAACCTTTAAATGTTGAAGGCGCATTATTAAGGCCAAAAGGCATGACCAAAAATTCGTAATGACCCTCATAAGTTCTGAATGTTGTTTTCGAAATGTCTTCATTCTTCATTCTAATTTGATGATATCCTGAATGACGATCCAATTTGGTGAAGTGAACTGCTCCATGTAATTCATCCAACAATTCATCAATAACATGAATAGGAAATTTATCTTTAATAGTGAGCTTGTTGAGTTCCCTATAATCTGGACACATGTGCCATGATCCATCCTTCTTGTGCACCAATACTACTGGAGCAGAGAAAGAATTTTGACTAGGTTGAATTATACCGGCCTCTATCATTTCTGCAACCATACGTTCAATTTCACTCTTTTGGGCATATGAATATTTATAAGGCTTGATGTTGGGAGGAATAGTTTCTAGAATCAATTGAATCACACGATCTTTATCATGAATATGTGGGAGGCCTTTGGGAGTCTCAAACACCTTGGAATGATTTTCCAAGACTTTTTTGAGATTTGGAGAAATATATGATTTTGATGTTTGAACCCCTAGTGAACATAGTTATGCAATTATGCCCCATTGTTCTTTCTTCAAAAGCTTTGTCATCCCATTATCGTTAATTATCTTTCCTGGTTTCCCTGTGATACCCCTTAATTCAAGTTCCTTTCCTTCCCAAAAAAATTCAAGAAAGTTGAAAGCCATTCTTCCCAAAGATTGTAATCACTGGACTCCTAGTACAACATCAGCACCACCCATGGGAATGGAAAGCATTTGAATATTCAAGACATGCTCCCCCATGTTTTTTTGATATTATGGCACTTTCCAAAGGAACTTATAGTTCCTCCATTTGCAACCATCACTTGACACTCTGGTGCTGAATATAGGAAGCAATTCAATTCCTTGGCTATATTACAATGAATAAAATTATGGGTACTACCTGAATCAATTAATACTATTACCTTTTTCTTATTGATATATCCTTATATCTTGAGAGTTTGAGGAGTGGTAATTCCTACCAATGAATTACAAGATATGGTCAGATTCATTTCTTCTTTCTCTGTGGTTGGTTCTTGGTGTATATCCTCCTCTTTTGATGTTTCTTGTTCCTTTTCTTCCTCCTCTTCACAGTCAATGTAGAATAATTTCTTCTCAACACACTTATGACCTTTAGTGTATTTTCTATCATAATTTTTGTGGTGTCAACGTTGTAGGTTGTGGAAGGCTAGGAGCAACAACACTTCCCTCTTTATATTTGTGAGTGGTAGACTTCCTTGTTTCCATAATTTTTCTTTCAACTTTTCTTGCCACCCTGAATGCCTTCTCCAATGAATCAGGGTCCCAAAGTTGAACCTCATGTTAGATGTTATCTTTTAAGGTGCCTATGAAGGAATTAATCACAAGCCCCTCCGGAATATTAGTTACCCTAATATTCAATTTTTGGATGTATTCAATGTGATCTGCCATTGAACCCTTTTGTTTGAGATTTATCAATTGGCTAAAGAAGGTGTTTATCTTTGTATCTTCATAATGTGCTACCATTTCCTCCATAAAAATTGACCAAGTGACAAGTGGTTTACGAGAAAAAATCCATCTATATCATACAAACTGATTGGGTTCTAAATATAAAGATGCAATGTGTACCTTTTGTGAGGGTTGCACATCATGTAGATAAAAATATTGCACCATCTGTAGTATCCAAGTTACCAAATCCTTTCCATCAAACTTCCTCATCTCTATATTTGGAATGTGGTGGTTCTTAAACCCCATATGGGAGTCTTTAAAATCAAAATTGATATTTTTTTGTCTTCATCATGATTTTCATGGATTTCCTTGTCACCACTGGGATGCCTTTCTTCTAGCAACTTTTCCAAACCTTCTTTCAATTCCCCTATCTTGACATTCATTATTGCTTCCATGTCTACTTTTAAACCATCATTCAAAACTTCCACATCCATTTTTATACCTTTTATCTTAGCTTTCATTCCATTCTTCAAACCATCCGTCTTATCTTCTATTACTTTTTGTGAGAGAAAAATTTGTTGCACTTGGCTGCATAATTTGGATATATCATGTTGCATTTCTTTCTCTTCTTCATGTGTCATAGTAGATATTTTTGGTTTATTACTAGGTGTTTCTATTTTCTTTCTTCAAGTCATAAATTAATGATATTTATGCTTCCATATTCCCTTTAAATCACTTCAAACTATTTTTTCAAGCAAAACTTATGTAAATTTTAAAAAATACACACCTTTTTCTTGCCTTGTAGGAGCTCGATATTTAATCTGTTCTAGCTCTATAATTTTGGTACTCCAAGGTCTGAAATTTTGTCTTGTTGTATCCCTATGAGTCCTCTTTCGAACCCCATAATTCTTATCGAGATTGGATTCTCCAAGAAATAGTTATGTCTCATCTCCCATGATGACGTGTCAATTTTTTGACCTTCGACCCTGAAAACAATACCCAACAAACTACAGTCTAACCCCTTTCTGTCAATATTTACTAAATTTGAATCTAATGCTCAGAGAGAAAGTTATGATGATTTTCCAAAGGTCACCTGTTTGAGATGGAATTCGGGAGTTTGAAAAAACCATAACTTCATTATATCATATCTCGTAAAATGTAGCGAGGAAAGATCTGAAATTAGGAAATGAGGTTTATCACACTTTCAGCTCAGGCAGATTTTAATTTCATCTTATGAAACTTTGTAGAAAAAAAGTTATAGCAAAAATTCCATGATGACCTGTTTGAAGCAGTGAAACCCTAGAATCCAAAGCTCTGATACCAAATTTTATGCAACTAGCTCAACAAATAGAAGAAAAGATAGATCAACAACTTCAAAAATAGTCTCTTCGAGGGGGAAAGCTAATTTACATTACACAAATGAATAATTATTGGATGATACAAATGACAATACCTTCCTTCTATATATAGGAGTCTAAGGGGTCCCAATATAATAAGAGCCTAAGTAACAATAATATTGTAGGGGCACAACAATAATAAAAGTGGGCTTCCATGGGGAAAAATAACAACAACATCGGGACTACATGGTCACAACAATACAATCATTGGGTTTCACTAATAACAATAAGAGACTACATTAGTAATATATGGACCTAACAATGTTTACGATTTTTCATTGTCTACATACACTGGTATGGTTGATGTTGTCATGCATGAGGTCATGGTATGTGTGGTTGACATGGTCATGCATCGGTGACTGGACTCTAACTAGAATGATGATGATAATTCTATATGCTTATGAGTTATATTTCTATATGTTTATGTGACTATGTTATACATGCATTATGCTAATTTTTTGATCTTGTAGATGATATATCCTCCCCAAACTATGCAAAGGTACATTGGTTTATTGTGATTTGGTTTAGCTGACATGATATACCTTGCAGGAAGAATATCAAATATGACTAGAAAGATGGTAGACTACAGTTCTTGAGACTCTCCCTATGGATCATATGAGGAACATGGTGTTGGGCACTCTTCTTCTCTAGCAAACACACTAAGAAGCTTAAAGGGAGAAATAAGGAGTTGTAGGGCAGAAAATGACAGAATCATATAGACACAGGAGAAACTAGTAGAGGTAAATGCAGCGATACTTTAAAGTTTGTTAGAATTGCAGTGACAAGGACCACTTCAGATCAGCCATGAGGAGGAGGAAAAAAATTAATTGGGCATGTGGTAGTAGGTCTCGTGGTGGTCATAGGTCAGATAGAGATCACACAGTGAGAGACAGCAGATTATTGGACACTCTGGATAGGAGAGGTGATAGACACATGTACTATTCCAGTTCTGGTTTAGATAGGCATTATGATCATCATCGTTATCATTCTTATAGGAGGAGTGACAGGGGATACTTTCCAGATGAGTTTAAGAAATAAAAGCTAGCTACTTTTTATGGAGAGATGAAGAAATCACAGGATGCAGAGGCATGGTTTCTTGGCAAGAGGAAATTCTTCAGGTTGCATGACTATTCAGAGAACATGAAAGACCAAGTAGCTATATTTAGTCTCAAAGGTAAAGCATACATTTTGTGGGAAGATGTGAAAAATGTCAAATGTATTCATGAGGAGGACTTGACTGGAGTGAGTTTGAGAGGCTATTCAAGAAGAAGTATATGTAAGAGAGATACTTTCATGATATGGCAAAGGAATTCTATGAGCTAAATATGGGATTAATGACAAATGAGGAGTACACTAGTAAGTTCTTGGAGCTACTGAGGTATGTGCCTTACCTCACGGAGGAGAATGCCAGGATTCAGAGGTTCATTATTGGATTACCGGTTGCATTCAAAGATAAGATTGAGTTCGATGAGCCTAGATCATTGGAGGACACCATTTGAAAGCTAAGGCATTGCTATGAACAATCAAAGCACAGATCTAAGACTAAGTCAAACTGGAAAGGTAATGCAAAGAAAAAAGGAAAATGGGACAAGAAGTGAGCAAGACCTCAGGGTATAGGTAATAAAGAGAACATAGCACCATCTAAGAAGTTTAGTGCATTTGATAGAGGACAGGGACATCGATCGGAGGATAAGAATAGGGAGCCCGTGCGATGTTGGACTTATGGAGGGGATCATCAGAGGAGAGATTTTCCATAGTATCAAGGTGGTAGGCCTTAGATATATAGTGTGCATGAGGCACAAACTATTGGGGATGTTGGTCAGAGAGTTCCTCGAATTTATGCAACATTGGATAACAGATAGGTAGACCATTAGGCATCTATGATTGAGATGAACATTAAGCTTTGTGATAAATTTATTTATATTTTTATTGACCCTAGATCTAATTATAGCTATGTTAGTCCTGACTTGGTGGATAAGTGTCGTTTGAGTAACGAATTGCATGCAGAATCTTGGTTAGTGTAGTTGGCTACATGTTCAAAGAAGTGAGTTCACCATTAGGTAAGATCTTGTGTATTTGATTTGAATGGTATGCCTAATGCAACACATTTAAATGTATTATAGTTGGGATCATATAATATGTTGTTGGGCATGGCTTGGTTGTACCTTCATGGAACCAAGATTGATTGTTATGACAAATCCATTGAGTGTGTGGATGACAATGGGGAACCAAGAGTCTTATAAGGAAAGAAGAAAGCCACATCAGTTAGGATGGTAAAAACTATGCAAGCCAAGTGTAGTCATAGGAAAGGGTGTGTGTTATTTACAATATACATTTCTAGTGACAAAGGTGAGGAAGTTGAGGATGCATATGTTTTCAGTAGGTACCCATTTCTATAGTAGTTCGAGGATGTGTTTCCTAAGGACATTTCAAATTTTCCACCTATTAGGGAGGTATACATTTCTATTGAGTTGGTGCTAGGGGATGCTACGACATCAAAGGTGCCTTATAGGATGAGCAGACCTAAGTTGGTAGAGTTGAAGTTGCAGTTAAAGGAAATCTTGGATAAGGGATACATTAGGCGAATTATATCACCTTGGGGCACACTTGTATTGTTTGTGAAGAAGAAATATGGTACTCTCATATTATGCATTCATTATAGGTATTTGAACAAAGTGACCATCAAGAACATGTATCCATTGTCGAGGATTGATGACTTGTTTAATTGGTTGAAGGGAGCAGAGGTGTTCTCGAAGATTGATATGAGATCTGGATATCACTAGGTACGCATCAAAGAGGAGGACATTTCCAAGACAAATTTCCAGACGTGGTATGGGCATTATGATTTTGTTTTCATTCCATTGGGTTTAACTAATTCTCCAGCTACATTTATGTGCTTAATGAATATTGTGTTGCATCTGTACTTGGAAAAGTTTGTTGTTGTGTTCATTGATTATATATTGGTATATTCTAAAAATGAAGAAGAGCATTTCAAGCATTTAGCAACAGTGTTGAGATTGTTGAGAGAGAATCAGTTGTATGCTAAGCTAAAAAAGTGTAGTTTCTTTCAGATTGAGGTACATTTATTGGGACATGTGTCTCCAAGGAGGGCATTGTAGTGGACCCATAAAAGATAAGAGTTATCATGGAGTGGGTGGCTCCTAAAAACGTAGATGAGGTGAGATATTTCATGGGGTTGGTAGGCTATTACATGAGGTTCATCAGGAACTTCTCATAGATTTATTATCCTATCACATCATTGCAGAGAAAAGGTAAGAAGTTTGAATGGACAAAGGAGTGTGAGGCTAGTTTTGAGTAGCTCTAGCAGTTGTTGACACATGCACCATTACTAAATATTGCAGATCCAGACAAAGAGTTTGTGGTATGCAAAGATGCTTGCAGGAAAGGCTTTGGTGGAGTCCTTATGCGAGATAGGTAGGTGGTATGTTATGAGTAACGAAAGTTCAATGAGTACAAGCAGAACTACCCTGCACATGATCTTGAATTGGCAGTGATCATACATGCATTGAAGATGTGGAGGCACTATCTTTTGGGCAGGAGGTTTTTTTTATGAGTGACCACATTGGTTTGAAATATCTATTTGACCAACCCAACTTGAATGGAATGAAGGCTCAGTGGTTGGCCACGATCAACGACTTTGATTTTGAGATTAGGTACATCAAAGGTAAGGAGAATAAGGTGGGAGATGCTCTTAGCAGGCCGGTTTAGGTAAATCACTTAGCAACCATGATCTCCTATGGGAAAGACTTACAAGATATGATCTTGTAGGCAGGTCATCAAGATGACAGGCATATGTTGTGCACAGGCTGCAACAGAGTGCAGGTGGTAGTAGAGCTATAGGACATGTGATGGTACATGTATAAGTACATGTGGTAGTAGAGGTATAGGTATAAGTAGTGGTACAGGTACACGTATAGGTGCAGGTGCACCAGATGTAGAATATTTCCTTACAATAGATGGATTAGTTAGATTTAGAGACAAGATATATGTGATAGACAGTCGTGAGCTCAAGATGGTGATCTTGAGGGAGTTTCATGCGAAACCGTTTTCAGTCACCAAGGCTATCATAAGACATTGACCACAGTGAAGAGATTTTATTATTGGCGAAACCTGAAGAGGGATGTAGTGGAGTTTGTGGCTAGGTGTTTCGATTGTCAATGTGTGAAGAAAGAGTGTAAGAATCCAGGTGGATTGCTACAACTGATTGTGATTCCAGAGTGGAAACGGGAGGTCATTTCCATGGACTTCATTACTAGTTTTTCGAGGACAATGAGACAACATGATTCCATCATGGTTGTTGTGGATAGGTTGCCAAAGGTCACGTACTTCATTCCAATGAAGTCTACATTTTCAGCTAGTGATGTAGCACAGGTATTTATCAAAGATGTGGTCAGACTACATTGTGCTCTGAAGAAGATTGTGTCAGACAGAGATGCAAAGTTCACTTCCAAGTTTTGGAAGGAGTTGTTTGGAGGCTTGGGCACAGAGTTGGCCTTCATTACAACTTATCATTCAAAGACTGATGGATAGACATAAAGGGTCAAGAGAATATTGGAAGACATGTTTAGGATGTATGTGATGCATCAACAGTGAAAGTGGGAAGAGTATCATTCACTAGTAGATTTCGCTTACAACAATGGGTATCATGAATCTTTGAATATGATTCCATTTATGACATTGTATGGGCAGAGTTGCAATACTCCCATCAGTTGGAGTAATCTAGTTAACATGGTGCTGATTGGATGGGATATGTTAGCGGAAATGGAATAGGAAATGCAGGTAATGAAGAAGAATTTGAAGGTATCATATGATAGGAAGAAGAGCCATGCATATCAAAACAGGTTGTTCGAGTTGATGGTTGGGGAACAAGTGTACTTGTGCATCAAACCAAAGAAGAGCTCCTCACGGATTTGATCATGTGCCAAGCTGGCACCCTGGTTTTGTGGACCCTTCTACATTATTGAAAGGATTGGGCCAGTGGCCTATCAACTTGCATTGCCTCCAATAGTGAAAGTACATGATGTTTTCCATGTGTCATTGCTTAAGAATTATGTTAAAGATGTTTATAATGTGATTGACTAGTTTGTATTATAGGTGGAACCAGATGGAGAATTCCAGTCGGAGCCTCCGTGTATATTGTAGAAAAAGGTTCTCATGCTATAGAAATGAGAAATGAAGAAGGTTAAGGTGCAATGGAAGCACTTTTGACTTGATGAAGATACATGGGAGATAGAAGATCAGATCCAGGCTATGTATCCTTCCTTGTTTTCCAGTTGAGACAAAACCATTTTGGTATGGTGTTTTAGTATATGTGTTGGTATATGTTTTGGTACATGTTTTGGTGAGGTTTGGTATGTGTACATATGTATATGGATGTAAATACCACCATGAGCTATGTTATAAAGATCCAATAAGTGGTATGGGTGTCATGTCCTTATGATTTTATGCTTGTTATGTTTTCATTTTGGTTTGCTTCTCAATAGGTTGATCATTGTAAATATTAGAACAGGCTAAGTTATAAAGCTCCATTGACAACATGTTTTTCTTATAGCATTCTTGTGGTTATAGGTGTTGTTGAACATCAAGGATGGTGTTCCCCCATGGGGGAGGGTTATTTAACATCCCTGGTGAAAATTCCATGTAATAAAAATAATAAAGGAAAAATAATAACCACGGTTGATGGGAAACTTATTCCAAGCTAAATGTTGGGCAAGGCATCCTAGTGTGGGTGTTCATTTGGATATTAATGGCTAAGGAAATCGACAAAGGAAATGGCTAAGGATTTGGAAAGGAAAATTTAATTTTTGGCACATTTATTTATGAAAAGAATGGAAATTAGGAGAAAAGGGAGGTGAAAGGTCACAAGTTGCATGTGAGGAGGAAATTGAAGGAAAATAATGTAAAATGAAGAAAATAGAGGCCTAATTGATAAAAAGGCTTTTGAGGATCAGTTGGTAACCTATTGTTAGTTCAGTTTTGGAGCTCTCTAATTTTTTTCTCTCTCTCTCTCATTCTTGGACCCTTAGATTTTTCTTGGAGCACTCTTGGAGGGTGTGGCATACTTGTATTTTTGGAGCAAGAAGGCAAGGGAAGAGCATGAAAGAGCAAGAGGACATTGATATTGGTAGCCACATCGATTTTTATTGCAAGTACCAAGTCTCATGTATGTTTTCCTCACTAGTTTTTGGCATGCATGGCATATGCATGTGGTTTATTGGTCATGATTTTTCACTGGCATGAAGGATTGTCTGGATTGATGGTGGATTTGCCTAGCCTTGCCATTTCCTAGATAGCCATGGTCTTATGGGTTCATTTTCGTTCTTTTTTGGTTGGTTCTCATGTTTCCCTAGCTTGGGTTGAGTTACTAGTTCCTGTAGCCTTGGTTGGACAAACACTATGGAGCCTTGTAACAAGTTGGGTTGAGTTATTAAACTTGGAGCCTTGGCTGTAAAAATTCTCTACAACCCTTGGCCGGTTGAGCTGCTAGTCCTGGAGCCTTGGTTGGATAAACGCTCTGGAGCCTAGCAGCAGCTGTGGGTTGAGTTACTAGTCCTATAGCCTTGGTTGGAACAAATGCTTTGGAGCCCTAGAAGGCTTGGATAGAGACCAATCTGGGGATGGTTTGGTGATGCCCAACGATGAGGTGGAATCATTGTTTGATGAGTTGCGGTGGTTGGCCTCTAGAAGCCGTGAGACGTTTTGGATTGATATGTTTTATGAGATCCCACATTCATGCTTGGAAAATGGCACGAGGGTGACTGGGTGAAGAGAGTTTTGCATAAACCATGTCTACAGTCTGGTGGTTCATGGAATTCCCACAACTAGATGGAATTTGCATCAATAATATGAGGTTATTTCTCCTTGTTATTTTCTGAGTATTATATTGGTTATATGTGGATCATATAGCTATGATTCCGTTGGTATGTTGGTTTCTATTATGCTGGTTATGTATGTGTTTTATTACAGTAGCTATGTATGGCTCTCATCATGCTTTTACTTGTAAATGAATGAACAATGTATCTATGACCTAATGGATGAAATGGCAGCTAATGTGTTGAGGCATCACTTCTTCTTAGTGATTCTTAGATGAGTATGATATGCCAGTTACACCTGTAGATTACATATGCGTGATATGTTTGATGAAATTCCTGTCATGGCTAGCAAGGGTCCATTCAAGGTCTTATTTAGGTAGTTGCATTTGTATTGTGATTTCCTTGTTATCTTGTTGATCTAAGAGTTGCATTCATTTTTGGGCATTGACCTGGGCTCTGGGCTTGAAAAATTGGCTCAAACCCCAGGGACGGTGGCACAACACTAGGCATGCGTTGTCATGAGAGTGTCCAGAGCCACCTGAATGCTATAATGCCCATATCATGGGAGCGTCTAGTGGTCAAGTGGTCTAAAATCTTAGTGGGACCCAAGGGTTGAATGAAAGAAAGGTTGGGATGGTTCGTGAGGGTCCAAATGTTGTTGTTGATGGTCTATATGGTATGTTTCCATCAGTTCCACTTCCTTAATGTGACTTAGGAGGTTGATCATATCATAGTGGCCTCTCGTCACATGTTTACCCCGGTTGGCCAGTTACTTGGGTAGATGTGGGAGGAGGGTGTTACATAGAAATGGTAGAGAAACTCTTATTTGAATTGGGAGAGTCTCTCCTTCCAAGTCACCACCAGCGGTGGAGCAACGATCACTTCCTATAACATTGCTAATGCAAATTGGGAATTCTGATAAGACCCTTGAAGGATAATATATATAAGTTATATTTACGAAGCTAAGGCGACTCTTATAAGATTTTCTTTGAGTTGAACTTTGGATACACAATTTGTTACCTGATTCTTAATGTTTCTACCATATGTAATTTTATTGTTCAGTATGTACGCATCTGACTGATAGGCCCTCCTATGTGCAAGTTTAGGTCTCGTAACCTAACATTGCAACTATGGGCCTCTTATTTACAAGTTTGGGTCTCGTAAAACTGCAACTACATTGAAGGAATTTATCATGCTCTTAGCTTATAAATATGAATTACACATTGATTCGCCCATTTGTGCAGTTATTTGGAGTGGCGATATATTCTATAAGTTTCATATTTCTTCAATTTTTAAATTGGAGATTACCTATATGTTACTATTGGTGGAAGTTGTCATGGATTTTGTTTTACTCTGACAAATTCATTTTCAATGTAGGTTGATTCAATTGATTGGGTTAGATAGTTGCATTATATAGAATTATATCGAGATCATTGAAATTGTTGTCTCTTAGCTTGAAACTTTTCTTCTTTCTAGTTTTTTTAAAGAGAAAAGGAAAAATGATGTCAAAATTTATACTCCACTTCCGTTAATACTAATCTCCTTCTCTTTTCCAAGACTAATCTTTTTTTTCATCACAATTCAATAGGAAAATCAAAGGTTGTTATTTGTTTTCATGGATGAGCCTCATGCACGGAACTAGTGACTAATGACGATATTACATACTAATGAATACATTCCATTAGCTTCCACATTTTCATGCTCATTGCTACAACGTTTCATGCAAGTTACTCCTCTTCTTTGAAGTTTGTAAAGTGTCCACAAAACTTTTCTGCCCAAGTGAAATTCTCCTATAAAGGTTATGCTAGAATTCTCACATCATTCTTTGACACATGGTTCATTCCCAAAGGCCTCAGCGTGCAGTGCATATAGTATTTGACTTTGGGCCACTTGCGCAAGTATAAGTTTGGGCAAAAGGGTTCATTCCCAAAGGCCTCTCCTGTCAAATACAATATTCCCCTCCGCTCTCCAAAATTAAATCAAAAGGTTACACATGTTTCTTTTAGTGTGAAGTGAAATTTTGGTTTTCAAAATATTCAATACCAGTGTATATGTTCAAGGTTTGTCACATTTTTCAGGTAGGTCAATCGAACGTGCATTGATGGAGCTGTTTTTTTTTTTAAGTTTTTTATATTTTATTTTGTATTTACCTTGTGATGCTTTTCAAGTTCAGAAACTATGCATTCTAAAAAGAACTTTTTGGGTAGAGACTCTGTGTAAACTTTTTTTTTCCTAAAGTTATAGTGTAGGGTTGAAAAGTGGAATTGTATAAAGGGAGTGTATAAAATATTTGTTGAAAATATGATGCAATTATTTTTATGTATTGGAGTTAATTTTGGAATTTTGTTACACTTTACTAGATATGTTTTAAATTATAATGTAATTTTCATATTTAAAAAAATTTCAAATTTTTAAATATTGAATTTCTTTTTATAACTAAAATAAATTTTAAATAACTAAAAATTATAACCTCACTCATAAGTATTGTATAATTGATTCCCTTTAAAAAAATCGATATATCAAATAGTCAACAGAACTTCACTAAATACATTCTACAAACGCAAAACCAAATTCAGTAATAATTATTAAAAAAACCATATTAAAACCACTGAGAGGGAATTCTTCCTTGCCTTTATTATAGTCAAAAGAAGGAATATAAGATGATTCTATAGAGCTAAATAAGACGATTATATCAAGCTATTGTGTGTTTGAGGGACAAACATATTTTTCAATATGGTGTAAGGTTTTCAAGCAATTTTAATTTGGATCTATGTAATACTAGCACAAACACATTAATTAATGTGGTTGATATAGACTGATAAAAATATTTTGGAAGCTTTATCTTCCAATTCGTTGATTGTATCATGCAACTACTTCTCATACTTTAAGGCATCACCAAGCAGTAAGGCTTTCTACATGTGCAACAATTTCCCATTTAAAGCTTCACAACATATTGCTATATAAATTAAATTTTTGATAAATATAAATGAAAATCAAAACACTTACCTTATCATCCATCTCATATTACTAAAACTGAAAAAAATCATCAAAAATATTTTAATTATTATCTTATTTTACATTATTATCATTATTATTATTTATTGTTGGCCTGACCATTTGAACCTTGATTCTCATAGTGTACATAGTACTTTATAAAACAACTATCACCAATTAAGTCTTTGGCTTATGTTAAATGATCATAATCATCATTATTATTAATTATAAAATAATTCATATATGATATCACCTTAGAGATTCACCACCACTTTACCATGGAGACTCTTAATCTATAAATAAGCTTTGTTACAATACAATGAACCAATACCTTACTTTTTGTTTCTTTCCTTTGTTTTCTTGTTCTCTTCTCTTTCTCTCTCTTCGAAAGCGATCCAAAGCCAAACTAACAAAAGCTGTGAACTATTTCTCTAAATCCTTTTTAACAGTTACGCTTCTATTTTATTCATTAAAAAAAGAAAAATGAAACTTTTATGTGAATCTCTATAAGCATGCATATGCCATTTAAAAATACAGTCTAGGCATTACGCAATGATGTGATGTGGGTGCTCATTGCTATAGATTCAAAAGACATGTGACGAAGTCGAGGCTACCACAAATTCCTTGTTCCCACAGTGCACAGAGTCCTTGTCCTGTTAAATACTTCCCAACGTGCATCGATGGATTTATTTATTTTTCTTTCTCTTTTTTTTAATGAAGGATGTTTCCCTTGTCTTCATTTTCTTTCTTTCCTTTTCTTTCTTGTTGTCTTCTCTCTCTCTCTTTGAAATTGATCCAAATCCAAAACTGACAAAAGATAAAGTAGAAAAAAATATTAATTGTTTCTCTTAAGACTTTTTATCATTGATGCTTCTATTTTCTTCATTTTCCACTAATTTTCCTTTCTATTGAAATTGTGTCACTTCATCTCCCTTTTCTCCTATTTTCGTTTATTTTCATAATTAATGTCAATTTTGCCTCTTTGTCTTTTCTAATGTCTTTGCCAATTTCCTTAGCCATAGTAAAAAACAAGTGATGCCCACTATAGTGATTTCACAACATTCAACTTGGAATACATGTCCCATGACCTTGGTCTTCTTATTTTTCCTTTAATATCCTTTATTACATGAAACTTTAACTTGGGGCAATTACAACTACCTCCTTGTACCCTTAGTTGGGGTTGGGGATAACATGGGGTATGTTACAACTTGAGGAAGAATATTAATGAAACTTCTATCTTAGTCATGCCAAATTTTCAATGACTTTTTGATTCAGATACATATGCTAGTAAGTACTGATTAGGAGTGGCACTCATGCAAGGAGGAAGACCTATGGGTTACTAGTTGGAGTTTTTTTATAGAGTAGTACTTGACCACCGCACATATGATACACAGATATTTGTAATTGTAAAAGTGATGAAGAAGTGGAGCCACTATCTCTTGGGAAAAGAATATATGGATCATCAATTCCTTCAGTACCTATAAATCAAGAGTAAGATGTAGTAGGTGAGACATTATAAATTGTTGGGATTCTTACAGTGGTTTTCACCTATTAGTCAAGTACAAGAAATGAGCCATAAATAATCCAAAATACATTCTTTGTTGATCGCCAATGATAAAGATTTCAACAATTGGGGTGATAATGTAGCTTGAGCCTTTCACTAATGATATTATGAGTCAACACTAGAACGGAAATAAAGATTTTAAAGGAGTATACAATTAGTTGAAGGAGAGAGTGTGCACTTCCGTGGAAAGAAATGAATATTACATACAATATCAATATATATATATATATATATATATATATATATATATATATATATATATATATATATATATATATATATATATATGACAAACAATATAATGATCCAATATCGATCTATGGTGCTCATCATATTAAATTAAATGGAAATTTAAGAAATTCAATGACACCTAGTTCCAACGGTGGACAGTTTGACATATATATTCAAACTGTCCACCGTTGGAACTAGGTGTCGTTGAATTTGTTAAATTTCCATTTAATTTAATATGATGAGCACCATAGATCCATATTGGATCATTATATTGTTTGTCATCGATATTGATGCATTCAAAGTGGAAAAAGTGGAGGAATCAGCTCATGGGACCATTTTTACCGTTGGGACCCAGTTTGGAAAAAAGTGGTCTGAAACCTTCTAGGAGCATTTTAAGTCATCCAACGATGTAAAACTTTTCCTCTTAGCATGTCACCATTTCATGTTTTTCTACACAAAAATATATTTCTAACGACGCATGAAGTGCATTAATTGGAGTCCGTATGCAACATTTATGCCACTCAATAGTTGACCTTCCTGTTTTCACACTTATAATTCGGGAGGATGCTACGTCAGCCCACATTATTCATGTAAAATGGGCTAGCCACATTTTTTTTTAATTTAAAATAATCTAGACGATTTTATTTTGTAACAATAGTTAAGGGTTGATGTAGTCAAACTTAACCACTAGTAGGTTATCGGGTTTTGTTATAACTGTGCCACTAGGAGGAAGAGGCATTTCATATTTCAAGAGTGATTTGATCCATAGATGAGAAAATATAGTGAAGTGAGATAGGAGGTAGAGAACATAGGGAATATCTATGCACTATAGAAGCCCATGGGCCATAGGCATTACTTCTTTGTACCTACAACCTTATTTTCCACATAAAGAAAGAGAGTGAGGCGGCCTCACCATCCAGCTGGGTTTTATCCCTAAAGAGTTTCCTAGAGCATATTTTGTGTCTTATGTGTGTGGGGGATATTATTTTGTTGTTATCTATTTTTATGCATAATTTCCATTCGCATGCATGCACTAATTAAAGTTAAATCTATAGATATTCAAGTTTAAATAAATTGTACGAGTGTAGAATTTTCAGATTTCTAGTATAATATTATCAGATCTGTTGTGATGAACTATCGAATGGAATATCCACATCAGTTTACAGATCAGCCATATAAGTTGTAACCATCGAAATTTAAACATATTTAAACCATCGTTGATTACGTTACCACCACTAAACGGTATGTTATTTACCAAATCACCAACCAATAAAACTTTGTTAATTCGGTATGTCGACAAACTTGTTTTCCATATTTTAAACTGTTTGTTGTTGGTTCTGCTGACCATAGATACATTTGGAACCATAACCATTTGGTTATATTTAACATAATTTTGTTTAAACAAATCATCGAAATTTTGACTATTTGAATCTACCATAAGCCGTCAGCTAGGTCAGTTGAGGTTGAATCAACCATTCATTGGGTACCATGTGGCACCATTTGATTGGGCCACGAATCCTCCTCTTAAATTGGTAGAGTGCTACCATATTTGGCGATTCTGCCAACTAGAGTGTGTCACTACCTAGGCGATAATAGTAGCACCTTACCTAAACTAGCACTTGCTCACCTAACCATTACGATTTGATGGCATTTCATTAGCACCTCGCTACATGGACACTAGCACGACATAATTAATCAGATTGGTGAGTAATAAACACTACACCTATATGAAATGAATAGAAGAAAGGCTTTCCTTCTTTCCGCTTCTTGGGTTAGTGTGTGGTTGGGCTTGCTGAAGAATTGGGGTTGTTAAGGAAGAGTCGCCTTTCGTCTCTCGACGCCCACTAATCAGTTTAGCATACATGGAGATATTTTTATCTAGCATTCTATTAAATTTAGCCCCCATGCCTCTAAATTTGGTTGGACTGCCAAAGTTGGCGGTGCTCCCAATTTGTCTGGTGCTATGCTAAATATGTCATTTTTTCCTAGTTTGGCCATAAAATTTGACTGGACATAACTTCCACATACAAACTCAGATTGAGGCATTGTTTGTGTTGTTGGAAATCTTGTGATGAGCTCTTCAATTTGGTCCTAGTGTTACTACAATTTGAGGAATTTTACTTTTGGTTCATTAGGGATCCAACTAGATCAATCCTTGGTTCATTAGTAAATTTCTCAACAGTTATATTTTCAATTCTTTCTTTTTTTGCAAGTATCTAGTATAGTATTTTTTCTTTCAAACTTAGATCATGTGTTTTTTATTAAATCTAGTATATCCCCCTGATCTTATTCTAAAACTACATTAAGAACCTTTGATGGGCATATCTTGCAACCCCATGAAATATTTCAATTTTTTCCTACTAAGTTATGAGGTAAAGTGGTTCCAATTAAGGTCGAATTTGCATGGGGGATTCACTCAATGAAATTTTGACATATCACGTGTGTTCATGCCATACTAAACAATACCCTTAATTTGACTGCATATTAGAAAATACTACTAAAAATCACATTATTTAACCCCCTACTAACACAAACCCAATACACCTTCCGAATTAAAAAAACCCCTACTTTCCCTAGATATTGTAGGTATCCATTTTATTCATTAACATTTTTTTAAATTAACATTTGTTGGAAATCTTGTGATGAGATCTTCAATCTGGTCCTGGTTTGACTAAAATTTGAGGAAATTTATTTTTGGGTCATTAGGGGCCCACCTAGATCAATACTTGGTTCATTAGTAAATTTCTCAACTGTTATATTTTCTCGTCTTTCTTGTTTTGCAAGTATCTAGTATAGTATTTTTTTTCAAACTTAGATCATGTGATTTTTATTAAAATATAGTATGCCCCCCATTCTTATTCTAAAACTACATTAAGAACCTTTGATGGGACTATTTTGCAACCCCGTGGAATATTTCATGTTTTTCCTACTGAGTTATGAGGTAAAGTGGTTTCAATTAAGGTTGAATTTGCATGGGGGCTTCACTCGTTGAACCTCTGAAGTATCACATGCATTTGTTCCATACTAAATAATACCCTTAATTTGACTACATATTAGAAAATACTGATAAAAATCATATTATTTAACCCCCTACCAATACAAACCTAATACACCTTCCTAATTTAAAGTACCCCTAATTTCCCTAGATATTGTAGGTATCCCTAGAAAGGTTGTTAGTATTTACATTTAAATATAAATTATTTCCTATGGCAATGCACAATCAACTTGTCAAGATGAAATGTAACCAAACCGGTCATCAACCATAGTGCTCACTGCAATATTTACAATGGTGTCTAGATTTCCCTAGAGATGCTCTCTTCTTCTTTATGTATCATCTGCAAGATTATAATTTGTTGCAATGTCTCCAACCATAGGAACGACTTTATGGAATACGAAGCTTGCAAATTTATATCTATGTTTCTCCCTCAAAGTTATGAACAACTCCATTTTAGAAACTTGTCATTCATAGCAAAGTAATGACATCATTCGTAGGCTTTGAGTTGACTAATTTATGAGTAGTAAGAGTACCGATATTTCTTACGTAATATTTAAATCGGATTTTGGCAAACTCAACATCATTCGCACTTATCCAAACAAAAATGCGACCTATGCTGGGCTGCGAATGCAATTTTTTTCGATGAAAACTAGAACAAGTAAAAAGAAGTTAAGCTTCATTATAATATATATATATATATATTAGAAGAAAAAAAGTGGTCTCTGAAATATTTAATATTTTTTTCCAATGAAACAAGTTGATCTAGTAATCAATCTTTTCTTCTCGCAAAGAAAGACAAGAATAATTGACGTCTGATGAGCCTCATCATTGGGCAACTATATGGACGTTAATACACCTCCAAGCTGATTAAAATCAACTCTTCTCATAATTGATTACATATTTTAATTTTATTTTGCTTAATGAGATGAGTAAAAGTAATATGTATGTCTAGTGGTATAATGTGCATTGATTGCAGGGTTTTGAGAGCAAATCATGGCAATTTTGGCTAATTAAGTGTAGAAACTAGAATGAGAGAAGAGAAGGACGAGAGATTATAGGAGATAGATCATCCTCATTAAATCGTCACTCATTCAAATATTCCTCAATCAAATCAAACTAGCTCGGAGTTGCAAGTAGCCGTGTCATGGAGATCATGGGCAGCCGAGCCAGTGACAATTAAGTGCTAGTTCATCTTGAGTTTGGGAGCCAAGCCTCCATATATTTAAGGAAGTTGTTAGATACTTCAGTTGTATAAATAAGGAGACCTGGAACCTCATTAGGATTCAAATTTTTTATGTCATATCACTAAGCATTTTTGAGTTCAAGTTTTGTGGAAAAACATTGTTATGTACTTTTTTGATATGATAATAAGAATGAGCATTTTCTTGATCCAACATTGAGTTGACTCAGAGGGCTAAATCTCTTGGGTTAGGGCCCAACCCTAGTAGAAAAGGCTCCTCTTCTTGTACTTGTATGCTTAGGTTATTTCATAGATTAATGGTTGAATTGGTTTTAGCATTGTTTCATTGCAAGTAGTTGTGAATTTGATTAGTTTGCTTCCATTTGTGCATTGATTTAGTAGTAGATTAGAGAGATAAGGGAATACCAAAAAGGCTCATAGCAGGTGGATTTGGCCTCACCCCCCCCTTCAGGGACCATGGTTTTAGGAAAGAACTCCTATGCAGCCCCAAAAAGACAGTATTCCAATTTCTTATGGAATTTAGGGTTTTCTGCTACTTAGGCCAGCATCTTTTTAGTTTTCAAGAATAGGATTCAATTGTCATTTCAGATATCTTCAGCCTTGTATTAGATCTCATAGTGCTTCACATTATTCTGCAAGTACTTGCATGCATGAACTAGGAAACTAGATAATGAAATTTTGTTTTCTTAAGTTGATTGAAAAATCTTTCTTGCTTGACATGATTCATGGATAAATGCCAAGGATTGATGCAGTGCAAGAGTTTCAATAGTGCAAGAGGATCTCATGACCAACAACCCCAACCTAAACTCTTCCATCCATGATCACAAAAATCCACCAAGTCCCTCAACCAATTCATGATTCAATGAGAACAACTTTCCAAGTTTGTTGAGCAAATCCAACCATCTCACAAACTCTATTTTGAACTTTGAAAAAGTCCTAGCCACTCCCCTGCCTTATTTTTCCCACCATTCCCCTTCCTAAGCCCTATACCACCTTCCAAATCACTCTTACTTATCTTAGTTGGATCCTGTAGGAATAGAGGGGTTCATGTAGGAGCATTAGGACATCCTATAGGATGACCTGTAGTGGCCTGTTTCGTGGCTGATTTGTGGGAAAGGAATCTTGAAGGATAGGAGAAGAGCCATACTTTCCTCCCAAGCCATATGACCTTTCACCACAATCTCTAACCCACCTGCCACATCACCAAGAGGGTTTAGCATTCACATTTTCACTAAAAAGGGACAAAGAGAAAAAGAGTTATTGTGTTCATTCATTTGCACAACAATAGAATGTTTGGTTATTTCAGATTGTGTGCCGAGGATAGTTAGGATTACACACATGCTAACTTAGAATTCTTTTGAAGAAAAATCTCTTAGCAATTAGTTAGATGAGTGGTGTGTTTAAATCATTTGATTTCAGTCTTTCCTTACTATAGTAGACATTATTCCAATACTCCCAAGTAGTGCAAAATTCCCCTTTCCTCATTAGTAATCAAGCTTCTTTTCAATCAATAGAAGGTTGGTTTGAGAAACCATAGTGGTCTATTGCCATCTTAGTAGTGACAAATAGTGGACCAATCACATTTTCTTGTGTATACAACACTATCACCTCCAAGTTTGTATGAACCCCAGGTTGATAAAGTAAATTTGGTAGCCCTAGGAGTTGCAACATTCTTGCTGCAATACTAGTGCTCATCACTTCTTGGCACCGTTGCCGGGGAGGTGTCTGAGAAAGATGTGATTTTTTCTTTCTTTCTTCCATTTCTTATCTTTGATATTCTGATATTAGCTTCATTTCTGCAAAAGTAATTGTAAATTGGTTTGCTTTCTTTTCCATTCTACAAGTGAGATTTCATTCAGCAGATTGTTTCCATTCAGTTTGTTATATCAATTCTATAATTAGTCTCAAAGCATGAAAAAAGCGCAAAACAAAACAAAAACGCTTCTTTCATCCCTCGTTAGAATAGGGATAACTTAGGAAAATTTCTACGAAATTCCACCACCACTTCAAATAGCCAACCTTCCCTCTTCTTCAGTGGCTGTGAATTCGAGGACCCCTTTGGCGAACAACCAGAGATTTTTGAAGAGCCTACAGGGGGAGAAGAAGAAGGAGAACCCATTCCAACTGACCTAACGGATGAAAATAGAAATGACAGAGGGAATATAAAAATAATTGAGGGTGGTTTTCCCATCAAAGAAACTAATGGGGATACCAAGATGAAAAAATAAGCCCCTATGCTCTTCCTCATTTCCATGGCCTCACCTTAGAAGATCCAGATAATTTCTTGTTTGAGTTGGTTATCATATGAAGAACTTATGATTACACCACTAATGATCAGAAGTTGAAATTATTCCCATCCAGTCTCAAGGATGCAGCTCTGCACTGGTTCATGGGTTTACCTAGGGATAGCATCACAACCTGGGTTGAGATGCAGCAAGCCTTCAACAACAAGTATCGAGACTACTGCAGGTCCAAAGACAATAAAGAGGAAACTTTTAGGATGATCTTGGGGCATGATGAATCCTCAGAGGATTATGAAGAGAGATTCTACATTAGCTACAAAAGGGCCCAGTGCACACTTGATCCTGAGTCATTGAAGCTAGTCCTGCTCTAGGGGGTAAGGGAAGATCTTCTAGATACCCTAAACCTGCTAGCAGGAGGGGACATCTACCAGCTACCCTATGAAGATATCAAGAATGTCTTTAAGAACCATTCTAGTGTAGCTATAAAAAGGCTAGGGGTAGTCAACCAATGGCCAGCTCATCCTCTTCCAACACATCCATAAAAGGTGAAATTGGAAATATGTTGGAAGATTTCAAGAGTAAAATGTTGCAAAACCTTTCCCTACATATTAACACTATGCACATCAAGAGGAAGAAGGAGGAAGTAGAGAGAGAATTAGCCATCTTCTACCCTATATGCACAAGGAGGTACCCTAGGAATGATTGTCCATTAAACCTGATAGAAATCCGCTCAGTCTGTGAAGAAAACCACTCCACAGACAAGCGCCCTTCTCTGCCTAGACTAAAAGTTGTGTATCATGGAACTGAAGGGGTAATAGAACAACTCTACTACATAAATCAAAGGAAACCTCATAGTCCTTGAACATACTAGCAGGGCATGCAAGGGTAATCCTATGCATGCTACAACCCTAACCATAACACATCCATTCCCTCTTGGCCCCCCCTACTCATCCCTCCTAGTCTACGCCTTCTCCTTGGTCTTTTTCACCTCAGTATCATTCCCAGTCAACGAGCCAATCATTTTAGCCATACACTTTTCCACAGCCTTAGTGGAATGCAATACCATAGGGGTGGAGGCCCCCATACAACAATGCTATAGATTAATTGCCTTCACCTCCTACTCAACCACAACTTTTACACCCTACTCCACCTAAACAACCTCATATGCTTGCCCAGCCAAATCCAAACCCGAACAATAGATAGGCATAGTAAGTATACAATGGAGAGACATCCTACTCTGCTTATGCTGTGAAGATTCAGGAAATCAATCTAAGGTCTGGGAGAGTACTCTCGAACAGCCAACCTCCATCTCCACCTAGGGAGAGTGAGGAGGAAAGAGAGGAAAGTATGCCTAGAGTGAATCAACCACCCTTTCTTGAAATACTAACTCAGTCAATCTAGTCTACCCCAGAAGGGAATGAACTTTTGGGTGAATTGAAAAATCTATGTGTCAAAATTCCACTTCTCTAAGCCATTAAGGATGTACCTATTTACAACAAACATATTAAAGAGAAGTGTTTCAAACATCCAGGGAGGTGAAAAAGAGACACCCCTACCATTAATGCCATTGGACAGTTGTTCGACTTAATGTTGGGGCAGATAATTTGCCCAAAGTATTTAGACCCTGGAAGCCCTGTAGTAGATGTGCACATCAATGGCACCATTGTCCAACATACCTTGATTGATCTTGGGGCTGCAATTAATGTAATGACTAAGGACACCATGCTCAAGCTCAATCTCCAAGGTTCATTAAGAAAGACCTTAATAGTCTTGCAGCTTACAGACCATTCCATAGTAGCCCCTGAGGGGATTGTTGAGGATGTGATGGTCTCCATCAACTCCTGGGAGTACCCTTCAGACTTCCTAGTTCTCCAACCTAAGGCCAAGATTAGTGGTCATCCTCTCATACTTGGGAGACCCTGGTTAGCCACTGTCAATGTGTAAATCAGCTGCAGGGTTGGAAATATGACTACAAAAAATGGGCATTTGTCCAAGCAATTGGTCTTGTACCCTAGTGCTCAGTCGTCCTTAGAACATGATTTACCTTCATGGCTAGAAGAGGAGGAAGATGATGAAGTTTTCTCTGCCCAACTCAATACCCTAGAAACTACCATGGGAGGAGGACAACCAGATGAAGATGATTTGATTGAACACATACTCCAAAATCCAACTCCCATCCCCTTGTCCTTAGAGCAAGTAGTATAGGAAACCAAGAGAAACCATCAGATTGATCTATGCGTAGCTGATTCAAGCCCTACTTGTGTCAAAACAATAGAATTCGGCCTTGAGAGAACTTTGAAAATCAACCCGTCTTTCTGTACACCAAGAAGAAGAGTTGTTCAACATTCTAAGGGAGCATCTCGATGCCTTTTCCTGGAGTTACAAATAAATGAAGGGAGTGCACCCCTCGGTGTGTACTCACCACATTTATATCAAAGAAGGTTGCAAACCAGTCTGACAACCCCAAAGGAGAATGAATCCAGCTGTCAAGGATATAGTCAAAGAAGAACCGCAAAATTTGTCGGATGCAGGATTCATTTACCCTATCTCGGACTGTGAGTGTGTTTCTCCTTTGGTGTTGTTTCCAAAGAAAAATGGGAAGTGGAGGATTTGTGTCGATTACAAAGAGTTAAACAAAGCAAAAAAGAAGGACCCTTTCCCTCAACCTTTCGTTGACCAAGTGTGAGATGGCCTGGCAGGGAAACGTTTTTTCTCTTTCATAGATGGGTTCAGCAGGTACAATCAAATCCAAGTCAGCCGAGAGGACCAGGATAAAACCACCTTCACCTATCCTTGTGGTACCCTCTCCTATAGGGTCCTTCCTTTTGGCCTTTGCAATACCCCAGCCACTTTCCAAAGGGCTGTCCTGAGTATCTTTGTCGAGCTTGTCCATGATGCAGTAGAAATTTATATGGACGATTTTACACCCTATGGCTATGACTTCCAGGAGCCTCTATCCAAATAGGGTAAGGCATTGAACAAATTCATTGAAATTAACTTATCCCTTAGTCCCGAAAAATGTGAGTTCTTGATGACTGCAAGGACTATTCTAGGTCATTCAATATCCCAAAAAGGACTGCAGGTGGACCCAAATAAGATAGCCATCATCCAAAGGGTCCCACCTCCGCAAAAATAGAGGGATGTCAGAAGTTTTCTAGGTTTAGCTAGATACTATAGGAGATTTATAAAATACTCCAGCAAGTTAGCTTCTCCTTTATTTGGGTTATTGGCCAAAGAATCTGAATTTTTAGGGTCAGAAAGTTGTCAAGAGGCCTTAGACACCCTAAAGGACAAGTTGACCACTGCACCTATTCTCTGAGGCCCAAATTGGGCCCTTCCTTTCCATATACATGCTGATGCCTCTCACAAACCCATAGGAGAAGCTCTAGGCTAGATATATGACAAGCTATCTTATGCCATTTAATTCATCATTAAGAATCTATCAAAAGTCGAGTTGAACTACATAGTGACTGAAAAGGAGCTCCTAGTTGTTGTGCATTCATTGAACAAATTTAGGCATTACATTATAGGTTACCAAACATTTGTACATACTGACCACACTACAATTAAATACTTCATGAATAAACCTAATGTAAATGCCCGGATTATTAGATGGTTACTTTTATTGCACCAATTTGATTTAACTATTATTGATCAGCCTGGCAGGGAGAATGTTGTGGCAATTTTTTTTTATCTAGATTGAGTTTTCTTGCAGGGGAGGAAGGAATGGTTGATGATCAGTTACCAGATGAACACATATTTTCCATTTTAGTTCACTCTCCATAGTTTGATGACATAGAAAATTACTTGGTGTTTGCACATTTTCCACCAAATTTTTCCTCCAAGGAAAATAGCAAGATTTTGAGGAAGAGCACCCCATTCACTTGGATTGGGGGAAACCTCTTCAAACTAGGCTTGGATCAAATTCTGAGAAGATGTGTGAGGGAGGAGGAGGTCTTTGACATCCTTCTAACCTGTCATGATGGGCCTTGTGGAGGTCGCTTTGCAGCCAAAACGACAACATTCAAGGTGCTACAAGCTAGTTATTACTGGCCCACTCTTCATCGGGATGTGAGGTGGTATACTAGTTAGGTGACCGTTTCCAAAGGATGGGGAAACCTACCCCAAGGGATGAAATGCATTTGCAACCTCAAGTGACTTTCGAGCCATTTGACAAGTGGGGCATGGATTTGATTGGACCCACTAACCCTCCATCCAGGAAAAAGAAGTACATCATTGTGTGCATTGACTATTTAACCAAGTGGGTTGAAGATAAGGATGTCAAAGCAACAACAGAAGAGAAAGTGGCTGAGTTCTTAAGGGAAAATGTATTTAATAAGTTTGGGTACCCTAGACAATTGGTCACTAATCGAGGTAGTCAATTTACATCTCACATGATTGAAAATTTATTGAGCCAGCACAAGATCAAGCATAGAAAATCCACTCCTTACCACCTACAAGCTAATGGGAAAGTGGAGGATTTGTGTCGATTACAAAGAGTTAAACAAAGCAAAAAAGAAGGACCCTTTCCCTCAACCTTTCGTTGACCAAGTGTGAGATGGCCTGGCAGGGAAACGTTTTTTCTCTTTCCTAGATGGGTTCAGCAGGTACAATCAAATCCAAGTTAGCCGAGAGGACCAGGATAAAACCACCTTCACCTATCCTTGTGGTACCCTCTCCTATAGGGTCCTTCCTTTTGGCCTTTGCAATACCCCAGCCACTTTCCAAAGGGCTGTCCTGAGTATCTTTGTCGAGCTTGTCCATGATGCAGTAGAAATTTATATGGACGATTTTACACCCTATGGCTGTGACTTCCAGGAGCCTCTATCCAAATAGGGTAAGGCATTGAACAAATTCATTGAAATTAACTTATCCCTTAGTCCCGAAAAATGTGAGTTCTTGATGACTGCAAGGACTATTCTAGGTCATTCAATATCCCAAAAAGGACTGCAGGTGGACCCAAATAAGATAGCCATCATCCAAAGGGTCCCACCTCCGCAAAAATAGAGGGATGTCAGAAGTTTTCTAGGTTTAGCTAGATACTATAGGAGATTTATAAAATACTTCAGCAAGTTAGCTTCTCCTTTATTTGGGTTATTGGCCAAAGAATCTGAATTTTTATGGTCAGAAAGTTGTCAAGAGGCCTTAGACACCCTAAAGGACAAGTTGACCACTGCACCTATTCTCTGAGGCCCAAATTGGGCCCTTCCTTTCCATATACATGCTGATGCCTCTCACAAATCCATAGGAGAAGCTCTAGGCTAGATATATGACAAGCTATCTTATGCCATTTAATTCATCATTAAGAATCTATCAAAAGTCGAGTTGAACTACATAGTGACTGAAAAGGAGCTCCTAGTTGTTGTGCATTCATTGAACAAATTTAGGCATTACATTATAGGTTACCAAACATTTGTACATACTGACCATACTGCAATTAAATACTTGATGAATAAACCTAATGTAAATGCCCGGATTATTAGATGGTTACTTTTATTGCAACAATTTGATTTAACTATTATTGATCAGCCTGGCAGGGAGAATGTTGTGGCAATTTTTTTTTATCTAGATTGAGTTTTCTTGCAGGGGAGGAAGGAATGGTTGATGATCAGTTACCAGATGAACACATATTTTCCATTTTAGTTCACTCTCCATAGTTTGATGACATAGAAAATTACTTGGTGTTTGCACATTTTCCACCAAATTTTTCCTCCAAGGAAAATAGCAAGATTTTGAGGAAGAGCACCCCATTCACTTGGATTGGGGGAAACCTCTTCAAACTAGGCTTGGATCAAATTCTGAGAAGATGTGTGAGGGAGGAGGAGGTCTTTGACATCCTTCTAACCTGTCATGATGGGCCTTGTGGAGGTCGCTTTGCAGCCAAAACGACAACATTCAAGGTGCTACAAGCTAGTTATTACTGGCCCACTCTTCATCGGGATGTGAGGTGGTATACTAGTTAGGTGACCGTTTCCAAAGGATGGGGAAACCTACCCCAAGGGATGAAATGCATTTGCAACCTCAAGTGACTTTCGAGCCATTTGACAAGTGGGGCATGGATTTGATTGGACCCACTGACCCTCCATCCAGGAAAAAGAAGTACATCATTGTGTGCATTGACTATTTAACCAAGTGGGTTGAAGATAAGGATGTCAAAGCAACAACAGAAGAGAAAGTGGCTGAGTTCTTAAGGGAAAATGTATTTAATAAGTTTGGGTACCCTAGACAATTGGTCACTAATCGAGGTAGTCAATTTACATCTCACATGATTGAAAATTTATTGAGCCAGCACAAGATCAAGCATAGAAAATCCACTCCTTACCACCTACAAGCTAATGGGAAAGTGGAGGATTTGTGTCGATTACAAAGAGTTAAACAAAGCAAAAAAGAAGGACCCTTTCCCTCAACCTTTCGTTGACCAAGTGTGAGATGGCCTGGCAGGGAAACGTTTTTTCTCTTTCCTAGATGGGTTCAGCAGGTACAATCAAATCCAAGTTAGCCGAGAGGACCAGGATAAAACCACCTTCACCTATCCTTGTGGTACCCTCTCCTATAGGGTCCTTCCTTTTGGCCTTTGCAATACCCCAGCCACTTTCCAAAGGGCTGTCCTGAGTATCTTTGTCGAGCTTGTCCATGATGCAGTAGAAATTTATATGGATGATTTTACACCCTATGGGTGTGACTTCCAGGAGCCTCTATCCAAATTGGGTAAGGTATTGAACAAATTCATTGAAATTAACTTGTCCCTTAGTCCCGAAAAATGTGAGTTCTTGATGACTGCAAGGACTATTCTAGGTCATTCAATATCCCAAAAAGGACTGCAGGTGGACCCAAATAAGATAGCCATCATCCAAAGGGTCCCACCTCCGCAAAAATAGAGGGATGTCAGAAGTTTTCTAGGTTTAGCTAGATACTATAGGAGATTTATAAAATACTTCAGCAAGTTAGCTTCTCCTTTATTTGGGTTATTGGCCAAAGACTCTGAATTTTTAGGGTCAGAAAGTTGTCAAGAGGCCTTAGACACCCTAAAGGACAAGTTGACCACTGCACCTATTCTCTGAGGCCCAAATTGGGCCCTTCCTTTCCATATACATGCTGATGCCTCTCACAAAGCCATAGGAGAAGCTCTAGGCTAGATAGATGACAAGCTATCTTATGCCATTTAATTCATCATTAAGAATCTATCAAAAGTCGAGTTGAACTACATAGTGACTGAAAAGGAGCTCCTAGTTGTTGTGCATTCATTGAACAAATTTAGGCATTACATTACAGGTTACCAAACATTTGTACATACTGACCACGCTACAATTAAATACTTCATGAATAAACCTGATGTAAATGCCCGGATTATTAGATGGTTACTTTTATTGCACCAATTTGATTTAACTATTATTGATCAGCCTGGCAGGGAGAATGTTGTGGCAATTTTTTTTATCTAGATTGAGTTTTCTTGCAGGGGAGGAAGGAATGGTTGATGATCAGTTACCAGATGAACACATATTTTCCATTTCAGTTCACTCTCCATAGTTTGATGACATAGAAAATTACTTGGTGTCTGCACATTTTCCACCAAATTTTTCCTCCAAGGAAAAGAGCAAGATTTTGAGGAAGAGCACCCCATTCACTTGGATTGGGGGAAACCTCTTCAAACTAGGCTTGGATCAAATTCTGAGAAGATGTGTGAGGGAGGAGGAGGTCTTTGACATCCTTCTAACCTGTCATGATGGGCCTTGTGGAGGTCGCTTTGCAGCCAAAACGACAACATTCAAGGTGCTACAAGCTAGTTATTACTGGCCCACTCTTCATCGGGATGTGAGGTGGTATACTAGTCAGGTGACCGTTGCCAAAGGATGGGGAAACCTGCCCCAAGGGATGAAATGCATTTGCAACCTCAAGTGACTTTCGAGCCATTTGACAAGTGGGGCATGGATTTGATTGGACCCACTGACCCTCCATCCAGGAAAAAGAAGTACATCATTGTGTGCACTGACTATTTAACCAAGTGGGTTGAAGATAAGGTTGTCAAAGCAACAACAGAAGAGAAAGTGGCTGAGTTCTTAAGGAAAAATGTATTTAATAAGTTTGGGTACCCTAGATAATTGGTCACTGATCGAGGCAGTCAATTTACATCTCACATGATTGAAAATTTATTGAGCCAGCACAAGATCAAGCATAGAAAATCCACTCCTTACCACCCACAAGCTAATGGGAAAGTGGAGGTAACCAATAGAGTGTTGGAAGGAATTTTGACCAAAGTGATTAGTAGCAGTAAAAAGGATTGGGCAGATATATTAGTTGAGGCCACTTGGGCCTACAACACCACCTAGAAGACAACCACAGGATTCACTCCTTATGAGCTCGTCTATGGGAATATGGCCCTGTTTTCCATTGAATTTGAATACAACACGTTAAGAATGGCAACACAACTGGATCTAGATCTCACCATGGCACAACAAGAGAGATTTCTCCAGCTGAATGGGTTAGATGAATTTAGAATGCAAGCCCTCCTGCACACAAAGGTGACTCAAGTTCAAAAGAAGATTCAGCATGACAAGAACATAAAGGACAAGCAGTTTCAAGAAGGTGATTGGGCTTTGTTGTATTATTCAAGATACAAGGATTTTAAAGGAAAATTAAGGACTAGATGGTTATGGCCTTATGTCATAGAAAAATGTCATGATAATGGTTAAGTACAAATAAGAATCATTGCATAGAGGCTATCCATTTACTTGTCAATGGGTACAGATTGAAGGTATACAAGAAACCCTTGTCAAAAAAAGGATTCATCAATGGAATCAACAAGATAGTGATGGTGGTGGAGCAAGTATCAGCTTCTACCCCATCAAGTCCATGGAAAAAAAAAAAAAGACTCATGTGAAAATTTGCATGAGGCACTTGAGTCCCATTGTTGGGTTGAAAACCTCTTGACGCAGCCCAATGGTGTTGAAAATAAAAGAAAAAATAAAAATATCTATGGGTGAAAACCTCTTTTGAGGCAACCAGGGCAAACAGTTAGGATGAAAACCTCTTGGAGGCAGACTAGTTATTTAAAAAAAACAAAAAACAAAAAAATTATATAAAAAAAAGAGAGAAAAGAAAAGTTTGAAAATGTTGTTTGCAGGTCAACAGGAGGAGGATCATAGAAACTTGAGAGGAACAGAAGGACCTACACAATCCATATTTTTAGTCCTCCATCCCATATTCTTCATTATCCCATCAATCCCTCCATTTATGAACTCCTCCAGCTCAGTTTACACAACCTTTGTGTTTTCTACAGGATTCCTTGAAAACCTACAGGGGTTTCTTGTAGGAATTACAATGGCTTGGTAATACCAAGAGAAGTGACCCTAGAGCAAGGGGATGACCAACCAGTGTCAAAAAATTAAAATTTTTACTCCACCACCTCATCACCATGCCTCTCATTACCATGTTACCCCTGCATCTATCCAATAAGTCAATTCAAAAAGTTCATAGGTTTTACAGAAGAAGAAAAAACAAATAGAAGAGGGTGAGAATAGAGGACGAGGGGACAATACCTGAAGGCTATATCTCTCACCTACCAATCACTAGACCCTTTCTCTACCCATGTCAACAATCCTCATGCTCAAGAAGTGAAAAAAAAGAATGAAAGTTTAGGGGAGAGGAAACTACAGGACATCCTGTAGGTTTCTTGTAGGAAATCCTGTAGCAGCCTATCCCACAAAGGAAATTCCACAGGGTTGTAGCCATCTTCAGCATGGAGATTCCAAGGTCAAGGAAGCTCCTCCAGATCTCAGCAATAGTAGCAAGATCATCAACATCACTCTCTAGTACCTGCACATCAAAGGAAACAAGCATCAAAAGAGGCCAATACAAAAAATATGTAGCACATACACAACACAGGGACATCATTCTCCAACAAGCATCATCATCAAAGCATCTTACCCATAGGTATGCCATCTTACTCATGCTCTCTCATTAGCACGATATGACAAAAAATGTAGGATTATGTAATAGTTGGTTTTATAAGAAAAGGTGGCTGGTTGACTTGGCCACCTTTGGCTAGTCGATGAGGAGAAAATAGTTAGACCACTCCACACGTGGTAGCAGTCAAAATAGAAGAAAAAGGAGATAATGCCAAAAATGGTTAAGTTATGGAGGAACGAAATGGGACATGATTACGAGGTGAGGGAAATTATGGACTAATAGTGGGACCAACAGTCCAAAAGGAGGTGCTCGTACTTAGATAGCCAACACACCATCCTACACAATCATCCATATAAGGAAATAAAACATTGATTCCAACACTAAAAGAGAATTAGAAATATCAAGAATTCACCAAAAAGAGGATTGCCTCAAACTTCTTGAAGCAGAACCTACAGGAGACAGTGAGCATTTTGCAATGCAGATGCACCTACAGGATCCTACAAGAAAACCTAGAGGATCCTATAGGAATACCTACAGGATACAGAGCATTGATCTACAGGATTATCAGTGGGCGTTACGGGAGGAGAGATCAAAGTTTTTCCTCATCAGATAGTAAACAGTGAGGTAGGTATTATACCTTCCCATATTTTCCAGTTAAAAAAGAAAAAGAAAAATCCTCCATTTGGTTAAAGGAAGTTGCAGTCTAGGAGAATTATATTGCAGAGTCATCATTTAAATATCTCTCACCCACTAGATTATTTAATTATATCCATACAAGCCTCCACAATTACCAGGGAAAGATGACAGGGGGTTTTAACAAGAGAGAACCCACAAACATAGTAAGAATTCATCAGCACCCTCCTATAGTAGAAATTTTTACAAGGCATAATTGGATGGGTTCCTTTGAAAGAATGAGAGGATGCGATGATGAGGTGGCCAAAGACTTTCCTCTCTCACTCATACCCCTCACTAGGACCCACGCCACTGCTGTGGTGAAAGGCCTATCAATAGAAATCAACCGTGAAGTTATAAGAAGAATCACCACACTCCCTTTAGGGTTACCTTGAAGAAGAGAAGATAAGGGTAACATCACCCTTGGAAAGAAGAAATTCTTTTTGGAAGGGGAGGAGGCGGTGGAGGATAAAAATGGGGTTAGAAGGGAAAGCCTTCCACACCATTGGAATGAAGTTAGTTGCGACTTCATTAAATATATATCATGTGAAGGGAGATACATTGTGGTGTATGGATATAATTTCAGACTCCTCCAAGAACTGAGATTTGAAGCAAGCACACCTCCTCAAAACAAGTTAAGTATACCCTACCTTCTTCTTCACTCACTGATACATATGAGCATCAAAGTGCAGGAGGGAAAAAATCAACAACTAGCCCATCATGGGTTGATCAAACTAATCCTAGAAGATTCTCTACAAAACCTAAGACTCCCTATTAAATGGAAAACTTTCAGAGACATGCAAGCAAAGGGAGAAATTCAAGCTCTTGAATATGACAAAAGCCCCACTGCTAGTGAGAGGGATGAAGAAACCTAGGGACAAAATGAAGAGGAAACAGAGAAGGAAAAAGATGAAGAAAAGCAACAGGAAAATTAAGAAGAAACTGAAGAAGTAATAAAAGAGGAGACAGATGAGCAGAGTGAGGAAGAAGAGAAAGAGAGAGACAAGGATGAGAAGGAGAATGGGAAAGAGGAGACAGAACAAGAGGAAGAATAGAGGTCTACAGTTCAAGGCAAATAAGGGGAAGAATGACCAAGGGTATCTCCAGAACCCAGAGAGAAAGAGGCAGCAACTACTCTTACTGCCCTAAGTACACCTATCAAGTCAAAAGGAAAAAGACAAAGACAAACCCAACTGTACTTGAGGACAAGAAAGAGAACAAGGATTAGGCGAGGAATACCTCAAACACCCACTAAAACTCGTATTGTTATTGAAGACTCACCAAAGCAACAAATGTTGGAATTATGACTCAGATTTGGCACTATGACATAGGTGTTGTCCTTGATGGCAACTCACTCAGATGACAGATCACATCTCAGACTCTCAAAATGAAGAAAGATAGGTATACATAGGTTCCTTATTGACCAAGGCACGTGTACACATGGGTTCACAAACCAAAAGTCGCATATGGCGTACACGCACTTTCACGGAAGGAAAGGCGCGTACATGTTGGAAAACTTAGTTTTGGTCCGAGGTATTTGGTCCATGGTATTTTGATCCATGGTATTGGTCCAAGTTATCCTATCCGAAGTGTTGACCCTAGGTATTTGGTCCAAGGTATTGGTTCTAAGTGGTTTTGGTCCATGGTATTGAGTAAGGCATAAGACTATAAAAGGAGGAGAAGATCATTAGGCAAAGGCACTCATGGATTGAATATCTAATGAAGAGCAAGATCTAGAATACAGGTTATTGGGTTATGTTGCACAGTTGGATCTGAATCAAGGATGAACCTTAGCACTTGAGAAAGGATAAGATCTAATGATGGGTCAAGATCTTAAAGCTTGAAGTGAAGTATCTTTGTGTGTTTTGATCTTTTATCTGAATAACTAGCACATGTTGTATACTATAAATATGATGATCTGAGTATAACTAAAGTATGGAATTGTTGTAAAGCTTAAATCATCATTTATAGATCTGTACACAAGGTCACCTTAGAAAAGGCGCGTATACACACTGGTTCTGCATATCAAAACAATGTATACATATTAAAATTGATTTGCAGATCTGTATGCAGGTTCACCTTGAGAAAAGTGCATATGCACGCAGGTTCAACACATTGAAGTAGCATATACCTCATAAAATATTCTTTAGCTACTTGTGGTTGCTATTACAGTGTTCTGGGTTTTGGTTACTGTTTCTGGTTACTGTATTCTGGTTACAGCATTCTGAAAAGTGATTGATCGATTTAGTTGTGGTTGGTGCAAAGGAGATTGATTGATGCAGATGTATTTGATGTTTGAATGATGGATCCAGTCTGAAAATTTATGAAACGTGGTCCTTGGAAGAAAAGAGAAGGTTGTAGCCTTTTCTAAGTCGGAACCTATGTACTAGTAAACATATCAGCTAGTACAAGAGCTAGGGGGTTGTAGCTCCCTTGCAGGAGAAGTTGGAGAATGAGAGAAGGTTGTAGCCTTCTACAGGTAGAAGCCTTCATACTGTTATAAGACTGCACCAGTACAAAAATTGTAAAAAGAAGTTTCTTATTAAAAGAAGATAGAGACAATTGCAGTAGGTGGTTTTCGCCCACATTGGGTTTCCACCTTATATCTTGTGTTCATGAGTGTGGGATTGTTTATTCTGTTTTACTGCACCTGGTTACTATTTATATGGTTCTGATGCACTGAGTAAAGATCAACATATGATAAATTAACTTAATCATAAGTTTGCAGGATATACACTATTTGCCTTAAATATAGTTGCGTATACACACAAGTTCCATTAATTGAAGTAGCGTATATGTATCAGAGAAAGTCCTCTCAATATTGTTTCCAACAATTGGTATCAGAGCAAGTCCTATAGAAGAAGCTTGATTGCTCGAAGGAAGATCTATCATCATGAGTAACTACGAAAGAGAGGGATCCATTAGACCACCAATATTTGATGGGAGAAACCTCATTTATTGGAAGGTAAGGACTACAAACTATCTTCAATCTCTTGGAACAGATGTCTAGGAAATCGTGGAAGGAGGATATACATTTCCCTCAGCAATTCCTACAAATACGGCAGGTAAGAAGCAATATGAAACTAATGCCAAGGCTGTCAATACATTATTAGGGAGTCTATCATAATCAGAATTTGTCAAAGTTATGCAACTTAAAACCACCAAAGAAATATGGGACAAGGTCGGTCTAAGCTATGAAGGAGACAATCAGGTAAAACGTGCATAACTGCAATCTCTCAGAATTCAATATGAAACTCTCAAAATGCACAATGATGAAAGCATCGCTAGTTACTTCTTACGTATGGATGAGATTGTTAATTGCATGAAGAACTTGGGCGAAGAGATAAAATAAGTTACTTTAGTTGAAAATGTTTTAAGATCCTTGTCTACTAAGTTTGAATTAAAAGTATCTGCCATAGAAGAAAAGCAGGATCTTCAGACTATTACTATGACACAACTGCACGGAATATTAACTACTTTCGAAATGAGAAAAGGAGGTTGATAAGATATGAGAGAAGCCGCATTCAAAGCTTCAGGAAGAGAAGAATTCCATGAATCAGGACATATTTCAGAAGGAGAAGAAGAAGCAAACTTTGTTAAGAACCTTCAACGGGGTTCCGGGAGATTCAGAGGTAAACTACCTTTCAAATGTTTTGCTTGTGGAAGAGTCAGTCATTATGGTGCCGAATGTCCTCATAGAGATAAGCTTGATAAATGTAAGGAATCAACAGAATGGAATAGAAAACAAAGTTTAAATAAGAAGAGCTACTATACTCATGAAGATAGTGATGGTTTATCAAATAGTGATGAAGATGGAAATAGTAATGACTATAGACTTCTAATGGCTTTTGAAGATGATGATTTATTGGATGCTTTAGATGAAGATGACCTTTATGAAGAAATCTCTAAACTCAAAGTCTGTTTAGAAGAAAATAATATGATTATAGATACTCTGACATTCCAACTTGCTGAAAGAGAAAAACACAATGAAAATGTAGAATGTGAAATTGTGGGTCTAAGAAGGGATATTGAGAAAACAAAAGCTCTCAATCTTAGATTTGCTAAATGATCATAAACCTTAAATGAAATTATCAAAGTGCAATGTTCTCCTCTGATAAAGACAGGTCTTGGATATACTTAAGAAGCATCCCAAGCACAGAAGCCGTCAACCTCCACTAAAAGCTATCTTGATGCAACAAAGAGCAGTGAATAGTTTGACAATCAACAATAAAGGCATAAAGCAGATCACTAGGTAAATCAGGCTCAATTTACTTCAAGGATGAACAGAAGCCACAAAGCTTAGATAAATCATACTCAATTTGCTTCGAGAATTAATATCAATTGCAACTACAATCACCAGGTTAGTAAATTTAATGATCGCAGGAACTTCTTTAATGGCCAATGTTTTTCATGTCATAACTTTGGACACAAAGCTGCTCAATGTGTTGCTTACAAGACCATCATGACTAGAGAAGCACGAATCAAGGGAATGTGACGGGGATCATGAAACAGACCTACAATAACTTTCCTCTTCTTGAAAATGAAATAGAATGCCTTATCTGCAACAACTTTGGTCACGAAGAATCTGAATGCAGGAGTAAATTTCGGCAAACATCTCAGAAGGAGAAAACTGCACTAAATCCCAAAATATGGAGAAAGAAAGAACAAAAAACAGAAAGATGTGGTATAGCCCTATATGTAGAAGGACAAGAAAATCAGTGGTACATCGACAGTGGATGCTTGAAACACATGACAGGTGATGAAGAAAAACTTCAGTCATATAATGCCTTAGAAAAGGAAAAGAATGTCTCATTTGGAAATGAAACTCCTATTGTCATAAAAGGTAAAGGCTTTGTTCTTTTAAAAGAGAAAGTTAAAGTTGGGAATGTTATGTATCTTGATGGTCTAAAGAATAACCTATTGAGTGTAAGTCAAATGTGTGTTCAAGGAAATGAAGTAGTATTTCAATCAAATGGATGTGTTGTTCATGAGCTTGATATAGGAGAAACCATGATCAAAGGTATAAGAACCCCAAGAAACTTATATATTCTCAAGGGAGGAAAAAAACAATGCTATCTAAGAAAAAATGATGAAAACTGGCTATGGCATAGAATATTGGGGCATCTAAGCTTCTCTCAAATAAGAAAAGTAAGAAAATTCTAGGTTGTTCGTGATCTTCGTGATATCAGCATTCCAGAAAATACAATATGCAAATCATGTCAATTTGGTAAGCAAACCAGGTCACAATTCCCTAAAAAGGAAGGATCAGCTAGTAAGCCTATTGAACTTGCTCATACTGATTTATGTGGTCCATCAAGAAGAAAGTGACCTCATGGAGAGGAATACTTTATATTGTTCATTGATGATTTTTCCAGAATGTGTTGGATAGGGTTTCTAAAGCATAAAGATGAAGCATTTGAAAAATTCAAAGCCTTCAAATCCCTGGTTGAAAATGAATCAGATCGTCAAATAAAATGTCTCAGATCTGATAGAGGAGGGGAATTTACCTCAGATGAATTCTTTGACTTTTGTGAAGAACATGGAATAAAAGGGCAATTCTCCACTGCAAGGACTCCTTAGCAAAATGGAGTGGTAGAAAGGATGAATAGAACTATTCAACAAATGGCTTGTGCTATGCTAGATGAGTTTGGAACTCCTGCAAGCTTCTGGGGTGAACCTACATTCACTGCTATCACTATTCTTAACAAAGCAAATGTTTGGGTAAATAGCACTAAAACTCCACATGAACTTTGGTATGGTAAGACTGCTACTATAAAATACTTCAAAGTTTTTGGAAGCAAATGTTACATCAAAAGGACTGATGAAAAACTTGGCAAGTTTGAACCCAAAGAAGATGAAGGCATTCTCCTTGGTTACTTTTCTTGAAGTAAAGGATATAAGTGTTATAATAAAATACTTTGGAAAATTATTGAAAGTATTGATGTTGTGGTTGATGAAGCATGCAAAAATCCAAAGCAGGTAAAAACCGAATATTGTGGAGAAGATGAGGATTATCCTTCCACATCAAAACAGACTAATTCCAAAGAAGAATCCAATGAAGCACCAGAAGAAAAGATAACGGTAGAAGAAAAAACTCCATCCAGGTATTTTCAAAAAAATCATCCAGAGACTCAAATTTTGGGACAAAAAGAGGCAGGTGTGCAGACAAGAAGAACTATTACAGAAGCTTCAAGCTATCTAGCATTTATTTCCTCCATCGAACCTCAAAATGTAAATGAAGCATGCAAAGATGAATGTTGGGTCAAGGCCATGAATGAAGAGCTTGAGCAGATTGAAAAGAATAATACTTGAGAATTAGTTCCTAGACCCCATGATAATAATATCATAGGAACCAAATGGATATCCAAAAACAAGCTGAATGAAAATCGAGAAGTTATTAGAAGCAAGGCTAGACTTCTTTGTAAAGGGTATGCTCAACAAGAAGGTATAGATTTTGAAGAAACTTCTGCACCTGTTGCAAGACCTAAAGCCATAAGAATCTTCCCTGCTCTTTCTAGATTTCAGAAATTCAAAGTATACCAAATGGATGTAAAATCTACTTTTCTTAATGGGGACTTAGAAGAAGAAGTATATATTGAGCAACTAGACGGATTCATTCTTGGAAATGATCCAAAACTTGTATGTAGACTCAAAAAGGATCTCTATGGTCTAAAACAAGCTACGAAGATGGACAATAATAAATTGCTAATACTTGTTGTGTATGTTGACGATATCATTTCTGGTAGCAATGACAAAGCCATGAGCAAAAACTTTTCTTTTGTAATGCAACAAGAATTTGAAATGTCCTTGCTTGGTGAGCTCACATATTTTCTTGGTCTACAAGTTCAATAAAAGAAAGATGGTATTTTTCTATCACAAACCAAGTATCTCAAGCAGATCTTGAAAAAATACGGCATGGAAGATTCTGAACCAATATGTAGCCGCATGGTAATAGGATGCAGTCTCAGCTCAAATGATGAATCAACAGCAGTACATCAACCAACCTACAGATCCATGATTGGCAGTCTGCTTTATCTAATAGGTACCCGACCAGACATCATGCATGCAGTGGGAATCGTTGGAAGATTCCAAGCCAATCCAAAGGAATCACACCTTCAGGTAGTCAAAAGGATTTCCAAATATCTTCAAGGAACATAGAATTTTGTGTTGGAAATAATACTGAGAGGAGGGGGGGCTGAATCAGTATTATCAAATCAAACACTTTTCATTTTCATATTCAGATATATATATATATATATATATATATATATATATATCTACTCTATATATATATATATATATATATATATATATATATATATATATATATATATGCTACTCCAGTTATGGGAACCCGCGTATACACGCAACTGTGTCTAAAGAAACTAGCGTATATCTAGTAAACTTATGATCTAGTTAATCCATTAAATGTTGATCTTTAATCAGTGCATCAGAACTTCATTAATCATAAGAATAGTAAACAGGTGCAGTAAAACAGAACAGATCATCACACACATATAGCAGACTACCAATCATGGATCTATAGGTTGGTTGATATACTACTGCTGATTCCTCATTTGTGTTGAGGCTGCATCCTATTACCATAGGGGTACATACTGGTTTCGAATCTTTGATGCCATATTTCTTCAAGATCTGCTTGAGGTACTTGTGAAAGCAAGATGTCGTCTTTGTTTTGTTGGACTTGTAAACCAAGAAAATATGTGAGCTCACCAAGGAGGGACATTTCAAATTCTTTTTGCATCACCAAGGCAAAGTTTTGACTCATGGCTTCTTCATTGCTACCAAAGATAATATCATAAACATATACAACAAGTATTAGTAATTTATCATTATCAATTTTTATATATAGATTGCTATCTGCTGATCCTTTTGAAAAACCTTGTTGATGGAGGCATTTGTCCAGACGATAATACCAAGCCCTTGGAGCCTGTTTAAGACCATAGAGAGCCTTTCTAAGTCTGCATACAAGTTTTGGATCATTTCCAAGGATGAATCCATCTGGTTTCTCAATATACACTTCTTCTTCTAAGTCTCCATTTAGAAAGGCAGATTTCACATCCATTTGATATACTTTGAACTTCTGAAAGCTAGAAAGAGAAAGGAACATTCTTATGGCTTCAAGTCTAGCAACTGGTGTAAAAGTTTCTTCAAAGTCTATACCTTGTTGTTGAGCATACCCTTTACGAACAAGTCTGGCCTTGTTTCTAATAACATCTCCATTTTCATTTAGCTTGTTTTTGAATATCCATTTGGTCCCTATGACATTCTTATCATTAGTTCTAGGAACCAATTCCCAGGTGTTATTCTTTTCAATCTGCTCAAGTTCTTCATACATGGCCTTGACCCAACATTCAGCTTTGCATGCTTCAATTACGTTTCATGGTTCAACGGAGGAGAGAAATGCTAGATAGCTTGAAGCTTCTATAATAGTTCTTCTTGTTTGAACAACTGCCTCTTTCTACCCCAAAATTTGAGTCTCTGGATGATTCTTCTATACATACCTGGATGGATTCTTTTCTTCTACCCTTATCTGTTCTTTTGGTTCCTCATAGGTTTCTTCTTCATCATTAGTCTGATTTGAAGTTGAAGCATAGTCCTCTTCATCTTCAAAATCTTCAGTTTTTATCTACTTTGGATTGTCGCCTACATCATCAACCACCACATCAATACTTTCAACAATTTTTCCAAGTCTTTTATTGTAGCACTTATATCCTTTACTTTGTGAAGAGTAACCAAGGAGAATGCCTTCATCTACTCTAGGTTCAAACTTGCCAAGATTTTCATCAGTCATTTTGATGTAACATTTGCTTCCAAAAACTTTGAAGTATTTTACCGTAGGAGTCTTACCATACCAAAGTTCATGAGGAGTTTGAGTGCTGTTTACCTGGATGTTTGTTTTGTTGAGAATAGTAATGGCAGCAAATGCAGCTTCACCCGAGAAGGTTACAGGAGTTCCAAACTCATCAAGCATAGCACGAGCCATTTGTTGAACCATTCTATTCATCCTTTCCACTACTCCATTTTGCTGAGGAGTCCTTGCAGTAGAGAATTCCCTTATTATTCCATGTTCTTCACAAAAGTCGACAAATTCATCCTAGGTAAATTCCCCTCCTCGATTAGACCTGAGGCATTTGATTCTGCGATCTGATTCATTTTCAACCAAGGCTTTGAATGCTTTGAACTTTTCGAAAGCTTCATCTTTATTCTTCAGAAGTCCTATCCAACACATTCTGGAAAAGTCATCAATGAACAATATAAAGTATTCTTCTTCTCGAGGTGACCTTTTCCTTGATGGACCACATAAATCAGTATGGACAAGTTTAAGTGGCTTAGTAGCTGATCCTTCCTTCTCAGGGAAATGAGTTATGGTTTGCTTACCAAACTGACATGATTTGCATATTCTATTGTCTGGAATTCTGATGTCTGGGAGATCACGAACTGCCTGATATTTGCATGCTTTCCTTATTTGAGGGAATCTTAGATGCCCCAATCTTCTGTGCTATAGCCAATGTTCATGATTTTTGCTTAGATAGCATTATTGCTGCCCTCCCTTGAGTATGTATAAATTATTTGGAGTTCTTATGCCTTTGATCACTGTTTCTCCTGTATCAAGCTCACGAACAATACATCCATTTGATCGAAATATTACCTCATTTCCTTGATCACACATTTGACTAACACTCAATAAATTATGCTTTAAGCAATCAACATACATAAGATTTCCAGCTTTGACCTTTTCTTTCAAAAGAACAAAACCTTTACCTTTTATGGGTGCAAGGGTGTCATTTCCAAATGAGACCTTCCTTTCCTTTTCTAAGGCACTATATCACTGAAGTTTTTCTTTATCACCTGTCAGATGTTTCAAACATCCACTGTCAATGTACCACTTGTCCTTCCACATATAAGGCCCTAGCACATCTTTCTGGTTGTGGTTCTTTCTTTCTCCATGTTTTGGGACCCAATGAAGGTTGCTCCTTCTGAGATGTTTGCCAAAACTTACTCCTACATTCAGAATCTTGATGACCGAAGTTGTTACAAATAGAGCATTCCATTTCATTTTCAAGAGAAAAAAAGTTATTGTAGGTCCTCTTCATGATCCCAGTCACATTCCTTTGATTTCATGCTTCTCGAGTCATGATGGTCTTGTAGGCAACACATTGAGCAACTTTGTGTCCAAAGTTATGACATGAAAAACATTGGCCATTAAAGAAATTCCTGCGATTATCAAATCTACCATCCAGGTGATTGTATTTTCCATTGACATTCATTCTTGAGGCAAATTGAGAATGATTTACCTGCGGTTGGTTGTAGCTTCTGTTCATCCTTGAAGTAGATTGACCCCGATTTACCTGGTGATCTGCTTTATGTCTTTGATGATGATTGTCAACCTGTTCACTTCTCCTTGCTGCATCAAGATAACTTTTGGAGTTGGATGGATTTTGTGCTTGAGATGCTTCTTTAGTATATCCAAGACCTGTCTTGATTAGAGGAGAATGGTGCACTTTGATAATCTCATCTAAAGTTTCAGATCCTTTAGGAAATCTAAGATTAAGAGCTTTTGTTTTCTCAATATCTTTTCTAAGTCCCACAATTTCACATTCTAACTTTTCATTGTGTTTTTCCCTTTTAGCAAGTTGGAATGTTAGAGTATCTATGATCATACTCTTTTCTTCTAAATAGATTTTAAGTTTAGAAATTTCTTCATAGAGATCATCTTCATCTATAGCATCCAAGAAATCATCTTCAAAAGCCATCAAATGTCTATAATCATTATCATCTTCATCTTCATCACTATTTGAATGTCCATCGCTGTCTTCATGAGTATAATAACTTTTCTTACTTATGTTCTATTTTTTGTTCCATTTAACTGGTTCCTTGCCTTTATCAAACTTATCTTTATGAGGACATTTGGTTGCATAGTGACTGACTCTTCCACAAGCAAAGCATTTGAAAGGTAGCTTACCTCTGAATCTTCTAGAACCCCGTTGAAGGTTCTTGACAAAGTTTGATTCTTCCTCTCCTTCTGACGTATGCCTTGACTCATTGTATTCTCCTTTTCTTGCAGCTTTGAATGCAGATTCTATCATGTCTAATGGTCCCCCTTTTCTCATTTCGAAAGAAGTTAGGATTCCATGCAGTTGTGACATAGTAATACTCTGAAGATTCTGATTTTCATTCTGAGAGTTTCATATTGAATTCTGAGAGATTGTAGTTTTTCACGTTTTACCTGATCGTCTCCTTCATAACTTAGAATGATATTGTCCCATATTTCTTTGGCGGTTTTGAGCTGCATAACCTTGAAGAATTCTGGTTGAGATAGACTCCCCAATAGATTATTGACAGCCTTTGCATTTGTTTCATACTGTTTTTTACTAGTTGTAGCTGTAGGAGTTGCTGATGGAAATGTGTATCCTCCTTCCACAATATCCCAAACTTCTGTACCAAGAGATTGAAGATAGGCTGCGGTTCTTACCTTCCAATAGACGAAGTTTCTCCCATCAAAGATTGGTGGCCTGATGGATGCCTCTTTTTCATAGTTGGTCATGATGATAGATCTTCCTTCAAGTGGTCAAGCTTCTTTTGAAGGACCTGCTTTGATACCAATTGTTGGAAATAATACTGGGGGGGGGGGGCGAGGGCGGGGGGGGGTGAATCAATATTATCAAATCAAATACTTTTCATTTTCATACTCAAATATATATATATACGCTACTCCAGTTATGGGAACCCGCGTATACATGCAACTCTGTCCAAAGAAATTAGTGTATATCCAATAAACTTATGATCCAGTTAATCCATTAAATGTTGATCTTTAATCAGTGCATCAGAACTTCATTAATCATAAGAATAGTAAACAGGTGCAGTAAAACATAACAGACCATCACACACATGAACACAAGATATAAGGTGGAAACCCAATGTGGGTGAAAACCACCTGCTACAATTCGTCTCTATCTTCTTTTAATGAGAAACTTCCTTTTACAATATTTCTGTACTGGTGTAGTCTTATACCAGTACACAGGCTTCTACCTGCAGAAGGCTACAACCTTCTCTCGTTCTCCAGCTTCTCCTAGAAGTGAGCTACAACCCCCTTAGCTCTTGTACTAGTACTAGTACATAGGTGCTGACATACAAAAGGCTACAACCTTCTCTTTTCTTCCACGGACCTCGTTTCATAAATTTTCAGATTGGATTCATCAATAACATCAATCAAACATCAAATGTATCTGCATCAACCAATCTCCTTTGCACCAAACAAAACTTAATCAAACAATCACTTCTCTGAGTGTTGTAACCAGAATATAGTAATAGTAACTAGAAACCAATCCTGAACTGAGAACACTGCAGCAATAAATAGAAGTAGCTAAAACATATTTTATGAGATGTACACTACTTCAATATATGGAACCTGCATGCATATGTTGTTGTATTAAGACAAACCTGTGTACACTCTATTTTGAATTACCTAACCAGCGTGTATACGCGCCTTTTCTATACTGAACCTACGTACAGATCTGTGAAAGATAATTTACCATTTTCAACTATTCAGACATCAGTTATACCCAGATCATCAGATTTACAAATAAAGACATGCGCCAAATATAAAATATCAAAACAAAGATACTTCTCTTCAAGCCTTAAGATCTTGACCCATCAATAGAACTTATCCTTCTTCTAGCGCTCAAGTTCCTCCTTGATTCAGATCCAGCTATGCACCATAACCCAATGACCAGTATTCTAGATCTTGCTCTTCATTAGATATTCAATCCTTGAGTGAGTCTTTGCCTAATGAGCTCCTTCCACTTTTATAGTCTTAGGCCTTACTCAATACCATGGTCCAAAACCACTTAGAACCAATACTTGGGACCCAATACCTGGGTTCAACACTTCGGACGAGATACCATGGTCCAAAACCATAGGTCCAAATACCAAGGACTAAATACCATGGACTAAAAAACAAGTTTTCCCACATGTACATGCTTTTCCTTGTATGAAAGTGCGTGCATACGCATACGCGTCTTTTGATTGGCTATCCTGCATGTATACGCAACTTTGTTAAGTGGAACTTGCGTATATATCTTTTTCCTTCATTCTGAGAGCCTGAACTATGATCTATCATCTGAGTGAGTTGCCATCAAGGGAAAAACCTGTGTCATAGTGCCAAAACTGTGTCATAATTCCAACATTTTGGTTTATGGTATACTAGAGATACAGATCTTACACTTCATGCATATACAGATGCAGATTGGGCAGGAAGCGTTGATGACAGAAAAAGCACTAGTGGTGGTGCATTCTATATGGGTTCCAGATTAGTATCTTGGTTCAGTAAGAAGCAAAGTTCAATTGCATTACCTACAGCTGAAGAAAAATATGTGGCTGATACATCTTGCTGCACACAACTCCTTTGGATGATGCAAACATTGCAAGACATTCATATCACATGTACTCCACCCATCTCCATTCTATGTGATAATACAAGTGCAATCAATATTTCAAAGAATCCAGTCATGCATTCCAAGACCAAGCACATACCCATCAAATATCATTTTCTACGTGAACAAGTGCTCGAACAGAAGGTCAAATTGGAGTATGTTCCCTCCAAAGAACAGGTTGCTGATATATTCACCAAACCACTACCCAGAGGGACATTCGAATATCTCATATAGAAGCTGGGAATAGTTGATGCATCATCTTACGGTTAAAACTTATCTGTTTCAGAGAAAAGTGGTTATACGCGAGTTCCATGAAGCATATCCGCGTACATATGCATGTTTCTGTGGATAAGGTTGCGTATATGCTGGTTTGAAGAAAAACAGTGGGCCAGACTCAAGATGAAAGGAGTCTAATATGGGTCTGATAATGATCATCTGGCACAGGGTGAGCATATACTTCTAATAATGCATTGTTGGCATTATCTTAGAAGATCTTGGTACAAATTCACAATTGTTTTTGATGCAGGTGGAACATGTTCAGGGGGAGATCATGGTTGTTGGTCTAGATGGTGATTGACAGATGCTACTGATGATAGTTGCTGATAACTATCATGGTCTTATTTCAGATATTTGGTCTCTATGTCATGTATATGTTTTAATTTCAAGGTCATGAAACGACCTATTTTGGTTCCCCACTATGCATGGGATGGATGATGTAATGTTCTTGTTTTGACATGTATAAACATTTGGTATATCCCCACTTGGTTGGGTGGATGATTCAAACTTGGTATATCCCCAATTGGTTGGGAGATGGATGTATGTATGAGTCATTGGTGATAGGAAGGTCATTTATGATGTATAGAGTCATGTTCTTCTTTTAGAACATCTTTTTGTAGACCTTGCTTATTTTTAGGGGGAGCATGGACTTGAGCATGGAGCTCTATCAACACTCTTTAGCATTTCAGAGCATTCAGCATGTACTCAAGGGGAGCATAACCCTTTGCCCTTGATGACAAAGGGGTAGAGTGACTTGGGGTTGCCATCAAGTCCAAAGGGGGAGATTGTTGGCATTATGAATCAGATTTGGCACTATGACACAGGTGTCGTCCTTGATGGCAACTCACTTAGATGATAGATCATAGCTCAGACTCTCAGAATGAAGAAAGAGAGGTATACACAGGTTCCTCATTGACCCAGGCATGTGTACACACAGGTTCGAAGACCAAAAGGCACGTATGGCGTACACATGCACTTTCACGGAAGGAAAGGGGTGTACATGTTTGAAAACTTAGTTTTGGTCCGAGGTATTTGGTCCAAGGTATCTTGTCCAAAGTGTTGACCCCAGGTATTTGGTCCAAGGTATTGGTTCTAAGTGGTTTTGGTCCATGGTATTGAGTAAGGCATAAGACTATAAAAGGAGGAGAAGATCATTAGGCAAAGGCACTCATGGATTGAATATCTAATGAAGAACAAGATCTAGAATACAGGTTATTGGGTTATGTTGCATAGTTGGATCTGAATCAAGGATGAACCTTAATGCTTGAGAAAGGATAAGATCTAATGATGGGTCAAGATCTTAAAGCTTGAAGTGAAGTATCTTTGTGTGTTTTGATCTTTTATCTGAATAACTGGTGCATGTTGTACACTACAAATATGATGATCTAGGTATAACTAAAGTCTGGAATTGTTTTAAAGTTTAAATCATCATTTATAGATCTATACGCAGGTTCACCTTAGAAAAGGTGTGTATACACGCTAGTTTTGCATATCAAAACAGTGTATACATGTTAAAATTGATTTGTAGATCTGTACATAGGTTAGCCTTGAGAAAAGTGTGTATGCACGCAGGTTCGACACATTGAAGTAGTGTATACCTCATAAAATATGCTTTAGCTACTTCTGGTTGTTATTACAATGTTCTAGGTTCTGGTTACTGTATTCTGGTTATAGCATTCTAAAAAGTGATTAATTGATTTAGTTGTGGTTGGTGCAAAGGAGATTGATTGATGCAGATGTAGTTGATGTTGGAATGATGGATCCAGTCTGAAAATTTATGAAACGTGGTCCCTGGAAGAAAATAAAAGGTTGTAGCCTTCTGTAGGCCGACACCTATGTACTAGTAAACATATCAAGTAGTACAAGTGCTAGGGGGTTGTAGCTCCCTTCCAGGAGAAGCTGGAGAACGACAGAAGGTTGTAGCCTTCTGTAGGTAGAAGTCTGCGTACTGGTATAAGACTGCACTAGTACAAAAATTGTAAAAAGAAGTTTCTTATTAAAAGAAGATAGAGACGATTGCAGTAAGTGGTTTTCACCTACATTGGGTTTCCACCTTATGTCTTGTGTTCATGTGTGTGGGATTGTCTGTTCTATTTTACTACACTTGGTTATTGTTTATATGGTTCTGATGAACTAAGTAAAGATCAACATATGATAAATTAACTGAATCATAAGTTTGTAGGATATACTCTAGTTGCCTTAAATATAGGTCGTGTATACACACAAGTTCCATTAACTGAAGTAGCATATATGAATCTGATTATGGAAATGAAATATTATTGACTTGCTAATACTAATTCACGCCCCCCTCTCAGTATTATTTCCAACAACAAGAAAAGATAGCTCCTCTTAAGAAAAATCAAGAAGAAAGATCGTCAGGACAAGCCTCTCCCAAATTTCCCATCACTTATGTTATGAGGCCTGTCACAAGGTCTGCCTCATTAAAGGGAAAAGGTCTCATATAGGAGACACAGAAATACCTACAAGATGCAAAGGCCACTCTACAGGAAACTCTACTAAACCTACAAGAAACTTAGAAAATGGACCAAGAAGGTATCACTCAGCAAGAAACAAAAAAGGAAGACCCAAAACTGAGAGAACCTCATCCACAACCCAACCTCAACTGTTACTATAGGTTCATTGAAGGGGGTAGGGTCATCCCACAAAAGTTTTCCATCCCCTTATTGTTTGAGCTTGAGAAAGAAAGGGCAAGGACACACAGGTGGATGCAGATTTCCAAACCAAAAGGAGTGGAGGATGTAGGGCACATGGAGGAGAAATTGAAGGAGATGGGCAGAGAACTAAGCATCATAAGGGACAGAGAGGCAATGATAAAAGCTCAGTTACAAGTAGAGAATGCATGGCTAAGGGGATAGTTACAAGAAAGGGAAAGTCAGTTGGTAGCTATTGCTAGTTTATCCTTAGAGGAAATTCAGTGTAGGATGCCAGCCAAGTATTATGCCTTGTATCTCAAGGAACAATGGGTACAATTCCAAATTAAAACTTTAGCACAGAGAGGCACTATGCCCTTCCAAGACTATACACAATTCATTGATCTCTGTGATCAAAGCACCTTGGAAGATAGAGAAATTCAGTGCAGGATGTCAGCCAAGTATTATGCCTTATATCTCAAGGAATAATGGGTACAATTCCAAATTAAAACTTTAGCACAGAGAAGCACTATGATCTTCCAAGACTATACACAATTCATTGATCTCTGTGATCAAAGCACCTTAGAAGATAGAGAAAAGATGTTCGCATTTTACCTACACAACTTGGCCTTGAGATATTTGAATCTATGCGACCCAAATTCAAAGCTAGAAGACTTGCAATTGATGGCCTTAGCATCATGGATGAATCATGAGGAGGTGAGAGCTACAGAGATGAAAAAGGTAATGGCAAGAGAAGAGACAGAACCACTTATGATCGGATTTGAACAATCCAATCCAATGGTTGTCATCAACACCCACAACCTGATTGCAAATGATCCTAAGCTTACACCTAGGTACCTTGCTGCACAAGAGCAAGCATTCACACACTTTGAAGACATGTTCAGGTTGCTAGGAGATGAAGCATGCAATCTTGACAAAGAAGATGGAACACCTTGCCTTACAGCTTGAAAATCAAAGAATGAGAGAGGCATTAAACATAACACCCATGTACAAGTGAGCTCTACAAAGATTTAAAGTCAAGTGGATTGGCTTAAGACTCAGTCCACCAATGGTTTTAGGAATTTTCAAAGGAAGGAAAGAAGAAGAAGAAAGAAATCAGTAGGAAGAAATAGAGAGAAAGGAAAGATTTTATTCACAAGAAGAAGAAACTACAGCAAACACATGGGATGTCAAGGAGGCCACCGGAGAAATGAAGGAAATGGATATAGATTAAGTTGCTCAGAGGATGAGAAACACTTTCAGTAGGGGGGTGATGATGAGCCTCATCATTGGGTAACTATATGGACCTTAATACACCTCCAAGCTTATTAAAATCAACTCTTCTCATAGTTCCTTACATGTTTTACTTATATGTTTCTTAATGAGATGAATAAAAGTAAGATGTATGTCTAGTGGTCTAATGTGCATTGATTGCAAGTTTTTGAGAGAAAATCATGGCAATTTTGGCTAATTAAGGGTAGAAACTCGAATGAGACAAGGAGGAGAGATTATAGGAGATAGATCCTCCTCATTAAATCCTCAATCATTCGAATATTCCTCAATCAAATCAAACTAGCTCGGAGTTGCAAGAAGCTAATTCATGGAGATCATGGGCAGCCGAGCCAATGACAGTGAAAATCCAATTCATCTTGAGTTTGGGAGCCAAGCCTCCCTAGATTTAAGGAAGTTGTCGTAGACTTCTGTTTTATAAATAAGGAGGCCTATATCCTCATTAGGATTCAGATATTTTATGTAAGAGCACTAAGCATTTTCGAGTTCAAGTTTTGTGGAAAAACATTGTTATGTATTTTTTCTGATATGGTACCGAGAATGAGCATTTGCTTGATCCATCACTGAGTTGGATCAGAGCGCTAAAGGTCTTGGGTTAAGGCCCAACCATAGCAACAAAGACTCCTCTTCTTGTACTTGTATTCTTAGGTGATTTCATAGATTAATGGTTGAATTGGTTTTAACATTATTTCATTGCAAGTAGTTGTGAATTTGATTAGTTTGCTTCCATTTGTGCATTGCTTTAGCAGTAACTTAGAAAGATAAAGGAATACCAAAAATGTTGATAGCAGGTGGATTTTGCCTCACTCCCCCCTTCAGGGACCATGGTTTGAGGAAAGAACTCCTATGCAGCCCCAAAAAGACAGAATTCTGATTTCTTATGGAATTTAGGGTTTTGTTCTACTTAGGCCAACATCTTTTCAGTTTTCAAGAATAGGATTCAATTGCCATTTCTGATATCTTCAACCTTGTATTAGAGCTCATAGTGTTTCACATTATTCTGCAGGTACTGCCATGCATGAACTAGGCAACTAGATAATGAAATTTTGTTTTCTTAAGTTGATTGAAAAATCTTTCTTGTTTGACATGATTTATGGATAAATGCCAAGGATTGATGCAGTGTAGGAGTTTCAATAGTGTAGGAGGATCTCATGACCAACAACCCCAACCTAAACTCATCCATCCATGATCACAAAAATCCACCAAGTCCCTCAACCAATTCATGATTCGATAAGAACAACTTTCTAGGCTTGTTGAGCAAATCCAACCATCTCACAAACTCTGTTTTGAGCTTTGAAAAAGTCCTAGCCACTCCCCTACCTTATTTCTTCCACCATTCACCTTCCCTAAGCCCTATACCACCTTCCAAATCACTCTTATTTCTCTTAGCTGGATCCAGTAGGAATAGAGGGGATCCTGTAGGAGCATTAGAACATCCTGTAGGAAGCATTAGGACATCCTATAAGAAGCATTAGGACATGCTATAGGATGACCTATAGTGGCCTATTTTGAGGCCGATTTGTGTAAAAAGAATCTTGAAGGATAGGAGATGACCCCTACTTTCCTCCCAAGCCATATGACCTTTCAGCACCATCTCTAACCCACCTACCACATCACCAAGAGGGTTTAGCATTCACATTTTCACATAAAAGGGACAAAAAGAAAAAGAGTTATTGTGTTCATTCATATGCAGAGCAGTGGAATGTTTGGTTATTTCAGATTGCATGCCTAGGATAGTTATGATTACACACATGCTAAATTAGAATTCTTTTGAAGCAAAATCTCTTAACAATTAGTTAAATGAGTGGTGTTTTTAAAGCATTTGATTTCAGTCTTTCCTTACTGCAGTGGACATTATTCCAATACTCCTAAGTAGTGCAAAATTCCCCTTTCCTCATTAGTAACCAAGCTTCTTTTGAATCAATAGAAGGCTAGTTTGAGAAACCATAGTGGTCTATCGCCAACTCAGCAGTGACAAATAGTGGAGCCATCACGTCTTCTTGTGTATACAACACTGTCACCTCCAAGTTTGTACGAACCTTCGGTTGATAAAGTAAAGTTGGTATCCCTACGAGTTGCAGCATTCTTGTTGAAATACTGGTGCTCAACAATTCCATCGATCGTACTTTGATAAATCTATAGCTCGCACACAAAAATATCAGAAATTACGCATTTATCAGACCACGCCTATGAGTTTTATTATTATTGTGTATTATGTGTGACATAAACAAGCTATCTTCAAACTTTTTCCTGTTCACAACTTCATACTATCTGTGACATACATAATTTATGTTCAAGCAAATAGCACAATTATTGCTAGAAGACAATAAAAAATATGATACTTATGATCTATAATCTAGTCACAAAAGGAAAAGAAGCACAATGGAATAAGGCGAAGAACATAAGCATATAAAATGTCACAATAATCTTCTGCTCAATCTGTGAAGATAAAAACGTATATATAATGGCTCAAGAACCATCTTTACCCAACTCAACGATTGATTTCTGATGATTCAAAAAGTTATTGATAGGGTAGGTAGGGATTTATCAATAAAGTAGGTAGGGATTTTTTTATTTTTCAATTGTCAATAATGCGATACTCGTATATTTTTATTTCAAGACTGTTAAGTGCACTGATGGACCAGAATGGACTCAATCCCAAGACCTCCGCATTACAAATCCAGTGCCTTACCATTGGGCTACGTTAGCGACTTATATTGTTATTCCGAGACTAATATCCTTTCATGAGATTTATCCAACTCTTTTATATAATTTTAATTATATCTATCTATCTATCTATCTATCTATCTATCTATCTATCTATCTATCTATCTATATATATATATATATATATATATATATATATATATATATATATATATATATATATATATATATATATATATATATATATATATATATATATATATATATATATATATATATATATATATATATATATATATATATATATATATATATATATATATATATATATATATATATATATATATATATATATATTCTGTTAATTTTTTTCTTTTGTTTAAACGGTATAGGTCAACACCATTAGAGTCAGCCTCAACTGCACTATAGTTGAACCAAAAAAAGTGTTCCCTTTTCGTAGAGATCTTCTAGATATAAATATTCCATAGAAATAATAGTAATTAATATTAAAATCGGCAAACCACATAATAATATATATACTAAATAAAAATCATTACAATTCTATAAAATTAATTAATCAAGTGTAACACCATTGGCTATGTAAATATTACATTTACTTCTTTTTTTTCAGCATTTGACTCAATAAATATTAGACTCGTGAATGTCCTAGTAAAGAACATTAGATGACCCAAATTTATTTTAAATTTCTATTTTTTAATTTTTATTTTAGATGATGGGTAAGTTAAGGAATTATAGGAAAAGGATTCGAAGAAGAGAAATATTTAATCTTTGGGTTGTAAATAAACATCATTACAATTCTATAAAATAAATTAATAAAGTGTAACACCACTCGCTATATAAATATTGTATTTACTTTTATTTTTCTAGCATATGACTTAGTAAATATTGGACCGATGAAAGTCATAGTAAAGAACATTAGATGACCAAAAGTTATTTTAAATTTATATTTCTTTTAAAATTTTAGATGATGAGTAAGTTAAGGAATTATAGAAAAGGATTCCAAGAAGAGAAATCTTTAATATCCAGGTAGTTGAGACAGTTACCTCTACCTCCTCCCTTAGGGAAAAAACACCTTGATTAGTGAGGCAAAAGGACAAAGGGAAGAGGGAAAAGTGAGGAAAAGAAACATAAGTAGACCTTCGGCAATTTTTTTTTAAGGCTAGCAGGACACTGCTCGACGTATTCTTGAGTTTGATAAAAGGCAGTGGAAGCCCACAATAATTGGAAGATATTTGATGGACTGAGAGTCTTGAGGCCCAAGAGTCTAACTACTGCAATCAACTACTCTAGAATTAAGGAGGCTCAGGAGGAGACTTGGACATAATTGGCAAGTCTCATTAGATGGGTGATGGATTCCTTTCCAAGATAATTGTTAACTGAATAGACTATTGCAAATAAGTTTCTGAACTTCCACAGTTGTTATTAAGTGTTATGAATGGTTATGAATAATTGGTATTGTTAATTTTTGTAGTATCTGCTTGGATATGGCCAGTTAAAGTAGGTTAATGGTCTATGTGTGGGTAAGACAATATTCCTTGGAAAATATGGTTGTTGTTATTTGTTAAGTTGTGATTGTTGTTCTTTATTTAATTGTCAAGAAGGAAGAAATACTTCCTTCACCTGTACTCATATGAAAAGGCCAAATAAAAGGTATCTTAGCAAACACAATAGAAACAATATATAATAGAGAACCTGCTCAAAACAATGTTGAATTCATATCGAAACTGAATAAAATTCGTATAACGTACTATATATTGGATGAGGACCTGGTTAACTCCTAGATGAATCGAAAAAGGCTCATCCAAGAGTACTCTACCATCCATGGAAATTTTAGTTTGTTACTACATGCGCAAGAAGTAGGTCCTTAGTCAGGTCCCACTAACCGACTGGGCACTGTAAAATATTGTTAAAAGAAAATAGAACTATTATATGTAAATACAAAGATGTAGGAAAGTCGTGATGATAACATTCATAGAAAATATATTAAACTAAAGCCCTAATTGTTAAACTGTAATGAAAAATAGAACAAGATAAATGTACAACATGCATAAAATATAACTATGATTGATTCCACTAAAACCTCATAATACAAAATACAAAGGGACAAAACCCTTAACTGACAGTATTTATGTCCATGTAAATTTCATAAGAATCAACAATATGAGTGACCATCAGTGGCGTTAAAAAGAAATTACTTGCCAAACCCAGAAACGAGCACCCTTCAATCTTTCGCACAAGGGTGTAATGATAGTCCAAACCAGAAGAAAAAAAGTATATATATATATAATCAACACCATAACTATATACAAAACTCAATAGGGGTTTCCAGTATAGATTTAACTTGTAATAGAAACAATAGTATTTAAGGTAGCCATAATCCCCTATCCTATCAAATCTAAAATCCTAGCTAGAAAGGAATCACGAAGATTCATAACTCGTAGCTAGCACAACATGCAACCACTAAAAAAGTCTTCTGCCCGAGGTAAATAAAAGGGTATGGCACCTTGAAATACAAAAGGGAAGTGCATGAGCCATTTTCAAGAACCGCATGAGAAGATACAACTAAACTGCTAGTGTCTTACCTACAAAAACCCAAACCCAACTCGTCAGTTAAAGTCGATGCAACAAGAAGAATGAACTTGGATGGTCGAGATCTCTTCAGCTACCAAAATTAACTAAGATATTTTACTTATGTGATGTTAGCAAAATTGCATATGAAATATTATGAAAAACCAATTGTGCATACTGTAAAGAATATGAAACATAACAACAACCATCAAATCAAAGAACAGAAACACATTGATAACAGATTTCACCCAGTGTGAGTTACGTCTCTGGGCTCGGTGTTAAGAGTGGAGAGGATACTTCATTAAATGTTGCAAGATGATGAAGAGTACATGATACACTCTTTATCAATACAAGGAAAAATTCCATCAACCAAAGTGGCATGTATCTCCATGGGAATTTCTTTGTATAGGAGCTCTCACTCAAATGGGCCCTCCTTTAGCATGACAAACTAATAAGTTCTCACATGACGTGGAATGCAAGTCTCCCTCAATAAGGATCTCAACAAAAAAACCATCATTTCAACAAATCAAGAGAAGCATGGCATTACTGCATCATATACCTACACTTTCGAGGATGACAAAAAAATGCAAAGCTCAATTGATGAAATGGACTTCACCACTGAAATCTTGGCTCAAAATTGTGTCAAACGGCTATAAACTTTGCCACTTTCTGACACCATCAAAATATGGACCCCCGAGAATCTTAAAAATTCCCCCAAATATTCTGTCCTGAAGATGGCCATAAAATCTGTTGCTCGGATGAAAATTTTGAGCACACAATTGTGCTCCCTATGAATTTCTGTGAAAAATGACTATAAAGTCGGCATAATTCTGCCTTTGCCAACAATCAATGTCTAAGGGAATCTTTAGATTCTAAAATATTCTACAAAGATTCCTTGCCACTAGTTGCCTGAATTTCTGCTGCTCATATGGGGAAACTAACCACATGATCGCATTCCCTACAAAATTCTGGTTCTTTTGAGCATAAATTTTATATGATTTCATCAATGTCAAAAATCTTCCTCTAGGGAATCTTTTAGATTCCTTCAAGATTTTGTAGGGAATATTCCAAGGAATATTACCTTGGAATAATGTCACCTGGAAAATTGTGCCCATTCTAGGCATAGTTCCACTCGATCTCCAATTTGCTCCTCTACCTCTCGGTCAAATGGAAAGCTCCAGTTCTTATATCAATTTTTCGAATGGATATACCAATAACAAGCCCGTAGGCTATTGGGAGAGACCAACTTTGGCACTCTGTTTGTCGAGGGTTCCAACCTCGCTGACCCAAAATTGGTACATGGTTTATTTTGGAGTCATTTTTAATGGTGGTAGTTAGCTTTGGAGTTCACGTGATTATGCTCGTGGCAAGTGGTCTTGCACGTTGGAGCATTGGCATATTGCAAACCATGGGCAGTTGGTTATGTAACATTTTTATATTGGATTATTTTGTGGCTACCATTGGTAGGTTGTCCTACCAATCGACAAGGGTTTGACACCCACCAGCGCTACATTATATCGTGTCGTTTCAATGGCAATGTATATATGTCGTGGGCTATCATATGGTTGCAGGGTTTGACCACCCGACACAGTATATTTAAATATTGGTTATATATAATGTTGTTGGTTGGCAATGGTGGTAGACTTCCACCCCTTAATTTTTTATTTTTATATAAAAAATATAGTAAAAAAAATCGACCAATTTTTGGGGGTCACAAGAAAAATTAACGCGGCGACAAATTTGCAGGTTCCGACCGCCAAAAATAGATTATTGGAAAATTTCCAAATTTTTTCTTCATTAGTGGCTGTCACTTGGCCAAGTCTGACCAAAACTTTTGCCGCAGATATCTTAAGCATAAAAGCTCGGATTTGAGTGTCATTCACACCGTTGGAATCAAGACGATGAAAACTACATTCTGGTCTTCGTTTGACTTTAATATGAGGACTTTGATTTTTGATCTATTTTTAGATTTTGAGCATCTTTGGAGCCACCTGGATCATTCCTCCCCACTAAGGAGCTTTTGGTCCTCCAAAATCATGAACATAATTTGCATCCTCTATGTTACATTGTTTGTACCACAAGTATCCTGACATGTCACACTTCCTTTTCCTTCACCCTTGTTCTTTAGAGCTATAAGTGATGAGCCCACAGATACATCCTCTGTAAACTTGTAGTAAAATATTTGCAAACTACATAACCAATCATGACCCAAGCATCCCCATACTTTCCAAGAGTTTATAACACACACTCTTTGGTCAAGTTTACATTAGAATATAAACCAAAACCCCAACTATCAATAAAGGCCAAAACATCATCATTGCTTTAATAAGCGATGGAAAACACATCATCATTTTTGAAATTATATCACAAAACATGATTTAAAAAATGTGGGCATGACAGGCTACCATATTTAGTAAAACAATCTCTCACTCAACGAAGTGAATGTTTCATCATCCTAGAGTTGATTCGCTTGTTGATAAACTTTTCCAACCCATTCCTGCACAAATGATTTTTCCTTGAGACACTACTCTGGATGGAGCCTCCAACATGTGGCTCTTTCATGTCCACCTTTGTTGCAATAATTTCAAAATGTCTTCTTTCTCGAGACCTACTTAACCTTCTTCCTGCCCTGAGGTGGATAATGCCTTCAACATCTCATCTTCTTTCTTACAACCATTCTATTCCAACATCCAACAACCACATGGTTATGAAAACCACAAAAACTACATGGTTTTCTATGCCATGATTTTTTCTCATCATAAAAATATGTTTGTAATGAAAATGAACTTTAGGATACTGATATTTTTTATACATATCTTGACTTTCTCTGGTGTAACCCTGGTGATGAGAACTTTCCTTAGCTCTTCCTCTGCAATGTTCATTTTCATGGGAGGATTGTGATGTGTTCCAATCATCCTCTTTCTCCAATGGCTTCAACAATGTCTTAGAAGCTTATGACACCATTGATCACTCTCCTTCAATGTATCCAAGACCAACAAATCGAGTTATTTTTACCACCCCCAATGGTTGAGTCATTCCTTGGCCATTAATACTAAGTCCTCCTCTTTTATACCCCATCTTAGTAAGGAGTCTCATGCCAGTTCCTGAAATGGGTACCTCCATGTTTCCAACAGAAATATTGTCATGTGAAAACGAAACTAAAGAACAATGAACATTGTTTACCTCGACTGTCAATTTTGAAATAGGTGATGATGGCTTCACTAATCTATCACTACGCTTCAATTTTTCCAAGGCCTCTTTTGTGGCTCGTAACTAAAGATCCACTCTCTTATTCTCCTATTTTTCTTCTCGTATAACTCTCCTGAATTTAACATTCTTTTTTTGAAGACTCAGATTGATCTTGTCATCTGAATGATGAGAAGACAATGAAGAAGGTGAATGTTTACTCAAGGGGGTAGATGGAGCATCTTCCTCTTCTCTTTCTTTCTCTCATTCCTCTCTTTCAATCTTATCCTCATAATATGCATACATTATGTCCACAATGTGTGCCATCATGAGGAGGTCCTCATAGAGATATTTTTTGTTATTTATTTCCCTACTTTCTGCACATTCAATCTCTGGTATTCAAACTCACAATTCAGATCATCAGGAAGACCGCTCTGATACCAAACTTGATCCAAATCTCTTCAGCTACCAAAATTAACCAAGATATTTTACTTCTGTGATGTTAAAAAAATTGCATATGAAAGAGTATGAAAAGCCACATGTGCATACTGTAAAGAATATGAAACATAAGGACAACCATCAAATCAAAGAACATAAACACATTAATAATGGAGTTCACCCAGTGTGGGTTATGTCTTTGGGCCCTGTGTCAAGAGTGGGGAGGCCGCTTCATTAATTGTTGCAAGATGATGATGATGATCATTAGAAGGATAAATTACCTCAATCAGAGTGGCATGTCTCTCCATGAGACATTCTCCCTATAGGAACTCTCACTCAATTAGGCCCTCCTTCAGCATGACAAGCTAATAAATTCTCACATGACGTGGCATACAAGTGTCCCTCAACAGAGATATCAGCAATGAAAACATCATCTTAGAAAATCAAAATAAAATCATGGCATCACTGCATCATATACCTCCACTTGCGAGGATGTCTAGAAGATGGAAATATCAGCCGACAAAATGGACTGCATTGCTAAAATCATGGCGCGAAATCATGTCCAATGACTATAAACTTTTCCCCTTTTTTACACCGTCAAAATCTAGACCCCCAGGAATCGTAAAGATTGCCCCAAAGATTCCTTCCTGGAGATGGCTGAAAAATACACTGCACGGATGAAAATTATGAGCACACCACTGCCCTCCCTGCGAAATTCTGTGAAAAATGACTATAAATTCGGCATCCTTATGTCTCTGCTAAAAAGCATCCTCCAAGGGAATCTTTTAGATTGCACATGATTATGCAAAGATTCCTTGCTGCGAAATGATCTAGGTGGCTCCAGAGATGCTCAGAATCTAGAACTAGCTCAAAAATCAAAGTCCTCGTATTGAACTCTAACTAGAACCAGATCATAGTGCTCATCGTCCCGATTCCAACAGTGTGACGGACACTTAAATCCAAGTTGTATGCACAAGATATTCACGGTCAAAGTTTGGTCAAACTTGGCCAAGTGGCAGCCACTAATGAGGCAACAATTTGGAAATGTTATGGCAGCACGTTTCAGGCCACTAGAACTAACGAATTTGTCGCCTCGTTAATTTTTGGTGGTGACCCCCAAAATCTAGTTGATTTTTTTTTACTATATATATATATATATATTAAGGGGTGGTGAGCTACCACCCATGCCAACCAATGGCATTATATATAACCAATATTTAGATTACGGTGGTGGGTGTTCAAACCCTGCCACCACAGAAAAGCCCACGACATATATACATTATCATTGAAATGACACTATATAATGCCAGGTCGGTGGGTGTCGAACCCACACTGACCAGTGGGACATCTTGCTGGTGGCGACCCAAAAATAATCCAACATAAAAACATTTCATAACTAGCCACCCAAGGTTTACATTACGCCAACACTTTCACATGCAACAACACTTTCTGCCACCATAACTGTGCCAACTCCAAAGCTAACCATCACCAAAACAAACCATGTACCAATTGTGGGTCAGTAGGGTTGCAACACCCAACCACGTTCGTGCCAAAGTTGGTCTCCACCAACCACCTACAGGCTTGTTATTAGTATATCTGCCCGAAAAATTGATATGAGAATTGGAGCTTGCCATTCAACTCAGAGGCAGAGGAGCAGATTGGAGGCTGAGAGGAACCAGGAGCAAAGGGGTACTATGGCCAGATAGGCATAATTTTCAAGGAAAGAATATTCCAGGGGAATTTTCCATGCAGAATCTTGGAGGAATCTAAAAGATTCCCTAGAGTTTTTCGATAGTGACAGAATCATGTCAAATTTATACCCAAAAGAACCAAAATTTCATAGAGAACATGGGGCCTAGTTTGTTTCCCCACCTAATTGGCAGAAATTCAAGCAGCCAACAACAAGGAATCTTTACAGAATCTTGTGGAATCTAAAAGATTCCCTTGGAGGCTGATTTTGGCAGAGCTAGAATCATGCATACTTTATAGTCATTTTTTCACAGAATTTCACACAGAGCATAGTGGTATGCTCAAAATATTCATCCCAGCAGTGCATTTTTCGACCATCTTAAAGAAGGAATCTTTGGGGGAGTTTTCAAGATTCTCAGGGGGTCTATATTTTGACAGTGTTAGAAATGGGCAAAGTTTATAGTCATTTGACTGGATTTCATGCCACGATTTCATCGGTGTGGTCTAATTCTTCAGCTGAGCTTTGCATTTTCTGGCGATCCCCGAAAGTGGACATATATGATGTAGTGATGTGAAGCTTTTCTTTTGATTTTTTGAGATGATGTTTTCGTTGTTGACATCCTTGGTTAGGGATACTTGTATGCCACCTCATGTGAGAATTTATTAGCTTGTCATGTTGAAGGAGGGCCCATTTGAGTGAGAGTTCCTATTGGGAGAACGTATCATGGAGAGACATGTCACTCTGGTTGATGGAATATATCCTTGTAATGAAAAAGAATGTACCATGTACTCATGATCATCGTACAACATTTAATGAAACGGCCTCTCCACTCTTGAAACCAGACCTAGACACGTAACCCACATTGGGTGAACTTCGGTATCAATGTATTTATGTTCTTTCATTTGATGGTTTTCATTATGTTTCATCTTCTTTACAGTATGCACATTGACTTTTCCTACTCTTTCATATGAAATTATTCTAACATCACAAAAGTAAAAGATCTTGGTTAATTTCGGTAGCTGAAGAGATCCATATCATTGGAGGAAGTAAACAAAGGGGTAAGGGTTATACCTTTCGGGGTTTTTGGAAATCCTTCACTGAATCGTTGGACATAGTAAAACCCCTATTAGTTAACCTTAGGCCGCTAGAATCAAAAGAAAACCTCACGTCCTAGTGGATGGCTTCTTATTACCGAGTTGAAAGTCACCTAGCACTTGTGTCTAACATTAGTTGGAGAAGGAATTCCATTTCCACCTAGACAGACCAAAGCGAGAGGAGTTAAGACCCCAAGTGTAGCAGGGAGGTGATCCATAAATCCAAATAAAAGATGAAAGGTAAATTTTATTGAAGTACTAACCTGAGTGCCAAGCATATCAACCATAACAATTAACCTGGTTGAAGAAGCTTGAAACCCTCCAGGCAATGACAGAATGTCAAACTGAGCCATCGTCGAAGCTGAGTTAGTTACCTGAACCACATGGAGCCAATCTCCACCATAGGTTTAACCGTAGTATATCAGAGGGTAGATTCAAGGGCCAAGTGTCTAGGGTAAATAAAGAGGAAATATGTCAAGAAAGTTCTATGGACATGGGGCCATATGAAAAACCATTGATTATTAAAACAATAAGGTCTAACTCATATGCATAGAACGAACCTTAAATTTTACTTGATATGTGTGCCAGGGTTATGGATAGTTAAATACATAAATAATATGTTCCAAAAACCATTGGTGAACTTATCTGAAGTTCTAGTGGGTAACCTTTAGTCTCATCACTACATTGAGGGAAGCCCTTAATAACCATGTCATGCGGCTGTGTATGTAATTATCTTAATTCTTCATTTTTTTTATTATGTATGCGGGATTGTAGTGCATGTGACAAGTGGTATCAGAGCCAAGTTGAAAAAATTTGGCTTATTGGGAAAATGAATAACATATGTAAATGTATGCTCACACAAGAAGCACCATGAGTAGAGGAGCGGGAAGTATATAAGCAATAGGGCCCTCTGTGGAATCGGGTTCTATAATGGTTTTGGGAGCCAATCCTGAACTATGGATCCATCTTGGAGGGGAAAAACCCCATAGAAATGATACTAGAGACCATTCAACAATTGAAAAGTGAGATAGCTCATATATGAGCCGACAATGAAAGATTTATGAGAGATTAGGAGAAAATTTTGAAGAGTCTTTCCAACTGATGGAATAATAGAAACTCTACACCAATTTCTTCAAATGAGAAAAGAGATGAAAGGAAAAAGGAGAGAGATTTTTAATTGCATGTGGAAATTCACACTCAGAGGAAGGAAGGGGACAAGGGTGAACAAGGTGAAGAATCGGATAGTTTTTTTTATCATAACAAAAACTAGAAGCAAAAGATAGAATTAAAAGGATAATTTAAGAAAATTAAAACCCAAATCTTTGATGGGGAAGTGGAGGAAGTTGCATAATCCTCACTAATTACCATGAACAAATACTTCCAGATTTATGAATACAATGCTAATATGAAAGCTAGGCTAGAAATCTATCAACTTCGGGGAAAAGACACATTGTGGTGGGAAGAGGTCAAAACTACTAATGTAATTGATGAGCAGGGAGTGATGTGAGGACAACTCCAAAAGTACTTTTAGGAAAAATATGTGATGAAGTGCTTCTATGATGATAAGGAAAAATAATTCCACGACCTTCAATTGTGATAACTCTCAATGGAAGAATTCGTGACTAAGTTCACTTCCTTATTGAGATATGTACCTTAGATAAGGGAAGAAGAGGCCAAGTGCAACGTATTATGACTAGTTTACTTGTGTTTATGAAGGATTTCTTGGAATTTGATAACCCAAAAAATATGGATGAGGCTATTTGGAAGGCTCAGATCTGTTATCAAAAGACAAAACAGAAGGGGGAAGGTAGTAAGAGTTGGATGAGTAAAAAAGGGTAGAAAAATCCTTCCATTGCAAAAAAGCCAAGGAACATGTAGAGTCTCCAAAATGTATTCAAAATATCATCCAATTTCACCTTTATCGCCACCATTTCACTCACTTGTCGCAACTCCATGACCATATAACCTTTCATTAGCCCCCATTTTCATAATTATATGGGTTCCATTTGTGTTTTCCAAAAATTAATGATTTCTAGTATTATAAGTGAATTAAATGGTTAAAACATAGAAAAATGGCATATACTTGCTAATACTTAATAGTGGCTTGAGCTTCATGACATGTGTAGGTCATTCGGAAGCTTCCAGGGCACCCTTATGTGGCCTCCAATGCTCAAATTCGAATTTCCTTCAAGATATTGAAGGATATTTGGATAAAGGTCAAAGAGGATATGTGTCTCATCATTACCTATTTAAGTTGTAACTATATGAGATTTTCTAGGGATCTAGGGAGAGAATAATGGACCTCCATTAATGAGGTAGCTTCTTATGTTTTTGTATAAATAGGAGAGCCTTCTCCTTCCAAAGGCATGTGTAAAGTTGGGGAAATTCTCTTTTTTTGAATATAGAATTTGGATTTGGCACCATACTCATGAGTGATGTCCACTTCGATTTGGTTATGCTTGTATTTGGAGCCTCTCAACTTTCCATCCCTCATGCTTTTGGATTCGCCACCTATAATGTGTGAAATTTATTGTTTTTCATAGATTAAGATTTACTTATTTCATATCTTTTCCTGTGTGAGAGGTTAAGAGTGATTGGTTTTATTTTCTTTCATATCTAGAGGTTAAGAATGATTGTTTTTTCTTTCATTTTATGTCATGTGGTTTTGATTATTCATTTCATAGGATCCTGATTTGATAATGCACACATGATCCCTTAGAGAAGATTTCATTTCATGCAATTTCAACTCCTACAAGTGTGAAAGATTAAGATTTCAATTCCGCGCACTATAGTATAATTCCTTTTGAATTGATTGTTGAATTAGAATAAACAATGTAAACTTTGAAACGGGAACTGATACTGTTACCCGTTTCGTAGAGGTGGCAAAAAAATGACCCGATTTTCAAAAGTGGTGATGCAGAATACACATGTTTTTTTTAGAACATGGTTTTTGGAACTTTACTTTGAAACGGGAACTGATACTGTTACCCGTTTCGTAGAGGTGGCAAAAAAATGACCCGATTTTCAAAAGTGGTGATGCAGAATACACATGTTTTTTTTAGAACATGGTTTTTGGAACTTTAATTTTTTTAAATTCTTGTTATGTACATTGCGTTTTAGAATGGTAGTGATTTTCATGCCGATTTAAAAAAATGGTTATTCTGCATCAGACCCTTTTTTTAAAAAGCCTGTTTTCTTGACTTTAACTTTTCTAATGTATGAAATGTAAACAATTATTTTGTAAATTTAATAATTTTGGAAGTGGTCTTCCTCTTCATAGTTTTTGGTTTTTATTTTATTTTATTTTTTTTGTAGTGAGGTTTTTATTGATTTGTATATTTAAAGAAGAAGGTCGATATTTTTCATTTTCAATATTTTACATATTTATACATCGTTAATTAAATTTTCAATCCAAATGAAATAATTCTCTCTAAAAAACAAATAAAAAATTATATATAAAAAAAGGCAAAAATAAAAAATAAAAAATGTTAAAAAAAATATCTTATAAACCATAAAACAATTTGGAAAAAAAAAACAAAATTAATATAGATATATATAAGTCAGTAAAAATTGAGGGAAAAAAAAACATGAGCAAAAACTAGGGAAAAAAATTAAAAACAAAATAATAAAAAAAAAATAATAATAATAATGAAAAAAATTTAAAAAATAGTAAAATTAATATTTAAAAAAAAAATGTTAAAAAAATTATCTCACAAACCATAAAAGGATTTGGAAACAAAAAAAAAATACAAATTAAAATATATATATATATATATATATATATATATATATATATATATATATATATATAAAGTAAGTAAAAATAGAGAAATAAAAAAAAAACATTAGAAAAAACCGGGGAAAAAAAAAAAAATTAAAAACAAACTAATTAAAAAAAAAAAAATAGAAATTAATGAAAAAAATTTAAAAACTAATAAAATTAATATTAAAAAAGAACAAAAAAAATTTCAAATTATAAAAAAAAAAAAAAAAAAAAAAAAGTGTATTTTTTATTAAAAAAAAAAAATGTAATTAATTTTTATTAAACATAGATATTTTGTTAAGAAAAAAATCGAAATTTAATTTAAAAAAAAAAAAAAAAAAAAAAAAAACGTTTTTTATTATTAAAAACAATTTAACTTTTATTTCTATTTTTTATTTAAAAATAAAACTATTCAACAGATCTTTTATATTTAAAAAAATAAAAATAAACCTATATTTTATATTTTAAAAAAAAATTTACTTTAAATTTTTTTTTTAAACAATGTTTTTAAAAAAAATAAAAAAAATTGAAATTTTTTTTTGTTTTTTAAATCATTATTTTTGGTTATAATTAAGAATAGTTTTTTTTTTTTAAACCATTTTAATTTTTTTTTTATTTAAAATTTTTAAAATTATTAAAAAAAAATAAAAACTTTAAAAATGAAATGGGTTTTTTTTTTTTTTAAACTAAAAATTTAAAAAATTAAAATTTAAAAATTTAAAAATTTAAAAAATTTAAAAAATTTTAAATTTTAAAAATTAAATAAAATTTTAAAAATTAAAAAATTTACAAAATTAATATGGGTTTCTTTTTTTTTAAATAAAAATTTTAAAATTAAAAATTTTAAAAATTTAATTGTTTTTTTTATTAATTAAAAAAAAATTGGCGCCAGGGGGCGGAGCGTCGATTCCGGCAATCGACGCTCCGCCCTGGGCCGCGCCGCCGCGGGCCGCCCTGGGGCGGAGTGTCGATTTTAAATTTATTTTTTTTTATTTAAAATTTTAAAAATTATTAAACATAAATAAAAACTTTAAAAATGAAATGGGTTTTTTTTTTTTTTTTAAATTAAAAGTTTTAAAAATTAAAAATTTTAAAAATTTTAAAAATTTTAAATTTTAAAAATTAAATAAAATTTTAAAAATTAAAAAATTTACAAAATTAATATGGGTTTCTTTTTTTTTTAATTAAAAATTTTAAAAATTTTAAAAATTTAATTGTTTTTTTTGTTAATTAAAAAAAAAAAAAAAAAAAAAATTGGCGCCCGAGGGCGGAGCGTCGATTCCGGGAATAGACGCTCTGCCCCAGGGCGGCCAGCGGCGGCGCGGCCCGGGGCGGAGGGCCTGCTTGTAGCACCTCCGCCCCGGGTCGCGCCGCCGCGGGCCGCCCGGGGGCGCCAATTTTTTTTTTTTTAATTAATAAAAAAAACAATTAAAATTTTAAAATTTTTAATTTTAAAATTTTTAATTAAAATAAAAAAAAATAAAAAAAAAAACCATATTAATTTTTTAAATTTTTAAAATTTTATTTAATTTTTAAAATTTAAAAATTTAAAAATTTTTAAAATTTTTAATTTTATAAAAAAAAAAAAAAACCCATTTCATTTTTAAAGTTTTTAATTTTTTTTTAATAATTTTTAAAATTTTAAATAAAAAAAAAAATTTCCCTTTTTTTTTTTTTTAAAACATTGTTTAAAAAAAAAATTTAATGTAAATTTTTTTTTAAATATAAAATATAGGTTTATTTTTTTTTTTAAATATAAAAGATCTGTTGAATAGTTTTATTTTTAAATAAAGAATATAAATAAAAGTTAAATTTGTTTTTAATAATAAAAAACGTTTTTTTTTTTTTTTTTTTTTTAATTAAATTTTGATTTTTTTTTTAAACAAAATATCTATGTTTAATAAAAATTAATTACATTTTCTTTTTTTTTTAATAAAAAATACACTTTTTTTTGGTTTTTTTTTTATAATTTGAAAATTTTTTTGTTCTTTTTTAATATTAATTTTATTAGTTTTTAAATTTTTTTCATGAATTTCTATTTTTTTTTTTTAACTAGTTTGTTTTTAATTTTATTTTATTTATTTATTTATTTATTTTTTTTTTTCCGGGTTTTTTCTAATGTTTTTTTTTTTTATTTCTCTATTTTTACTTACTTAATATATATATTTTAATTTTGTGTTTTTTTTTGTTTTCCAAATCCTTTTATGGTTTGTGAGATAATTTTTTGAACATTTTTTGTTTTTTTTATTTTTGTCTTTTATATATATTTTTATATTTGTTTTTTAAGTAATTAACATTTTAATCTTAATTTTAGTAGCTTATAATTTTTTTTTTTAATTTTCTATTTTTTTTTTGAAAATTAGTTTGTTTTTAATTTTAATTTTTAATTTTTTTGTTTGTTGTTTTTTTTGTTTGTTTTTTTTTTTTTTTTTTTTCTATTTTCACCCACTAAATTTTTTGTTTCTTTTAAATGTTTTTTTTTTTTTTTTTTTTTTTTTTTTTTTCCATATATATTTTATTTTGTCAATTTTTGTTGGTTTACAAGATTACTCATTTTTTCCCCATTTTTTTAAAATATTTTTTTTACTATTTAATTGTTTATAATTTTTTTTTTTTTTTTTTTTTTTTAAGTTTTTTAGTTCTTATCATTAATTTCGTTCTTTTTACATTTTATGATTGATTTTTTTTTTTCATTTTTTTTTTTGTTTTATATTTTTCTTTTAATAGATATTTTAATCTATGTTTTTTTTTTTTTTTTTTTTTTTTTTTTCATTGTTTTAATTTTTTTTTTTTTTTTTTTTTTATGTTTTCATTATTTTTTTAAATTTAATGTTTTTTCGGGGTCATGATAATTTTTTTTTTTTTTTTTTTATTCATGTCATTATTTCGAGATGTTGAAATTTAGCTTTTGAAAAAAAAAGTCTTCTTCCAGAATCAACCATTTTCATTTTGAGGGTGTTTTTTGGATAATTTTTGCACAAAAAGTTGGTTTTCACCGCCATTTTTAAAACAGCCGCAAAATTGACACCTAAAAAAAAAAAACATCGTTCCAGTATACACACTTTTCGTTTTGAGCACTGTTTTTGTGGTTTTTTTTGGGTTTTTGGGCCAGAGTTCCCGTTTTGAGTTTATAGTTCTCGTTTCAAAGTTTACATTGTTAATAAGTGAATTTGGTTTTTAATTATTTGGTTTTGTAGTTAGATTGATCTAAATTGAAAGTTAATTTCTAGTATATATACTGCATGCATGCTTCGCAAGTTTTAAAAAACCCCTAGGTTGATAATTAAATGATAGGTAATTGATTTGCCTCAACATTTTGGCACCGTTGCCGGAGAAGTGTGCATAGGAACTAACTTTCAGTCTAGAGTTCATTTTTTTCAAGTTTTTTTCTAGATGCACGATTAAAGCATGTAGATGCATAAATCATTTAGTTCCATATATATATATATATATAAACAAAAAACTTCAATCACCTACCACCCCCACTATATCACGTGGTGCAGTAAGAGCCACACATCCACATAATGAATTCTTATTTTTGCAGGTAGAAGAGATGACAAAGGAGGATGTAGATCTTTTTGGATTTCCCATTCAAGAAACTGATGTCAATGTTTAAATGAAGAACATCCCTCCATCCGTACTTCATAATTTCAAAGGTATGAGATCAGAAGACTCGAAAACTTTTCTTTTTGAATTTGAAATCATTTGTAGATCTTATGGCTACTCATTACACATTCAAAAATTAAATTTGTTTCCAACAACATTGAAGGTTAAATCTCTTAGATGGTTCATGAATTTAGGAACAAATTCTATAAGGACATGGGATGATATGAAAAGAGTATGTTTGGAAAAATATAAAAATCATTACAAACATCATGACCTTAGAAATGAAGTCTTTAAGATGAATTGAAAAGAGGATGAAAATCTAGAAGACCTAGTGGAGAGATTTACTTATAATATCAAAAGATCTAAAATGCATAATTTAGGATTAGACATATTAAAAACTCTCCTACTAAATGCTATAAAGGATGAATGGGTTGATATTCTTGACCTGGTGGGAAAAGGAGATGTTTATCAATTGTCATTTCAAGAGATTTGTGAATTGTGTAAGAACATATCAAGAGGAAAACAAAGGTATGCAAGATCCCCTCAGGATCTTGTTATGGAAAGAAAAAGTAAGTCGACAACAGGATTGGTAAGTCAAACTGAACTTAACAATTTGCTAAATGTTCTTGGTAATTTAAATGAAAAAATTGAGACGCTAAGAATGCAAAACAAGAAAAAAGATGAAAATTTTGCTTTGCATGAATGTCCACTTGATAACATTAAAATTTGTAAAATTTGTGCAAGATCACATGCTACTAAAGATTTCCCATCATTACTAGGGTTAAAGGCAATTTACCAAAATGATAATGGAGTGGATCAAGCTCTAAGAGGACCATGGCAGCCTCACCAACCCAATATGATGCAATATCATTTTGCACAATTTCAGGGTTATGCACAACAATCTCAAAGTAATTGGAAAACGCCTTTGCCTTGGCAACCTTCTCCATTTCAATCCCAATCTCAAAACCAATCTTGGAAACATGGTTGGGAAGAGCCTTATAAAGAAAATCCGTTATATACTCTATCTTTCCCTCACTATCATCAATACCAATATCAATGTTATCCATACCATTCACCTCCACCACAACATCAGTTTCACCCTTAGTTAATCTCAATTCAACCTTTCCCATTACCACACATACAAACACCCCAAAGATCTATTCCCACTCCACTACGTACACAAACATTTCGAATCCCCAACAATAAAACACCTCAATCCACTTACAATGTTGAGGTATTGCAAAATTATTCACGAGCTGCCATTGAAGAACAACAATCAGAAGAAGAAGATTCAAATAATGTCCGAGAATAATTGATGCCTGTCGATAAAGAACAGTTGCTAGAACCTAAGATTGAAATGTTTCATGCATCCCTATCACTAGATTCTATGAATGGATATCACATATGTGAGGACTTGCATGGCATGATAGAAGGAAGTCAAGGAAGACAAGGTTATATTGAATCTTGGTTCAAGACAGTTATTGGATCCCAATATTTCATTCTTCAGTATCTTCTGACATCATCTCAATCAAGATAGTTGGTCTCTCATACACAGGTATGTATCAAAGAATACATTTCAAACCTGCATATGAGCATATCTATCATTTTGTTACACACAAGGCTCCATTGGAAATATTCATATACCTAAAAATAAAAAAATTCAAGTAGATAAATTAGGAAAAATAAAATCAAACTTGATTGCATTTTTTTTAAGTTCTTAATTGCATTTTTATTTTAGAATTTGGAATTTTTAAATTGTATTTATTTTCTTTCATTTTAATGATTTGACAAAAAAAAACTAAAAATAAATAAAAATAAATAAAGAAAGAAGTAAAAAATAAAATAATAAATAAATAAAAACACAAAGACAAAATTGAAAATAAAACAAATTTAAACCAATCAAACAATTAACAAAACCCAATTAAAATAAAACAAAACAATTACGAAAAAAGGGTTCTTGAATTTGGAATTTTTTATTTTATTTTCATTGCTTAGGCCTTTGCCTCCCTTAAACCTGCAAATAAACCATTTAATCTAAATCTGGTCAAACTTTGAGCTCTAGATGGATGTCAAAATAATGCTGCATTCTCCTGATTTTGAAAAAAACGAATTTCACCCGGCAGTTACCTGAACATAGGCCAAATACATAGAGGTTAAAAACGTCATTTTTAAAACGCATATTTTGACCAAATGGGAATGAATCTCAGAAATCTACAACATGTGTTTTTCTCAAAATGGGGTGAGTTATGTTCAGCATGGGAAATTTCCTCAAAATTCGTAACCATTTGAGATATTTTCAGGGTTCTCTAGAGCCTTATTTGCGAGGGTGCACGAAAACAAATAGTTTTCAATTAAATGCAGCCAATAGCCAAGGCCAAGGCCACAGCCATCCAATGGCCCAACCACAGAGCCATGGTCACCCAGAGGCATTACCAAGCTGCAGAGAAAAAAAATCAATCAATAAATTAAAAAAAATGATAATTTTTTTTTTAATAATTAAATAACAAAAAATAAACTTACTACAGAAATTTTCAGAAATGATATTTTCCCCATGCTTACAACCTGCAACAAAAAAAGTTATATAAAAAAAAATCATAAACATTTCCCAAGCTTTTATAGAATAAAAATTGGTTAAAAATCCACTTTCTAGGCAAAAATGATGAGTTCAAAAGATATGAAAAATGATTTGGCAAATAGTTTGGAATCCAATTTTCCTAAAAATATTAGAAAGGATTAATTCAAAAGATACGAAAAATGATTTGGAAAATATTTTGGAATCATATTTTCCTAAAAATCTTGGATTTAGATTGGTCTCTTGTCAAGTTGTTGTTTCAATTTTCATTTTTATAATAATTAAAATTTCCAAAATTCCATTGAAGTCATAAATGTGACTTGAGATTTATTCATAAGCCATTCAAATTGCATAATGGAGGTCATGAGTTCAAATCTTGTGGGGATTGAAATTTGTTAATTATTCTACAATTTTGATACAACATTAATTAAACGACAATTTTGCCACCACATGACAGCACAACATTGGCCAATATTGCAAATTCATCGCCATATCATCAGTCAACATGTCACGTCATCTATTTTCCATGTCACCCACTGCCGCAACACTATTACACAGTCACCCTCCATCTGCCAGCTCATTTTTCAACACTAAAAATGGATCAAGAAGAAGAACGATAAGGGTGCTTCATTTGCAGGATTATTGTTTTGAAAAATACCTTGAAGGGAATCTTGTAGATGGAAGATTGAATCCTATAGACAAGCGTTTTCGTTTCATAAAGTATTTGTATATGATCATGTTTCTTTGAGTCTTGTAGGTACATAAGTCAACGACATCACAAATAGGAAAATTTTATGTCATTACTCAGCGAAAGAAGATTCACAGGATTTTTAGATCCAAGAAGGGCACAATCCTACAATTGAGAAACCTCATGACAATCTTCACTATTTCACCCAAATTTCAAATCAGCCTAACTTTCTCATACGACATCGGATTTCGATGATTCAAGCATCATTGGAAAGATCTCGACGAGATATACATAATGAGAAAGTTATCATAAAAGTTTGAAACATAAAAAGAATGAATAAATTGCTGACAAGGCACAACAGGTAACCTGAGGCACTAGTTTGGATACAGGTAAAACTTCATTTCGTTTTCTTTCGTGAATTTTTTTTGTTAGTATCGATTATTAGTTTTTTGTGTAAATGTCATTAATAGAGAGATTGATCACCTCTCTCTTTTGATAATCTTACATTTCATTGTAGAAGAAGTACTATTTTTTTGCAAGTCCTAGGACGAATAATAGATGACCATAACTGAAGAGTGTCTCTCTCAAAGACCACATTTATTTCACAAAAACATGATCAAAGCAACATCAAAGATGAAATATCAAAGCATGAGCATATGATGTCAGATAAAATCCAACACTTGAGAGCTTTCAGATGTCAGTCTCACCATTGCATGCCTAGTTCTTCAGTCAATAAAGTCCTCATCTCATTTTCCTTCACAGTCATTTTCCTACCTCACTTTCACTAAACTTTAAACCCAACAATAAAACCATTCAGCTCCCCTACAAATCTAATTCACTCAATTTTCCCTTTTTGTTGTTTCAAATAAACCTTGAATCCACTGCAAAACTTTTTCATTCATAGTCCTTCAAAATTATTATTTCATGCTCGTGTTAGATGATGGAGGATTCATTAAGGCCTCGCTTCTAACAAGTCTTGGCCTATCAACATCAGCACATTATCTGGGTTCAGGGCTAGAGTCCTTATTAGTACCTTGAGGCTTGTATGCCTAAATGAAAATTTCTCTCATTGACAATCATGGGAATACATCAATGTCCCTTGATCGTTAGATCTTGCAAGTGGCTCGACATCATCTCATCTATTCACACTTTTCAAGATGTACTTAGGTACCTTGGCACTCATTGACATTAATGGTAATTTTTCCTCGCATTGGTTAACAACATTCATCAATGGCCGGTAATCCAATGACTTATCTTCATGCTCGACAACAACACATTTATTCGCATGACTAGAATTGTACCATCGGGTTTTGTAGTAGGTGAAGACTATATCATTTCAACATTTTGCAATAGATACAATAGATTTAGCAGCAGAAATAAAGAATCCACTTTCACCACCTCATCCACCATTTATGCAACCAAGAAGAAGATGAAATTCTACATTCTATTCCATGATCTAGTAGCAGCTACAACTTCTCTACATATGCACAATTTTTCCACTTCCTAGGTAAGTAAAGGTATGTTCTTTTCTAGCTTTTAATCATAGAATTCCTTGAATACTAAAATTATAATTTTTGGAAAATACTTCACCATATTTCCTTTCTCATTTGAAAAAAAATCATAAACACCTTTAGTGTGGGGAAGGGACATCCATTTATGATCACTCTTCATATCACTTCATTCCATTTCACTTCATTTCATCCTAACATACTTGTCCTAATCAATTATGATTTCATTATGGTTCAAAAGTTATGTGATTTGAAAATAAATGCCTAAATGATGAGCATATCATATGGCTGACTTAAAGATCCATTCTTAAATATGTACAATGAATCTTGTTGCAACAAAAAGAAACAAGGTATTGAAACACACGAACCAATCCCAATTAAGATTTGGTTGTCACACAAGAACCAACCAAACATGTTGCAATTCAATGTTATGAAACCATCTCAAGAAAAGATAGAAAAGATAGATCAACGCCTTAGAATTTAGCCTCTTTGAGGGGGCAACCTCCTTTACATTACATAAATGAACAATTCTTGGATGATACAAATGAAAAGACCTCCTTTGTATATATAGGAGTCTAAGGGGTTATAACATAATCAGAGCCGACATAACAATAATAATGTAAGGGCACAATAATAACAATAGTGGGCTTCTATGGGGCACAATAGTAACAATATGGGAACTACATGGGTACATCAATATAATAAGTGGGTTATACTAATAACAATAAGGGGATACACTAGTAGTATAGGGGCCTAACATGCCCCTCTCCTTCAAAAAGCGTTGTCCTCAATGCTTGAGTAGTTCTTGATGCTTTTGTATAAAATTCTTGTCCTCCCATGTGGAATATTCAGCGGGTAAGTTCTTCCACTTGATGAGATACTCTGAAATTGATCGATTTCGTAGCTGTCGGGTTCTTGTTTTTGTGACTACTCCAGGTTCCAATATGATTTTTCCTTCCTCTTCAATTTCTGGCAATATTGCTTGAATTGGGATCTTTTGCAACTTTTGAATAAGTGGCCATACTTCTTCGTCCTTCTTCCATTCATCCCTTGCTTCGTTTATCGAATTTGGTTGGATAATATAAATAGCACAAAACAATGCTTCCACATCCTCATCCTTGAAGAGTCTTCTCATTCAGTAAGGTCGCCATTTTTTAAGTTCATGTGGTATTGCCAACATTTCCTTCTCATAAATAGCTTGCTTGAGATGTAGCAGTAAAAATACCCAATCACCTACATCAAAACATTTTTCACTACGATGTTGATCTACCTGTTGTTTCGTTTGATTTTGCACCGAAGTGGCGTTATCCTTTAAAAGTTGGAGAACTTGTTGTTGATGCTCGATGTGATCTTTCTCTGCTTGAACCTTTTTCTTCTTGATATGTCCTTCTATCTTTTGAGGAGTGGTAATTTCTTCCAATCCTTTACAAGATATGGTCGGATTCATTTCTTGATGCTCGATGTGATCTTTCACTTCTTGAACATTTTTATTCTTGATGTGTCCTTCTATCTTGATAGTTTGAGGAGTGGTAATTTTGTCCATTGAATTACAAGATATGGTTGGATTCATTTCTTCTTTCTCGATGTGATCTTTCACTTCTTGCACCTTTTTCTTCTTGATATGTCCTTCTATCTTGAGAGTTTGAGGAGTGGTAATTCTTGCCAATGCTTTACAAGATATGGTATGATTCATTTCTTCTTTCTCTGGGGTGGTGTCTTGGCGTATATTCTCTTCTTTTGATGTTTCTTGATCCTTTTCTTCCTCCTCTTCATATTCTATGTAAAATAATTTCTTCTCATCACACCTATGACCTCTAGTGCATTTGCTATCACAATTGTAACAAAGCCCTTTTTCTCTTTTTTCTTCCAATTGTTGTGGTGTAACCCTTGTAGGTTGTGGAAGGTTGGGAGAAACAACACTTCCATCTTTATAGTTGTGAGGGGTATGCTTCCTGGTTTCCATAATTTTTCTTTCCATTATGTCACAAAGCTCTTTTACTCTTTCCAATTGTTGTGGTGTTGCTCTAAAGAAGGTGTTGCTCTTTGTATCCTCATAATGTGCTATCATTTCCTCTGTGAAAATTGACCATGTAACAAGTTTTTTACGAGAACAAAGCCCTTCATACCATAAAAATTGATCTACTTCTAAATATTAAGATGCAATACTACCTTTTGTAATAGTTTTACACCATGTAGATCAAAATATTGCTCCATCTGAAGTATCCAATTTACTGGATCCTTGCCATCAAACTTCCTCATCTTGCTTTTTCCTGATTTTAGGAGCTCGACCTTGAAACAACTGTAACTATGTACTTTCAGATCTTTAAGTTCTAAAATTGCAAACTATAGTAGCCCTCTATGTCCTCTATCCAATGCCACCAGTCTGATCCAAATTGGATTCTCTAAGAACGAGTTATGCACAATCTCCCAAGATGACCTGATTATAGACCTTTCCAGAAGAGTGAAATTGTATGAAGTGCCACGTGTCACTGTTTCAACCTTTGGATCTCAAATATGCATACAAGAAACTACAGTCCGTCCTCTTTCTGTACCTTCTTACGAAATTTCAATCCAATCCCCAAAGAGAAAGTTATGACGATTTTCCCCAGGTCACCTGTTTTGAATGTAATTCAGGAGTCTGCAAAAAGACCAACTTCCTCGGATCATATCTCCGCAAATATCGCGTTAAAAGCTCTGCAATTTGGACCCAAGGTTCAGCGCGATTTCTTCTCAAATGGGTTTTTTTTGCGACTTCTGAAACATCACAAAAAAAAAGTTATAGCGAAAATGCCACGATGACCTGTTTGGAGCAGCGAAACCCTAAAATCCAAAGCTCTGATACCAAATGTTATGAAACCAGCTCAAGAAAAGATAGAAAAGATAGATCAACGCCTTAGAATTTAGCCTCTTCGAGGGGGCAACCTCCTTTACATTACATAAATGATAAATTCTTGGATGATACAAATGAAAAGACCTCCTTTCTATATATAGGAGTCTAAGGGGTTATAACATAATCAAAGCCGACATAACAATAATAATGTAAGGGGACAATAATAACAATAGTGGGCTTCTATGGGGCACAATAGTAACAATATGGGAACTACATGGGTACATCAATATAATAAGTGGGTTATACTAATAACAATAAGGGGTTACACTAGTAGTATAGGGGCCTAACATTCAATGTATGACAATGAATACTTTGCAAAAAGAAATGAAATTCTCAAATTCAAAGTTTAAGGACAATTGAGATAAGACAAGCTCATTCAAAAGAAAATCATGACTAAGCAATGCAGTAGATTGCATGAGGACATGCAATAATGTCAGTTGGGGGGTATGTAGAGTCTCCAAAATGTATTCAAAATATCATCCACTTTCACGTTTATCGCCACCATTTCACTCACATGTCGCAACTCCATGACCATATAACCTTTCATTAGCCGCCATTTTCATAATTATATCGGTTCCATTTGTGTTTTCCAAAAGTTAATGATTTCTAGTATTATAAGTGAATTAAATTGTAAAAACTTAGAAAAATGGCATATAATTTTTCATACTTAAAAGTGGCTTGAGTTTCATGACATGTGTAGGTCATTTGGAAGCTTCCAAGGCACCCTTATGTGGCCTCCAATGCTCAAATTCGAATTTCCTTCAAGATATGGAAGAATATTTGGATAAAGGTCAAAGAGGATATGTGTCTCATCATTACCTATTTAAGTTGTAACTATATGAGATTTTCTAGGGATCTAGGGAGAGAATAATGGACCTCAATTAATGAGGTAGCTTCTTATGTTTTTGTATAAATAGGGGAGCCTTCTCCTTCCAAAGGCATGTGTAAAGTTGGGGAAATGCTCTTGTTTTGAATATAAAATTTGGATTTGGCACCATAATCATGAGTGATGTTCACTTTGATTTGGTTATGCTTGTATTTGGAGCCTCTCAACTTTCCATCCCTCATGCTTTTAGATTGGCCACCTATAATGTGTGACATTTATTGTTTTTCATAGATTAAGATTTATTTATTTCATATCTTTTCATGTCTGAGAGGTTAAGAGTGATTGTTTTTGAATTGAGACTTCTGTGATCCATATCAAATTTTTGAAGAATTCTTCGGCGAAAATCACATGGAGAAATTTTTGTCAATGCGTTTCAAACCAACCAGTGTGGTTCATCGTCAGGACAAGTTGAATGAGCAGATCTGGCTATGCACTTTAAATAGATAGGGCAGAATATCCACTGACTCAGATTTCACGATGAGGTAACAGCTAAAAAGACAACAGCTAAATTTGACCTGATAACGGCTAGTTTGACCATGATAAGAGGTATTATATTAATTTATATTATTTATTTTTTTATTTTTATATAAAGGAAATTTCAGTTATTAATATAGAATAACATAAAATAAATTAATTACAAATCAATTAATTTTAAATATATTAATAAACCTAAACAAATTTTTTCTTAGAAATGTATATTAGAATAGGTAAAATCATTAAATGATAATAATAAATAAATAAATAATTTTAAATATATTAATTAAGAAGAATAAAATTAATTTTGAATTGTTAAATAAAAATATTAGTGAGTTATAACAGCTAGTTTGACCATGATATATATATATATATATATATATATATATATATATATATATATATATATATATATATATATATATATATATATATATATCTATTCGGTTATAGAATAAATTAATATAATAAAATAGGTAAAACATAAAATAAATTAATTTCAAATATATTAATATATTAATAAAGTAAAATTAATAATAATAATAATAATAACATAAATAATTAAATTAATAAAATTAATTTTAAAATATTAGTTAGTAATACAAATATTCAATTTTTTTTTTTTTTTTGAGAATTCAAAGGTTGGAAATAAAAATTAATTCAAGGTCTATTTACTGGAATAAAAATAAAATAAAATAAAATAAAAATAGTATATTAAAATTAATCTAATAGTATATTAAAATAGATTAATTTTAAAATTCACTTTATGTAAATTAAGTTTCAATTGATTAAAATAAATAAATAAATAAATAATAATAATAATAAATATACCATATTAAAGTTTAAATTAATTAATTAAAATAGATTTAAATTAGTTTTTGTAGATAAATTAAATTTAAATTAACAGTCAAAAAGTTTTTACATAAAATATATATATATATATATATATATATATATATATATATATAGAATATATATATATATATATTAAAAAAAATAAAATAAAATAAAATAAATAAAAATAAAATAAAATAAAAATAAAAATAAATAAATAAATTACCATATAAAAAATTAATATATCGATGAAATAAGGGTGGAAAAGAAAGAAAATGACTAGGAGGAGAGGGTTGGGATCCAGCAACTACTGATCTTCCAGCCATCCTCTCTATTGAGATTGTTCGGTCTTTTTTCAATCTCCAGGGCTTCCCTAAATTTCCGGTGATGGAATTGCGACACTCTAGCAATCACACTAGCCTCCTCGATGCAGACATGATGATTAGCTTTCTCCACATGCTCTGCTAAAGCGGAAGACTTAGTTCTCATATGCTTGAGGTCAGCTGCATGCTCAATAATCCTTTGATTAATGGAGCGACCAGTCTCACCAATATAGGGGGTCCCACAAGAACAAGGAATAATATAAACCCCTTTCATGTCCTTAGGGTCGATGGGATCCTTTACAGATCTGAGGGATTTACGAATGGTGTTGAGAGGTCTAAAAGTTGCGAGGACATTATGCTTCTTAAGAACCCTCGCAATCTTATCCGTGGTCCCCTGAACATATGGAAGATGGACACTAGGAATTCACTCTTTAGGCCCTCTTTTGGTTAACGAATTCTTAGCTGCTTTGAGGAAAGCCTTTTGTCCCAAGTGTCTACTATAACCGTTTTCAACAAAGACATTAAGGAGGTGGGATTTCTCCTCCTCGAAGCTCTTATCATCAGAGATCCTTAAGGCACGAGTTGCAAGGGTGTTGAGAACCCCCAACTTCTGGGCCGGGAAATGGTGGGAACTAGCATGAAGATACTGCTCCGTATGAGTTTTCTTGCGAAACACTCGGTGGGAGAGGGAACCATCCTCATTCTTAGAGATAAGAATATCAAGGAACGGGAGGCACCCATTAACCTCCTATTCCATAGTGAACTTAATAGCCGAGGATTGATTATTGAGATGATCGAAGAAGAGATCTAACTCCTCTTGGCCGTGAGACCAGATGACATTAGTGTCATCTACAAACCTTTTCCAAAGTTTGGGTAGGAGACGGGCTGAGTTCAGAGCCTTAGATTCAAAATCCTCCATAAACAGATTAGCAACCATAGGGGATAGGGGTGAGCCCATGGCAACCCCACAAGTTTGCTCAAAGAACTCTCCTTCAAAACTGAAAAAGGTAGAGGTGAGGCAGATCTCAACTAACCGAGCGGTATCAAGTTCAGTAAGACGGTTGATCACATCCATTGCCTCATTTATAGGGATGCAAGTGTAGAGGGAAACAACATCAAAACTGACCATAATGTCTCCAGGGTCCAGCTTGATGTCCTTGAGCTCTTCAATAAAGGAGGTCGAGTCTTTCACAAAGGATGTTGTACGACCAACTAAGGGCTTAAGCTTCAAGGCAAGAAACTTAGCAAGAAGATAGGTGGGACCTCCAATGGTGTTGACGATAGGCCTAAGGGGAGCTCCATCCTTATGGATTTTAGGGAGCCCATAGATTCTAGGCGTGATAGGATTGCTCTCAATGAGTTTCTGGTGAAGGGGACTCACTGAGTCACAGGATTTAATAGCAAGGGCCACAATCTTGGAGATCCTCTTTAACGGGTTTTTGGGAAGCTTCTTATAACTACCGCTATTATGAAGATGATCTAACATTTTATTGCGGTAGTCTTCCTTGTTAAGAATGACAGAAGCCCCCCCCTTGTCAGCTTTCAGAACAACAATATCTTTGTTCTGATTTAAGGATTTTAGGGCTTCAAATTCATCTCTATTAAGGTTGCTCCTGGGAGGCTTAGCCTTCCTAAGGATAACAGCACAATCCTGCCTAATAGTATTCTTAATACTATCAGGTAAGCCCCGAATTCCAAATTCTATGTCACAAATAATGTCATCTACAGGGATCTTTTTAGGGGCCAAGGCAAAGTTTAGACCTTTGCTTAAAACGCTAAAAACAGAAGCGGGAAAAGAAAAACTAGATAAATTAATAACTTTATTATTAATATGAGAGGAAGGGGGAGGGTTAACATCACTTAAATGACTCTTCCCCGATTTAGAGTTAATGTCTCTATGTAAGTTAAGCCTTGTTAACCTATTATCATTGTTCATTATCCTCCTATTCCTAGAACAATATTTATTTATTTTCTCATTATTATTTACCATATTAATATTATTATTATCAATATTAGTATTATTAATAGTGTTATTATCTTCATTATTAACAACGAAATTAATCTTATTAATATTACTATTATTATTAATATTGTCAACGTTATTATTACTATTTTCAACGCAAATATCATTAATATTATAATTATTAATATTAATATCACCGTTATTAATAATATTATTATAATTATTAATATTATTGTAAATACTATTATAGTTTTTGATATTATTAATAGAGTTACTATTTGATTCATGATCCGGATTATCCACAGTTTTCAGTTCATTCTGCCAACGTTTCAAACCCCAAAGGGGGTCCATCATCAGGACAAATAAGAAAGAATGATATCATTATTGATATTATTAATAACGTTATCATTATTGATATTATTAATAAAGTTACTATTATTGTTATTAGAATTCTTACTAATGTTATCATTTATATTACTATTGCTATTACGAATTTTATTAGTATTATAATTATTAATATTACCAATTTTATTAGTATTATAATTATTCTTATCATGAGCGTTATCATTTTTAATACCTATATTACTCATATCGTTATTATTCCCATTATAATTTTCAATACTCCTGGCGTTATCATTATTATTTTTTATTTTATTTCATATATAGAAGTTAAGAATGATTGTTTTTTCTTTTATTTTATGTCATGTGATTTTGATTATTCATTTCATAGGATCGTGATTTGATAATGCACACATGATCCCTTAGAGTAGATTTCATTTCATGCAATTTCAATTCCTGCAAGTGTGAAAGATTAAGATTTCAATTCCACTCATTGTACTATAATTCCTTTTGAATTGATTGTTGAATTAGAATAGGTGAATTTGGTTTTTCATAATTTGGTTTCGTAGTTAGATTGATCTAAATTGAAAGTTAATTTCTAGCATATATAGTGCATGCATTCTTCACAAGTTTCATGAAACCCTTGGGTTGACAATTAAATGATAGGTAATTAATTTGCCTCAACAGAATGTAAACAACAGAAACTCAAACAGGGGCCAACATAATAGGCCCTTCAGAAGGAATCAACAAAATTTTAAATCATAGGACGAGACTAAACATGGCCAAAGCATCTAGCAGACCAGAGATGGGACAAACTCAGAGACCTCCTTTGCAGTGTTGGGTCTGTGGGGAGTGCCATTACTACAAAAAATGCCCACACCGAGCTAGGACCAAGCTAGCTACAAACATCTAGGAAGCTTCAACAGTGACTGAGTTAGCATGGAATGTAACTAAGATTAATGTTGCCCTAGATGATCATGAAAAAAACTATCATCCTACTATGATTGAACTTGAAGGTAAGTTGTTTAATAATGTTGTATCTATTTTAGTAGATATTCGGGGAAGCCTAAGCTACATAAGTACTAAAATAACAAATTTGTGCCATCTACAAATGATCTGTTGGATCAAGAAAGTGCTCAAAATTAAAAGTGCTTGGACTGGCTCAAAACTAGTGCTAAAGAGTAGATCTCATCACCCTGAATCCAATGCAATTAATTTCACTCAAATCCGACATCATATGGTCTCGAAATCGCATTCTATGCATTTTGGGAAACAACTAAAAAAAATTGAAATTTGGGTTGCAAGGATGCCCAATCAGCAGTCTGTATGCTAACTGGGTCCTTCATCGAACAATGGTTCGTTAACATTTGGCATCAGCTGATAGGTAGAGGTGTGGTTTATTTTCATTGGCTGAATGTTTGTTGTGGTGGCCTAGTGAGGGAGTGCCACGTGGGCCAACTAGTGGCTTCCACATGGCCTCCTCATGGCCAACCAAAATTTTTTCATAGAGTTCGAGCAGCACACGGGGTGCGAATGCGAGACCTCATACAAGCAAATAAAGACCTCCACCAACTTCTCTATTTTGGTTGTTGATACAAATAGTGACGAGGTTAAATTTAAACTTTCATGATGTGCCATTAAGTGAAGGGGGGCAGGCTAAGCCCTAGCCCCTAGCGACCCCAGAACCATAGGACTGTAGGTGGAGGTCCAAGGGATAGGGCCTAGCCTAGAGCATGGGCCATGGACATAGCCACATCAGCAAAATGCTAAGGGGCAGATATCAAGACTAACGGGACTGCGGGCGCGGGAATGGAGAGGGGCCAACCCATGAGGGGGATAGCCCATGGTCACTAACGCAACATGAAACCAAGGGCATGCAATATCTGGGGGCTAGACAGAGCCTGAAATCTTCGACCCCCTATGTAGTCTTATGGCCACCATGTGACTAGAAAAATCGGGACTAGGGGCTTAATGGCGGATTTAATCGTCCTACGAATTTTCCCGCCGAGTGGAAATGTAGGCCAGATTTGCACTCCAGTTCCACGTTTGGGGCACTCAAGCTAGGTTTAGGCCTAATTGAAGGATGGTTAGTTTATAATTTGGGAAAATGAAGAAACAATCATAACTTTCTCAACTTTTGGCCAAATGAGGTGCATAAATTACCAAAATGGGGGTTTTAGACAATGTTGGATCCATTGGAGACATTAGATCTATTGTTTGAGATTTGTAAAGCATGTAAACACACTTTTGAGAATTTTAATGAAAGAGGCCCTGCATTGGAAGCTGCACTAGGAGATGTAGCCCAAGAGTGGGGTGATCTCCTTTATCATGCTTTGTATTATATGTTTCATATATGCTTATTTGTCTTTGTTTGGTTGTAAAGTTTGGTTAAAATTTACTTATTTATGTGTTTAGTAAACCAGTTCTCTAACCAAAAAACATATAAATTTAACTTGTAAATTGTTAAAAATATTCAAGTTTACACATTCAAATCATTTTGGTATCAAGGCACAAGGTTTTTATGAAGATTTGATTTGTTTACAAGTTCTTTTCTAATTCTTACAAGGTTGAAGCTTAAAAGAGGATAAGGAGAACTTGTGGAGCAAGGATCTCAAATTATTTTAAGGAGAAAAAACACACCTCAAGCTTCAATAGTCATGGCACATGATCAGGGTCCTGAAGGGATGTCTAAAGATGAGAAATTTTTTATAAAAGCATTGTTTGATATGTTTGAGATGGTTAAGGTTCTGTATGCGGAGAGGAATTCCAGATTATATGGAGAGAGCTCAAAGCCTCCAAAAGGAGATGGAGGAAAAGGAGACAAACCTCCAAAAGGGAATGTAGGGAATGGTGATAAACCACCACCTTCACCTCCATCATCATCCTCATATTCAACTTCTTCTACTGTTTCACAAACACATCCAAATTCCCTAAGGGGTCATGGTAAAACTCCTTTGCTTAAGCTTAACATTAAGTTTGAATTTCCTATGTACAATGGGGAGGTAAATGCAGAGAGATTAGATAATTCGATTCGTTAGATAGAAATGTATTGCATGATACAAATAATTAAAGATGATGAAACCAAGATTCAACTTGCTTCTCTTAGATTAGAAAGTGCAGCACTATTTTGGTGGGAAGCCAAAACTCAAGAGGACATGAAGAAACATGGTAAGGTTTTACCCTCTTGGAATGATTTTTTTGTTGTAATAAGAAGGCAGTTTTATCCATTAGCACACATGCAAAAAGCTATTGTGGATTGGAAGAACTTTGGGCAAGATAAAGGGAAAAATGTGCAATCTTATACCCAAGAATTTAGGAAAGGAGCTTTGATTTTGGATATAGATTTGTCCTCACAAAATAATTTTCTCAAATACATTGGAGGACTACATAGTTACTTGAGACATACCATTCTCATGTTTAATCCTACAAAAGTAGATGAAGTTTGTGTACAAGCAACTCATTTAGAGGCAAGAGGGAAAAATGTTTCTAAAGAAACTAGTGAGAGTTCCTTTGAGTCTCGAGAAAAAGGAAAGGGTAAGTTCAAAGAAAAATGGAAGAAAAATGCTTCCATCAAGACGGAGAAAGAAAAACTTACATATAAACATTGTTCCAAAGAGGGCCATGATGAAGATCATTGCTGGAAAATTCATCCAGAAATTAGACCTAAAAAGTTTAAAAACAAAGAGAAAGAGAAGACAACTGCAACTACACAACAAGATTTAGGTTATGATTCTAGAGATGAAACAAATATCACAGCCATGGGTTTGAAAGGTAAGAACATTGCAAGTACTAGTTCTTTAAATTGTATTAATAAAACTCAAGATGAAAAACAAGAATAAAGATTTTCCACATTAGAGATATTTCAAAACATACCAAGATAGATACACTATTTGATAGTGGTTCACAAGAAAATCCTATCTCATAAGACATTGTCAAGAAGTTGAATTTAGAAACCATTCCCCATCCTAAGCCTTATCCTCTATGTTGGATATGTGACAATGCAAAATTGCATGTGACAAAAATATGTAAACTGAAATTTGCAATCGCTGCACTTTTTAGATGAGGTAGAGCTTGATGTAATTCCAATTGATATATGTGGTATTGTTTTGGGAAGCCCATATCTATATGATAGGAGAGTTATTTTTCATCGCCATGAGAACAAATATCATTTGTTCAAGAATGGGATTGATTACATTTTTAGAGCACATAGCAAGAAGTTGAATGCATCTCTTGTAAATACATGAAGGTGTTAAGGAATCTAAATCCTTTCAAGAATATGAATCAACATTGACATCTAATTTCATTGATGTTTCTAATTCATGTGATAAGATGTTTCAGGAGTCTAACAAGTTGCCTCGTCAAAGGGGTAAACAAAATGAAGTAAATTTGTAGCAACCTGAATTAGGGGAATTTTGAGGTCTAAAATGGGCCTCTGAAGGAAATTATAAAATAATAGTGGAAATAATAAAATAAAATTAGATTACATCATCAAAATTTAGAGGGAAAAAAGAAAAAACTATTGTTTCAACTTGTATTTTCAACTTATCTCCCTATGGGTTTACTCAAATTTCAAGCAGGAACATTGTTTGATGTAGAATTTGATTCCTCATCCAAGGAGTACCCATGTTGCATACTTTCGATGGACCCTTATACACGAAAAATGATAAATACATGAAAAATGTGATTGCAATCACTTGTTTGCATGTATTTCTCATTTTTCGTGTAGCAGGGACCATCCAAAGTATGCAACATGGATTCTCCTTGGATGAGGAATTGAATTTTGCATCCAACGAGTACTCCTGCTCAAAATTTGAGTAAACACTTAGGGAGATAAGTTGAAAAAGTAGTTTTATTTTTTATTGTTTTTTAATATTTTTTTATTTTCACCCAAAAAAAGGTGAATCATCCCACATGGTTGACATCATTATCTTGAATCTTATTGGTTCTTATAAAGTTTAATTTGGTTGTACATTTTTCTTAGGAGGCCCATTTTAGACCTCAAAAGTTCTTTAATGCATCATTCTTGAACATTGGTGTGAACAAGATGTCAGTGTTAAAGAGCGGAGAGGTGAAAGAGAAAATGCAAAAGCAAATTGAAAAAGAGGGAATTGTTTCCAAAACTTCTTCTTGTGGGTTTCATAATGTGTTCACTTTGAAAAGGGATGGTGCATGGCTATGGCAATCACATTTGGTCAAGAGTCAAGCCAGGTACAAGACTAGACATGGTAGGCATCGTCATGACGAAAATGTTCAAGGTGATAAGAATTTGAGATTGATTAAGTTTCCTTTGATTGGAGACCGAGGAGGGAATTTATTTATTCCTTGAAAGGCATTTTTTTGTTTTGCATATTCTAGGAAATTGCAGAAAGATGTCATATATGACAAAAAGACAAGGACTCCAAAATCAGGGAAAATGATGTATTTTCATGAAAAGCTCAAAATGATAAATTCAAGCAAAGTTTAGTGGATTGAGACTGTAAGCGTGAGGGAACTGTACCCTTATCTATTTTGACTGATAAAGAGATTTTGGAGGTCCAAGAGCTTCTAGTGGGGAGTTATGATCCAATGGATCAATAAAGTTCTTGGACTGGCTCAAAACCAGCACGAAAGCGTAGATATCATCACCTTGAATCCAATGCAACCTATTTCACTCAAATCTGAGATCAGATGCTCTCGGAATCACGTTTTGTTCGTTTTGGGAAACAACTAAATAAAAATTAATTTTTTTGTTGCAGGGATGCCCAGTCAACAATCCATACACTAACTGGGTCATGACATGGTAGGATGACTAGGTCCTTCATCGGCCAATGGTTGGTCAATAGTTTGCATCAACTGATTGGTTGAGGCGTGGTTTATTTTCATTGGTTGAACGTTTGTTGTGGTGGCCCAATGAGGGAGTTCCACATGGGCCAACCAGTGGTTGCCACGTGACCTCCTCATGGCCAACCAAAATTTTGTTATGGAGGTTGAGCAACCCATGGGGTTTGAACATGAGACCTAATACAAGCCAACAAAGACCTCCACCAACTTTGTTATTTTGGGTCTTGATATAGAAAGTGGCAAGGTTATATTTAAACTTTCATGACACGCCATTAGGCGAAGGGGGCTAGGCTAAGCCCTATCCCTTGGCCACCCCAAAACTACGAGACTGTAGGTGGAGAGCCAAGGGATATGGCCTAGCCTAGCACATGGGCCATGGACATAGTCACATAAACCAAATGCGAAGGAGCGGAGATTAGAGGCTAACATGATTGTGGGTGTGGGAATGGAGAGAGGTCGGCCCACTGTTATCAGCGCATCATAAAACCATGTGCACACTAGAGTTGGGAATAAATGGAGCCACAAATCTTCAGCCCCCCTATGCAGTATTATGGCTGCCAAGTGACTAGAAAAATCAGGACTGGGGGATTAATGATAGATTTAATCTCCCTACAAATTCACCTGTCGAGCGGGAATGTAGTCTACGTTTGCACGCCAGTTCTATGTTTGGGGTTCTCAAGCCATGTTTAGGCCGAATTGGAGGATGGTTAGGTTAGAATTTGGGAAAATGAAGAAACAATCATAAGTTTCTCAATTTTTGGCCAAATGAGGTGCAAAAATACCAAAATGGGGTTTTTTTACAGCACTGGATCCATTGGAGACATCAATTCTATTGTTTGAAATTTTTAAAGCATGTAAACACACGTTTTAGCATTTTTAATGAAAAAGGCCCTACATTGGAAGCTGAGCTAGGAGATGTAGCCTAAGAGAGGGGTGAACTCCTTTGTCATTCTTTGTTTTATGTGTTTCGAATATGCTTATTTGTCTCTCTTTGGCTATAGAGTTTGGTTAAAATTTACTTGTTTATGTGTTTAGTAAACTAATCTTCTACCCAAAACACATATAAATTTAACTTGAAAATTGTTAAAAATATTCAAGTTTACACATTCAGATCAACAAACCTATAAATTCAAGAACCCTTGGTTGGTGTAGCTGGCTACTGACACCAAGAGGAGAGTAACTGCAAAAATAGATAACTATCCTATTGAAATAGGAAAGTAGCAAATCTGTGTAAATTTGAATGTGTTACCTTTGGGGTCGCATGATATCTTAATTAGTATGGATTGGTTAGAAGGACATTCATCCTTAGTGAACCGCGGAGATAAAACCATTAGTTATCTCTCGGATGGGGATGTTTGATAAGAGATTGAGGGAGTCAAGAGACCCATGAAGCTGCGACCAATTAGTGCCTCCCAACTAGGAAAATGTATTAGGAAAGGATGCCAAGTTTATGCAGTGTGGGTGGGATATACTAACTCCAAGAATAACACTTCTTCCCTCAAAAAATTTCCAATAATTCAAGAATTTGTTGATGTGTTTCCAGAAGAAATTCCTGGACTTCCTCCTAAGCAAGATTTATACTTTACTATAGAATTGATTCCACACGCTACACATGTGTTAAAGACCCCTTATCGAATGAGTATCCCTAAATTAACCAAGTTAAATATGCAAGTACAAGAGCTACTTGATAAAGGGTATATTCGCCAAAGTGTGTCACTCTAGGGAGCCCCTATATTGTTTGTTAGGAATAAAGATGGTACAATGAGATTATGTATTGATTATAGGAAACTTAATAAATTAATTATTAAGAATAAGTACCCGTTGTCAAGGATTAATGATTTATTTGATAAAGTTAAGGGTGCCACAATATTTTCAACTATTGATTTACGATCAGGATACCATCAAATAAGAATAAGAGATGAAGACATTCCTAAAACAAGCTTTACAAATTACTATGGCCATATGTGTTTGTTGTGTTACCCTTCGGGCTTACCAATGCCCCGATGACCTTCATGAGCCTTATGAATGGTACTTTTCACACTTATCTTCACAAGTTTGTTTCAATATTTATCGATGATTTTATAATATACTCGAAGAACCTAGAAGAACATAAGAAGCATTTACAAATAGTCTTGCAAATGCTTAGGGAACATCAACTTTATGCCAAATACAACAAGTGTGACTTTTATAAGGACTAGATACAGTAGCTGGGACATGCAATATATGCTGATGAAATTGTTGTAGGCCTTGAGAAGATTAAGATGATTATGGAATGGTCTATCCCCAATAATGTTGTTGATATATGATCTTTTATGGGATTGGCGGGGTATTATCATCAATTTATTGAAGGATTATCTAGAATCGTCTATCTTATAACTTCCCTACAGAAAAAGGGGAAAGTGTTCAAATGGAAAATGGAATGGAAACAAAGTTTTGAATGATTGAAACATTTATCAACCACTACCCCGATATTAATAATTGCAGATTCAGAAAAAGTATTCGTTGTTTTCATTGATGTATGTAAGGAAGGAGTGGGAGGAGTATTGATGCAAGAGGGGTAAGTCATTGCCTACGAATCTCGAAAATTGAAAGAACATGTGCATAAATGTTCCACTTATGATCTAGAGTTGAATGCAGTGGTGCATGCCATAAAGTTATGGAGGCTTATTTATTTGGTAAGAAATTTATTTTGACCAACCTCAATGTGATACAAGGAATATGGAAAACCTCTTTAAGTGAGTTTGACTTTGAGATTAGATATTTAAAGGGAAAGGAGAACTGTGTGATTGATGCAGTAAGTTGATAATTACACTACGTATATGAATTTTCTTATAGTCAAGTGGAATTCAATTTTCAACACAAATCAAAGAAGTGGTGGTTAAGGACCCAATCTATATGTTTTTATTGAAGCAAACTAAACAAATGAAAAGCTCTGAAAATAAGATAGAATATGACATAAACAAAGATATTTTGCTGACTTTCAGAGGGAGGATATATGTCCCTAATCAAATGACTATTAGACATTTGATATTGAATTAATTTCATAGAAGTCTCTATGCAACTCATCCACGATATCAAAAATTATTTTCTGGTATAAAGAAGAACTACTTCTAGCCTCGAATGAGAAAATATATCACTAAATATCTGGCCAAATGCTTAGAATGCCAGCAAGTTAAAGGTAAACACTAGCATCTTATTGGTTTTCTCTACCCTCTAACCATCCCAATATGGAAGTGGGAAGTTATCACCTTAGATTTCATAATAGGGTTACATAAAACCAAGAAACAATATGATTCAATCATGGTGGTAGTTGATAAATTGAGTAAGGTGACTCACTTCATCCATATTCCATCTACATAGAAAACAGTAAAGACTGCATATATATTCATGCGATAAATTTTTCACGTTACATGGTATGCTAAAGGTAATGATTTTCGATAGAGATGTGAAATTCACATCATCATTTTGGAAAGCTCTTTTCACGAGATTGGGCACTCAAGCTCAATTTAGTACCACTTATCACCCACAGACTGATGGGAAAACTGAGCGACTGAATCAAGTATTAGAAGACATGTTGAGAATGCATGTAATGCAGCAACCAACTAAGTGGGAAGAATATATTCACTTAGTTGAGTTCGCCTACAACAACAACTACCTTGAGTCCTTAAATATGAGCCCCTTTGAAGTTTTAAATGGAAGGAGGTGTTGAATGCCACTTAATTGGAACAACCCATAAGACAAGTTGTTTTTAGGTCCGATATGTTGGAATAAATGAACCATACCATGAAAAAGGTTCGACAAAATTTAAAAGATGCCTAGGATAGGCAGAAAGCATATGCGGACAAGAAGAGAACCCATAAAGAGTTTCAAATGGGAAAGCATGTGTATGTCAGGGTAAATCCAAAGAGGAGCATGTTACGAAGGGGTGGTTGCACAAAAGTGGCCCTTCGATATTGTGGCCCTTTCCAAATTCTGGAACGAATAGGGCATGTTACCTATCAACTTATGCTACCTAATCACATACATATCTATAATGTGTTTCATGAATCTCTATTAAAAAAATACATATATGATCATAAACATATTATAAACTCACAAGAAGTGTAGGTAAATATCTGATAAATAACTCTCATTATCATTATGTGATAATACTTTATGAAATTGAATAACTAATGACATCTTATGGTGTGGTGTAGGTCGAGCTAGACGAAGAGTTTCTAGTATAGCATCTCCCTATTCTCGAGTAGAGAGAAATAATGTTACGGAGGTGAGCTATCACCCAGGTTAAAGTGTAGTGGAGACACTTTAGCCTGGAAGAGGCCACCTGGGAAGAAGAAACTGCGATGAAACAAGCATCCCATGACTTTTTCCAAGGGCATGAATGAACATCAGAGATGACATTTAACATAAGGGAAGGAGGATGTAACACCCCTAACTATATAAATATTGCATTTACATTTTTTTAAGCATATGATTCAGTAAATCTTGGACTAGTGAAAGTCCAAGTAAAGAACTTTAGATGACCAAAAGTTATTTCAAATTTCTATTTCCTTTAAAATTTTGGATGAAGAGTAAGTTAAGTAATTACGGGAAAAGGATTTGAAAAAGAGAAATATTTAATCTCCAGGTAGTTGAGATAGTTACCTCTACCTCCTCCCTCAAGGAAAAAATACCTCAATGAGTCAGGAAAAAGGATAGAGGGAAGAGAGGGAAAAGTGAGGAAAAGAAAGAGAAGGAAACCTTGGGAAAAATTTTGTTAAGGATAGTAAGATGCTGATATCCATTGATTCAATCCTACCAAGCCTTGGGGGCTTGCTTCAATCCCTAAAGGTATTTCTACAATTTGCAAACATGGGTTTCCCTATCATGTTCCTCAAATCCCTAAGGTTGTTCCAGGTACACCTATTCCTTAAGTATATCATAAAGAAAATTTGTCTTCACATCCATCTGATGAAGAATCCAACCATGATTAGCAGCTAGATAAATGAGAGGCTAGATGGTAGTGTATCTAGAAACTAGAGAAAGTATTGCCTCATAATCTTCTCCCTCTTTCTGGGAGAATTCTCTAGGCATGAACCTTTCCTTGATCTTTTCAATGCTACCATAATTTTCATGTTTTGTTTTGATTATCAACTCAAAAGTCACTACAAACCTCCCCTCAGGTATTAGAATAAACTCCCATACATCATTTTTCATGATGGATTGATATTCCTCTGTTGTGGCATCTCTCCAAACTTGTTCCTTCACTGATTCTTCATAATTGGAAGGTTTAAATTGTATGATGTTTCTCATCAATGTAGCATATCCATGATATCTGTGAGGTTGCATTCTTTCTCTAAAGGTGCCTCTAGGGGCTGAATGTTTCTCTGCATCCTGTAACATATTATGAATCCTTAAAGGTCTTTTCCTAAAATAGGGAAGAACACCAGGAGGAGGATCTAAAAGATCCAAATGTGCCATAGACTCATTTGGAAGGTTGGACTCTGGCATGGATGGCTCTGCATCTACATACATAATATTTTATCTTCTCTTAGTACTAGAAGGGACATGAGAGCCCCTTTATTTTCCAAGGGTAGAAACTTCATCAAAGGTCACATCCAAACTAAATGCAATGTTCCAGTAGCGCATATATCTTGTAAGCTTTATAATTATCGCAAAAGAAAAAAAATATACCTTCCTTTCCTAAAGCCTTTCTCTTTGACCTCTTCTCCTTTGGTACATGAATGTAGATAGGGTGGCCTAATATTCTCAAGTGTCCAACTTTTAGTTTCACACCTATAAAAACTTATTAAAGATTCTTGTTCCCCAAGATTTTATGAGGGATTCTACTTTGGACATACACTGTGGTATTTGCTACTTCTCCCCATAGAAACATAAGAAGTATTTTCTCATGTATCATAGCTTTGGCTGCTTCCAAGATGGTCTCGTTCTTCCTCTCATCAACTCCATTTTGTTGAGGGTTGTATGGAACAGTCACCTCCCTCTTAATCTTGACTTCCATAAAAAAATCCTTGAAGTCATTCGAAATGTATTCTCTTCGTTATTTTCAATATCACATAGTATAAATATCCTCCACGAGATGTTACTGACATGGGCCCACAAATATCAAAATGAATAAGTTGAAGAATCTCATTAGATATATTACTACTAGAAGGGAATGTGTTGGAAATAATACTAAGAGGGGGGGTGAATCAATATTAGCAAATCAATTCCTTTTACATTTCCATACTCAGATTCATATACACTACTTTAGTTAAGGGAACTCGCGTGTACACGCAACTGTGTTTAATGCAACTAGTGTATATCCAGTAAACTTGTGATTCAATTAATTCATCATATGTTGATCTTTAATCAGTGCATCAAAACAACATTAACCATATAAATAGTAAACAGGTGCAGTAAAACAGAACAGATCATCATACATAAGAAACACACATGAACACCATGATATAAGGTGGAAACCCAATGCAAGACAAAAACCTCATGTTGCCATCTTCCTTTAATATAAGAAAACTTGTTTACAATCTTGTACTAGCACAAACTAATACCAGTACGAAGGCACCCACCTGCAGAAGGCTACAACCTTCTCTTGTTCTCCAGCTACTACTGGAAGGGAGCTCCAACCCCCTGGCTCTTGTATTGGCCGATATGTTTACCAATATGTAGGCGCTGGCCTACTGAAGGCTCCAACCTTCACTCTTCCTCCAGGGACCACGTTTCATAAATTTTCAGACTAGATACTCTTGGAACACAACACCATAATCTGAAGGCCATGTTTCATCCAATTTTCATACTGAACCCATCAACATCATTGAAGCACAAAATAAATCACCGCTTCAATACAACATCAACTACACCTGCATTATCAATCTCTGAATCACCCAAAACTGAATCACTGAAACCCTATCATCAAAACACAGTCACCAGAACACAGAGAAGAACACAGAACTCTGCAACAACCACTAGAACCAACAACAACCTCAAATATCAAATCTCATAATGTATACGCTACTATGATGAACCAAACCAATGTGTATATGCACTTTTACCAAAGCCAACCAGTGTACATATCTGAAAATAACTACTTATACCTTCGCTACAATTTTGTACTTCAGACATACCCAGATCATCATACATAAAGGATAAAACATACATTAGTTTTTTAGATCTGAACTATTCATACCATATAATGATAATGCATTTTAGTCTTCATGAGCCCGGTTCATCAACCTTCATTCACCACATAGGTGCACCCTTAGCAAAGCATCACAAACCCATAACCCGCATGCTGGATCTCACACTTCATTAGCTATTCAATACTTGCTCATCTTGCACACCTTGGCCTAATGATCTTCTCCTCCTTATATAGGTTTAGGCCTCTCTCAATACCATGGTCCAAAACCACGTAGGACCAATACCTTGGACCCAATACCTGGGGTCAATGCCTCGGACCAAATACCATGAACCAATACCATGGATCAAAATACCATGGACCAAATACCACGAACCAAAACTTAGTTTCCAACATGTACACGCTTTTCATTCTGTGAAAGTCCATGTGTACGTTATACGCACCTTTTGTTCTATTAACCTGTGTGTATATGCTCATTTGTCATGATGAACCTGCGTATACCTCTCTCTGATCATTAATTCTTTGCTATTGACCTGTTGCACTATGATCTATCATCTGACTGAGTTGCTATCAAAGACAACACTTGCATCATAATTCCAATAATCTCCCCCTTTGGACTTGATGGCAACAACCACACCAAGTCACTCTCCCCCTTTGACATCAAGGGCAAAGGGCAGACCAAGATATTCTATCCCTTTGATCAACATTATGCTGTCCATACTCCCCCTGAGTACATGCTGAATTATCTGGTCGAACTCCCCCTTTGTACATGCCAAGATGTACCAATCCGTCCATGCTCCCCCTAAGCATATGCAGAGTCTACAAAAATATTTTCCAAAAGAATAACATGACTCTACAACTCAACTAAGTTAGTATGACCCTCCTATCACCAATGACTCATACATACATCAATCTCCCAACCAAGTGGGGTTACACCATTTTGACTCATCCACCCAACCAATTGGGGATATACCCAATGTTTATACATGACTGAAAATATAAGTTATTACATTATCCTTCCCATGCATAGTGGGGGTACAAATTAGTTCTTTTCATGACTTTTACATCAAATGACTTTTTATAACAATGACCAACAATCTAAACAAGACCATGATAGTCATCAACAATTATCATACACCATATATGATCTGCACCAGCATCTAGACCTGTAACTTGCAATACCATTCTCTTGGCCAACCAACAATAAGTAGCAAGATGTATCATTTAGCCACATAAACATCATCACCAAAGAATTCTAACCATAATGCCAACAGTGCATTATTCGAAGCATATGCTCCCCCTGAACCTATGCCAACCAACACATACCATGACCAACCATATCAGACTTCTTTTCCTGAATCTGTCCTGCTGATTTTTCTTGGGATCACCATATACAAGACTATGCAACCTCTATCTCGCATATATACACGACTTCTTTTCATAATAGCTACGTATGAAATTTGGAATACTGAAGGTTTACACTTTCAGCTTCCCCTGAGTCTATTATGTCTGCTAACTGAGTTATGCCACATCATTCTAACAATAAATTTTGTCTTCTTCAATACCTGGGATTGGGATGATGTATGTTCCTTTTGCTTTGGTGTCCAAATTTTTCTCTTGCATTCCTTTAATTTATGTCCAAACTTTTTTCACGCATAACATCTTACATGTTTCATATTCATTTTATTGCAATCAATAGCTTTGTGACCAAAATATTGCAAGAAAAACAGTATCCCTTAAAGTACCTGGAATTTGATGATTTTTCTATGTGATGGTCTTGAACCATTCTACTTCTACACTTGGCTACAATAGGTCCAAAATTATGACATATAAAACATTCAACATCATTCTTTGAAGAAAATAACCAACATTACTTCCATAGTTAGGAGTAAAAGATTTTCTTGGAAGAAGTTCTTTCCTTGGTAGTTGATGGGGTTGTCCTCTCATCTCCTTGTTGAGAATTTCAGATTTCTCATTAGAGTTCCTTGCCTCACCTTGTGAGCTAGATTCCCCTTCAATAGATTCATGAGAAACAAGACTAGTTTTGATGGTAGGAGACCTTTGACTACTTAGAATATTATCCAAAATCTTAGTACTGTCTTGTAATCGTAACAGTTTATCCTTTTCTTCTAACTTATCTTTTAAGATATTTACCTCAACCTGATGTTGTTCTTCCTTTTCCAGATATTGCTTCTTTATGTTTTCTTCAGCTTTTCTTCCTTTTTCCACTTGTTGCCTTAATTCGATAACTTCACGTTCTTGTTCTTCAAGAGCTTCTTTATTCTGCTTCTTTGATTCTTCAAGATCTTCCTTTAGAGAGAGGATCTTAGATTCAAGTCTTTGGATTGTTATGCTCTGATCATTTATTTAATTAATAATATCACTACATCCTGCAGTTGCTCCCTTACTCTGATTACTGTCTCTAGCTGATCTTTTAATCTGGTAACTTCTTCTTTTTCTACATAATTATTTTCATATGCCATGAGAAGTTTAATTTCCTGACTATCTTCATCACTATTGGACAAGCCATCACTATTATCATGAGTATAATAACTTATGTTACCTTCTTCAGACATCTTTCCTTTGTTATGAGGGCATCTAGCAGCGTAATGACCAACTCTACCACAAGAAAAACATTTGAAAGGTAGCTTACCTTTGAACCTTCTAGATCCCCATTGAAGCTTTGTGACAAAATTTACCTCATATTCTTCTTCTGAAATGTATCCTGATTCATTGAGTTTTTCTTTTTCCTTTGTTGATACTTCAAATGTGGCTTCTCTCATCTATGATGATCCTCATTTTCTCATCTCAAAAGTAGTTAAGATTCTGTGAAGCTGCGTCATAGTGATATTCTGTAGATCCTACTTCTATTCTATGGCAGACACTTTGGGTTCAAATTTAGTAGACAAGGATCTTAAAACTTTCTCAACTAAGCTAACTTCCTTAATTTCTTCACCCAGATTCTTCATGCAATTGACAACCTCATCTATACGTAAGAAGTAACTAGTTATGCTTTCGTCAATATGCATCTTAAGAGTTTCATACTGTATTCTGAGAGTTTGAAACTTAGCACGTTTTACCTGAGAGTATCCTTCGTAGCTCAGAATGATTTTGTCCCATATTTCTTTAGCTAATTTCAGCTGCATGACCTTGACAAAGTCTAATTTTGACAAACTCCCAATAAAATAGTAACAGCTTTGGCATTGGATTCATATTTCTTTCTACCTTCTGTATAATGGCAGAAGTGTCCTCAGACACGTAATTTTATTAATCAGAAAAAAACAATTACATAATTGATTTTGCAAGAGTTTACACCCGAACAACCAAACACTCTTGCAATGAGCTATTTATAAGCTCCATGTCCTAACTACCTCTAATTATGGATCACTTATTAAATAACAAGTGTCCATTTACAATAAATGCTATTCAAACCAACTAGCTAACTAATCTCCTAAAATAGAGCCTAAGATACGACACATTTGGAGAGTCATATCTAGTTACAACAATATGCTAATTCTAAAAGTCTCCATTAAATAATTAAACATTCTAGAATAATAATTATTAATTTAATATCTTAAATTAATAATTATTTTATTCTAATTTTATAACCTATGATAAAATTTGTATTTTTGGATCATCTAACATTCCCCCCTATGATCCAAAGATACATTACAACGGATACCAAGTTCATCCCTGAACTTAGTAAATTTTATTCTGCCAAGCGGTTTCGTGAAAATGTCAGAGATCTGATCTTCGGAAGGACAATAAACTGGTTTGAGGACATCTTTGGCAATGAGAGACCTGATATGATGATACTTGGTGTCCACATGCTTTGTCTTTGAATGAAAAATTGGGTTCTTGGCAAGTTTGATGGCTGACTGGCTGTCAATGAACAATGATGTAGCTTCTCCCTGAGAAATGCCCAAGTCCTGCAAAATTCGGCGCAACCAAACAATTTCACATGCTGCTTCCCATGCTGAAATGTACTCTGCTTCTACTGAAGAAGTGGCCACTGTAGCTTGTTTTTTACAACTCCAAGATACTGCTGCTGACCCCATATTCATTAAATAACCTGATGTTGATGCTCGATCATCAATACTCCCAGCAAAGTCGGCATCAGAATATCCACCAAGTACAAAATTTTTAGTCTTTGTGTAAAGAAGACCAAAATCTTTTGTTCCTTGGATATATCGAAGAACTCTTTTGGCTGCATTCCAGTGGCTGTCTCGTGGTTCCTGCATAAAACGTGAAAGAATACTGACTGCATAAGATAGATCAGGATGAGTATTTGTCAAATAAATCAAGCTGCCAATCAACTGTCTGTAAGTTGTACTGTCCACCTTTCCCCCCTTCAAATTTTGAAAGTTTCAAGTTTTGCTCCATGGGGGTAAGAACGGGCTCGCAATATTGCATGCCAAGTCACTGAAGAACCTCTGCGGCATACTTACTCTGAGAAATGAAAATATGATGTGGACGTTGGAAGACTTCAACTCCAAGATAGTAGTGAAGTAATCCCAAATCTGTCATCTTAAAACCTGCATGTAACTCCCTTTTTACCTGTGCAATATGATCATCATGGTTGCCAGTAATGATCAAATCATCTACATACATAACAAGAATTACCAGATATTTTCCCTGTTGTCGCACATACAAAGTATCATCAGATTCACTTCGTTGAAAACCAACTTTCTTAAGGTATTCGTCCATCTTTGCATACCAAGCTCGAGGGGCTTGTTTTAATCCATATAAAGCCTTGATCAATTTGCAGACTTTATGTTCTTGTCCTTCAACTTCAAAACCTAGTGGTTGGGTCATATACACTTCCTCCTGTAAATCCCCGTTGAGAAAAGCACTTTTCACATCCATTTGATGAACTTTCCATCCTTTTTGAGCGGCTAATGCAAGTGTTAATCGGATGGTGTTCCATTTAGCTGTTGGAGCAAAAGTTTCTTCATAATCAATGCCTTCCTGCTGTGCAAAACCTTTTGCGACAAGTCGTGCTTTATACTTTTCAAGTTCACCCTTCTGATTATACTTAATTCTGTAAACCCATTTACATCCTATGGGTTTAACATTTGCTGGACAATCAACAAGTTTCCAAGTGTTGTTATCAATTACTGCTTGATATTCTTCAACCATATCCTGTTGCCATTCTTTATGTTTTACTGCTTCTTTGTATGTGGAAGGTTTAGTAAAATCATTTTGCTATCAAGGCAAAATTGCCTTCACTTCTATGTGTCCTTCTGGTGCCAGTTTTATTCTGTTCATCAAGCTTGACATCTTTCAAAAGTTTAACCGCCCATTTCGGAAGTTGGTGCTCACTTGTTTGCGCTTCTGTAAAGTCCCCATCATTGTAAAGGGGATTAATATAAACTAATGTACGTCGTTCAGGTGAAGAATGTGGAGACTCACTGTCTGAAGAACTGTTGCTTCTTGGAGATGCGGATGAACTGCTGGAAGACCCAGATGATGTTGTTGATGTAGATTGACTGGATGACTCATCTTCAGAGGAAGGAAAATCAAGTTCATACCAATTTGGTGAAGTTGGTTGACTTTGCATTTTTCCATTTCTTTTACTTCCTTTGGTTTCTAACTTATGAAGAAGATTTTCAATTTCTTCAGCACTCTTACTCTCTGTTTCATCAAAAATTACATCCCTGCTCACAATGAATTTTCCATTGGTCAAAAGACGATACCCTTTCTTCTCATCAGAATAGCCTGTAGTCACTGCCCCTGCAAAATCAGAATGCCTTGGAATAACTGTCCCTTTCATCCGTAACAGTTTTCCATCTTCATAACCTGTCATAACTGTTTTCAAGTTCTATTTCAATGAATTAATCTTCACTAAACCATCTTCCATAATCACCTGATGTCCTTCTTGTCGAATTGTGACTAAAGAGAGCAAATTTTTCTTGAAACTGGGTACATACCATACATTGGAAATCATTTTTTCTCCAATGTCAGGGAGAAAAACTTTTACTACTCCTTTTCCATAAGGAGTATGTTTTGTATCATCAGCAAGAAAAATTGAATTAAGTTGGCATTCTTGAAAATTCCAGAAAAAATCACGTCGACAAGTCATGTGCTGAGTTGCCCCAGAATCCAAGATCCAGGCATCTTCATAGTCACTTCTAAAATGAGATGAAATTTGTGATGCTGGTGAGGAAGTAAAAACATATTCTGAGTTATCTTCATCTTGATCATTTGCAAATTGTGTTGAATGCTGCTGAAACTTGGGAATTTTATTAAGTGAAGTTCGACAATCTTCAGCATAATGGCCAACTTTGTTACATCTTCGACACACAATTTGACTTAAGTATCTTCCTCTTCTTGAAGATTGTCCTCTGCCTCTGCTTTGACCTCTATTTTGAGATTCTCCTCTACCTTGACTATTATATCCTTGTCCTTGAAAATTGCCTCTTCCTTGGTTATTTCCTCTACCTTGAAAATTATTTCTTCCTCCTCTGTTAAAATTGTTGCCTCTGCTTTGGCTTCGACCTCGATTATGTGCTGCTTGATTCTGACTCCATCTGCCTCTTCCTCGAGAACTATCTGCTAATGACTTACTAGTGCTGGCCTCTGTGAGAAAAACATCTTCACCAACTTTCTTCTTCTTCCCAAAAGTTTTATCATGTTGACTTAACATTTCACAAAGTTCATCAAACTTTAGTTTTTCTAATTTCCCAGTTACTTGTAAAGTCTCTAAAAAATGCGTATAGGAAGAAGGAAGCCTAGCAATTACAATTGTGACCATAAAGCTATCATGAATTGCGGGAAAACCAGCATTAATAATTTCCTGCCTAATATTCTTAAGTCTGGAGAGATATTCAAGAATATCACCATCTTCAGTTAATTTTTGTTGCAACAATTTTAACTGTAGATCAACATTCTTTGATTCAGGCTGAGTATCAAAGAGGTCTTTAAAAGTTTTCAAGGCAGTCCATGCATCTAAAGCATTTTCTATATGGACATACATTTCATCATTCACAGACGATTTAATAAGAGCTAAGGCTTTAGCATTCTTGATTTCCCATTTTGCCAGTGCATCTGCATCTGTGGGTTTATTCGGCTTAACATCTCCATCACATATTCCCTGCCATAATTCATTGTAAATGAGTGTGCTTTCGATGAGACGATGCCACGTTTTATAAGATTTGGTGCCTTCTAGTTTGTGGGAATTAGAAAACAAATTAATCAACTTAGACATTGTAGTGTTAAGACTTCACACCACGAATCAAGCTCCAAAAAAAATCAAGATGCGCAACACAACAGCAACACACAACGCAAAAAATGAACTATTGGGGCTTGGCCTTAACCCTCGAATAGTCGTCAAAACAGGAGAAAATTGACTGAGCTTTGCACTTGGCTCTAGTCAATTTCTCAAATTTTTACAAGGCAACTTTCAAAATTTGACTTTTACAATGGTGCTTTTGCACAATCTGATAAAAAAAAAGTTACCCCCCCTCAAAGTAAAATTACTTTGAGTTACAGTTATCCTCTTTAAAAAATTACAAGTAAAATCTCCTTATTACTCCAAAACTTTACAAATCCTTATTTCTCCAAATATTTACAAAATTAAAAAATATTTCTAATTGCTGGCATGCTGGCTTGTTGCTGGCAGGCTGGCTCACGCTGGCTTGTTGCTGGCAAGTTGGTTCACGCTGGCTTGACGTTGGGTTTGCTGGCTTTCTCATGGACAAACGAAATTCAACACATTCAATATAAAGTGGCAAAGGAGAACCCGGCTCAGTGCAACGCATCTAGCAATAGATGGGTTAAAAAAGTCCCCCCTTCAGGGAACACGTTAAACATCACATGCTCTTCCCGTGTGGCCTGAAATAATTACCCACCGCCTTGGATCGATGACCAATTGTGAACATGACGCAAACCAGAACAACTTAGTCGGCAACATTACAACTGTCGGTCTCCAGTTTTTTATTTAGATTCGTAGAGCTTGCACGGACTTCAGACGACTCTTTATGCTGTTCTGTCTATAATTCACTAGCCTGAGCATGTCTCCAAGCGCTATACGACAAGTGGCTGAATCTGTACTGAAGCATAACAGAAATATCTAGTAACAGCTTCAGTTCACATTGCATGGGCTCGAAGCCTTGTCAACTAGCCAAGAAAGGTCTGCTAAATTAGCTGTGAATGTCAGTAGCTGAAATCTTGAATTTACGTTATTCAGTTTAGCACAACCAATACGAAGAACAACAATGGAAGATCCGCTGATAATGCAGATAGGAGGGGAAAATTCGGACTGGCAACTGCCATCTATGGATACATTTGTTGGGAAGAAGCCATAAAGGGTACACGAAATGAAGAGTCCTGGCTTAAACTTCTCGGCAAAAAGTGGTGATCAGAGATTTGATAGCGCTGTAAATGATTTTGCGCTGCTGTTGGTGAGAATTGCTGCACTGCAGCGGTGCTATGTCCTATGCAAAATGTCCATGCCTTCCAGGCAATCGTAGACGAGAGGTATTTTAAAAAGGCAGCAGAGTTTCTTGACACTAAGGTAACCCCATAACAGAGAAATGCCAGAGACAAAATTAAGAGTTTCTATGAGCAGAACATGGCCCAGGTTAATTTGAAACAATATAGGTTCAGATCTAGCTCGGCGCTCAGAAAAAAGATGAAATATAATTCATTATATATATATATATATTACTTGCCCACATGTAGTTCTAGGCTAATATGCAGCTTCAGGCTTCTATGCAGCTTTTTTTTTAAAAATGATTTTAGAATTGGCAGATCTAAAATCAATAAAAAAAAAAATTGTTGCAAATTTCATACCAATCTTTTGCTGATCACTTCAACGGAGTTGAGTTTTTCCACGATCTGATAGAGCTGGAATCTCCTCCTCAAATCAACTGCTGGAATCTCTTCCTCAAATCAACTGCAGCATTACTGGAGCTCTGATACCACAATAATGGCAGAAGTGTCCTCAGACACGTAATTTTATTAATCAGAAAAAAACAATTACATAATTGATTTTGCAAGAGTTTACACCCGAACAACCAAACACTCTTGCAATGAGCTATTTATAAGCTCCATGTCCTAACTACCTCTAATTATGGATCACTTATTAAATAACAAGTGTCCATTTACAATAAATGCTATTCAAACCAACTAGCTAACTAATCTCCTAAAATAGAGCCTAAGATACGACACATTTGGAGAGTCATATCTAGTTACAACAATATGCTAATTCTAAAAGTCTCCATTAAATAATTAAACATTCTAGAATAATAATTATTAATTTAATATCTTAAATTAATAATTATTTTATTCTAATTTTATAACCTATGATAAAATTTGTATTTTTGGATCATCTAACACCGTATTTGTAGGAATTGCTGATGGAAATGTATATCCTCCTTCCACGATTTCCCAAATATGCATTCCAAGCAATTATAAATAGGTTTTGGTTCTTATCTTCCAGTAAACAAAATTGCTCCCATCGAAGATTGGTGTTCTGATGGATCCCTCTCTTTCTTGATTACTCATGATGATGGATCTTCCTTCAAGCAATCAAGCTTCTTTTGAAGGACCTACTCTAATACCAATTGTTGGAAATAATACTGAGAGGGGGGGTGGAGGTGAATCAGTATTAGCAAATCAATACCTTTTACATCTCCATACTCAGATTCAAATATGCTACTTCAGTTAAGGGAACTCGTGTGTACACGCAACTGTGTTTAATGCAACTAGCATATATCCAGTAAACTTGTGATTCATTTAATTCATCATATGTTGATATTTAATCAGTGCATCAGAACTTCATTAACCATATAAATAGTAAACAGGTGTAGTAAAATAGAACAGATCATCATACATAAGAAACACACATGAACACCATGATATAAGGTGGAAATCCAATGCGGGACAAAAACCTCCTGCTACAGTCTTCCTTTAATATAAGAAAACCTATTTACAATCTTGTACTAGCACAGACTCATACCAGTACGCAGGCACCCACCTGCAGAAGGCTACAACCTTCTCTCGTTCTCCAACTACTACTAGAAGGGAGCTCCAACCCCCTGGCTCTTGTACTGGCCGATATGTTTACCAGTACGTAGGCGTCGGCCTACTCAAGGCTCCACCTTCACTCTTCCTCTAGGGACCACGTTTCATAAATTTTCAGACTGGATACTCTTGGAACACAACACCATAATCTGAAGGCCACGTTTCGTCCAATTTTCATACTGGACCCATCAACATCATTGAAGCACAAAATAAATCACCACTGCAATAAAACCATCGATTACACCTGCATCATCAATCTTTGAATCACCCAACACTGAATCACTGAAACCCTGTCATCAAAGCACAATCACCAGAACACAGAGCAGAACACAGAACTTTGCAATAATCACTAGAACCAATAGCAACCTCAAATATCAAATCTCATAATGTATACACTACTATGATGAACCAAACCAGTGTGTATACGTACCTTTACCAAAGCCAACTAGCGTACATATCTGAAAATAACTACTTATACCTTCGTTGCAAGTTTCTACTTCAGACATACCTGGATCATCATACATAAAGGATAAAACATACATCAGTTTTTCAGATCTGAACTATTCGTGCCATATAATGATAATGCATTTTAGTCTTCATGATCCCAGTTCATCAACCTTCATTCACCACATAGGTGCGCCCTTAGTAAAGCATCACAAACCCATAACTTGCATGCTGGATCTCACACTTCATCAGCTATTCAATACTTCCTTATCTTGCACACCTTGGCCTAATGATCTTCTCCTCCTTATATAGGTTTAGGCCTCTCTCAATACCATGGTCCAAAACCACGTAAGACCAATACCTTGGACCCAATACCTAGGGTCAATGCCTCGAACCAAATACCATGGATCAAAATACCATGGACCAAATACTACAGACCAAAAATTAGTTTTCCAACATGTACGTGCCTTTCCTTCTGTGAAAGTGTGTGTGTGTTAACCCGCATGTATGCGCTCATTTGGCATGGTGAACCTGTGTATACCTCTCTCTGATCATTAATTCTTTGCTATTGACCTGTTGCCCTATGATCTGTCATCTAAGTGAGTGGCCATGATGGACAACACGTGTATCATACCTATATCATAATGCCAATAGAATGGTCTCTTGAAATTCTTTCCACTAGCACATACTTGACATACACCTTCATGATCTACCTAAATCTCTGGAATCCCTAAAACCATTAAAATCAAACCAGGAAATGCCCTGTAATCAAGGGGAGAAAATATTCAATGCTAAAGCTCACACTGATTAGTGCTATCATGACTAATGCATGAATTGGTTGACCACACATTTTGTATAGGCCTTCATTTTTGACACCAAGTTTGAAGGTTTCCTTTAAGCTATATTTCCTTCATAACGCAAGGAATTTTCCATTAATGAATCTTAACCTAGACCCTTTGTCTTCCATAGTTGAAATGAGGCGAAGATTCTTCTTCAAGTCCGACATATATAACATATCCTACATATAAATGGTTTGACTAGAATCCAAGTGAAAAGAAGTAAATCCAATTCCTTTAACATGATGAATAGAATTATCACCAAGTATATTTTTCACATTAGTCTCCTTCTTAACAAATTTTGGGAGGATTTAACAATACCTAGTCAAGTTTGTAGATGAACCACTATCCACCGGCCAGCTATCAATGATCTCTAAATATGAGCTAGAAAGAGAAGAAAAAATAAAATATTCAGATTGAGTATTGACTTCTTCTGAGGGTGTTGAGTGTCTTCAAAATTTGCATGGGTAGCGGGACCTCTTCCTCTCCTTCTATTATTGAATTTTTTGTTGTTTCCATTGTTGTTGGTATTGCTCCTCTGATCACTTCTTCTTTCAGAAGAATCTTAGGTTAGGTGGTGAAATTTGTCACATCTATAACATTGGACACTGGAAAATTCCCTTCTATTACTATTGAATGGTTGAGCTTGCTTCTTTGTCTTCCATTTGGAAGGTATTCCTTTCACTTTTATTTTCTTGGCATTTTTTGTAAAGGTTATAGGTTATCCTTCTTGTCTCTGAATTATTTCTATGGAAATGAGCCTATATTCTTCTTGAGTTTAAGTTCCCAAATGTTCATAAAATGAAGGGAGCTCCTTTTTGCTACTAATGCTTCTTATGAATTTCTCCCGAGGCATGGCGAATCCACGAAGGGTCATTTTCACAAGCTCTTTATGAGGTACAATTTATCCAATGGAAATAATTTAATCTCTTATTTGAGAGATTTCAATGAAGTAGGCTATTATAGATTATGACATGAACATCTTAATGTCATGAAGTTGACTCTTCAAGGAAATAATGTGGCTGACATTGTTGAGGTCATACATCCCAATCAATTTTTCTTATATCTACTTTGACTTCTATCTTGGACACATAAGTGATGAGATGAACTTCTAATCCTTGGTCTCACCCTTATTCTACTTGGATTTGACATTGGCATTGGCATTGTTAGGGGGTTAAACTACCTTTCCCTCCACATACTCTATCACATCATTCTCTTCAAGGGTGAGCTCCACTCTAGCCCTCCGTGCTCCAATATTGGAGGCATCATTCAACTTCTCTTCAATATTGAGGTAGAAGGAAGTCATCTTGTCCAATAGATTTGATCACCAATCAGTAAGAGAATTGTCTCAAGGGGTGTATTCTCTATTATCCAATGGCTAATCTTCACCTCATTTGTGACATCGTCTTAATTTTTCTCAAGTTCTATGTTGTTATAATTAGTTAAATAATGTACCATTCAATTTCATTCACCACAAAAATGTTAAGCAATTATAGATAATAATAATAAAAATAGTAATGCACAATAGAAGATAGACAAGCATAGTGAGACACAAATATTTTTGGTCAAACACTAGGGAAAAACCCCACAAGGGGGAAAACCCAAATCAATTCTTCTTCTTCTTAGATATTCAATTAATGTTCAGTTGATATACATAATATAGTTTGTACATTCATAAATAGTCAAAGTCGACCCTTTTACTTCCACTTCAACCTAGTCAAATCTAGTCAAATAAGAGAGATAAAAGTCAACATTGGTTAGATATTATAGTCTACAATAGACGGTTAAATTTCAGCCTATGGAAGATAATCAAACCTCAGCCAATGGATCCATAAAATTCCTCAGTAAAACTCGATGGTCAACACCCATAAAATAGAGTCAAATGTTTAATTAACATAGGAAAATATTCAGCCTTATTTCCTCAGTCAGAACTCGGTCAAAGAAAGTCAAAGTATTCCTGCAATTCTCAGTCAAAGGAGAGAGGTTGAACCTATGATCAACCTCAATCAATGTTATCAGAATAGAGATGAAAACTATGGTCAAACTCAGTCAAATGGTTCTTGGAATATTCAGCCTCTCAGGACAGTCAAAGAGGTTGGTCAAAGTAGAAGCAGTTCTCCAAGTCAATGCCATTCAAACATATTAGAAAATGGCTTTTCAACACATGCAGAAAAAAGACTCCTTTGACTCCTCCGCACATGTGAGATGTTTCTGAAATTTTTAGATCAAATTTGTGAAGATGAGATGCTCCAAATGAAGTCCAATGATGATGTATTTATATGAGTTTTAGGAGGTGGATTTTACCATTGTGGGGCTAACTAGTCCTTCTTAGGGGTGCCTTGGTCAAGATCAAAATTATGATTTTTCTAATGAAATTCTGAACAAAACTGCCAATTTCAGCACAAATGCATTGAGTTGGTGCTAAATTAGGGGATTGGAGTCTTCATGGGTTGGTTCCCATGAAATTTTTAGTTGGAGATGATAAAGTTTATTGTACTCTTCATTTATTAATAAAAGTTGCAAGTAATTTTCTCCCAATTATAAATATTTTGTGTTCATGCGTCAATCTTGAATGGCTAATGTTGTGATTAATTTATTGATGATTAAAAATTGGCTAATTAATTCCCTCCCCCCCATATTAGTATTTCCAACATATCCTAGGTATGTTATCCCTCTCTAAGTAACATGGATATCTAGGAGGTGTTGGAAGAATCACAATTAACCACCCCAATTTACCAGTCTTAAATGTTACCTTCCTGACCCTGGCTTCAAAAAATGTCATTGCTAATGACCCTAGTGGTTTTTTGGCTCCCCACTATAATACCATATACAAAGATCATATCAGAAGTTATAGCCAATAGACTCAAGCTAATCTTACAATCATCTTTGATCAATAGTCAAGGTATGTGGAAGGAAGATAAATTATGGACTATATTTTCAAAGCACACAAGGAAATCCACTCATTGAAGCAATCAAATTTAGCAGGTATGATCATTAAGATTGACCTCTCTAAAGCCCTTAATAAGCTAAACTAGTCATATCTACGTAAAATGATCCTTGCTCTTGGTTTTTATATTCTCTAGAAATCCTAAATCATATCCCTTACTTCTTTCGCCTCATTTTCCATTATAGTCAATGGTTCCCACATATTCCTTTCAACCTATCTTGGGGTATCAGGGAAGTTGATTCACTTTCATCCTTCCTTTTCATTATTGTTGTTGAAGGTTTGTGAACGGAAAAAATGTTTTTGTGGAAGATGTCAAAATCAAGGGACTATTCCTATTTGGTTATGTTGATCCATCATCAAATAACTAATTTTTGGATGATACAATACTAATCGGATATCCCACATTAAAAAAACCCACAGCTTTCAGAAAATCTTGAACAATTTCATGCTACCTCTAGGATTGAGGTCAATCATGTCAAGTATAAGATATTTTTTCTAAATTCCCCTGCTACCATTCAGGTTCACATCATTGTGATATTGGAACAGAAACAATGCAGGCTCCCTTCTAAATACTGGGGACCCCCTCTAACAAATATCTCCCTCAAGGAAAAATATTGCATAAATTTCATTAAAAAATTCGACAATTGCCTAAGCAATTAGACCCCTTTCTCCACAATATAGTAGGCTAGATGGTTCTCCTCAAATTATTTCTACAAGCTATATCCATTTACCTTTTCTTAGTGCTTATTTTCCCAAAATGCATCAAGTCCCTAATTCGATTAATTCAACATTCCTTTCTGTGGAGATTTGCTTCAAAGGAAAGAAAATGGTATTTGGTTCCTTGGTAAGATTTATATCCCCAAGACATGAGGTGGGTTGGGGCATAGGTGTCTTGAACACTTATTACAATACTAGTGTCTAAGCTAACAATATTGGTGGCTAAGCTATGGTGGAAATGGATCCAAAAGGGAAGATCAATATGCCATGCCATCTAGGGAAAAACATATTGTGCAAACTTACTATACCATAGAGAATAAGAATGGTTAAGTTTCCACATGGATTCTCAATCCAGAACATGGCATGCAAAGGAAATCACCTCATTAAAACCATTACTTCTGGGAGGTTTGAGATGGAAACATAATGTTTTTTTGGGATGATTAAATGGTGTTAGTTCCCTAGACTTGCTTCCTAGTAAGAAGTACATGATATCTTTTCTTCAATGAAGGATCACCAACATATCGTTATGCCCAAATATTTGAGTGGATTCTCTCCAAATATGAATTGGAGGATGTGGGAAAAAAGTACTCTCGGGGATGCATTCCATAAAATAGTGAATGATGAAAACTTTGGGAATTTCTCTAAGAGTGGCACATACATCTATTGACTAATGAAAAGAAATTGAGATCGTGTTGTAAAAAAAGAGGATACTTCTTTAGCCATAAAGAATATTCTCTAGAAGAAAAGCATGATCAGGTTCCACAAGAGCACATATCGAAATTTGGGGGAAAATACTTTAGCCCAAAGTCATTGAGAAATATAGGGCAACTAGATTATGTAATTTATCTTACTTTGGTAATTGTTTGTGATGTATTTTTACTTAACTTGATTATATTCTTATTTCACATGATTATAATTAGTGTTCTTATCATGAAACAACTACCAAACATTAAATAACAATGAGACAATAAGACACAAGATGTAGGTGATCAACTAGGGCCAAAACCTCTCCACTTGAGAGGAAAACCCATGAGAAATCTTCTCTTCTTATAGAACTTCAATTGATGAATTCCAAGACCTATGGCCCTTGATCAAGAACCCCTCCAAGGCTAAGTAAAATCACTCCTTTGATCAACTCTTCTTTCACAAATTCAATGGTAGTCAAACTTTCTCCATAACTTCAGATTTCAGACCTTCTTCAGTATTTCGGCTTGTTGTTGCAAGACTAGAGTTTCAGCCTCTTTTGAAAACACCCTAATTCACACATGTGGCTAGAATATTAACAAATTTCCACTCTTCTCCTTTTATTTTATTTTATTCTCTTCTCTATCAATTTGGCTTGCAAATCAGGTCTCTTTTGATTGAAGTCTCGACTCCTACATTGAGTCTTCACTGCAACAATATGATTCCCTAAACTTTACATTTGTGGAGGAATATAACCTAAAACATATCATAAATACTTGGATTTTATTCTTCTTTTTTATCTCCTTTCCTTTTCTCATTTTTAGGTCTTCTTCTTGCTCTTGATAAAAATTCTTGTTCCTTGATAGATTCTCTCTTGAGTGAGGTCAAGTCCTCCTTTATATAAGCTTCCTTAAGTCCTCAAATAGGTTGACCTGTCCTTCTATATAGGTCGACTTGAACTTTTGAAGGCTAGGTTTATCTTTGCACTATGACGAGGTCTTGGAGGGTCTTTGACTCTAGTTTGACTCAAATAAAATTTTCTTTTACAATATGTAACATGCCCAAATGGATCTTCAATACATGACAATGACTCAACTGACTTTTAAACTAAATCACAAGCCCTAGAAGCACTCAATGGGTGCTTGACCTATAAAATAAAAATTCCTTGAGCATGAATCCCATGCCTCAAGAATAACAATAATAAATTTATTTTCTCTTTACATCAAATACATAAAATCATGATTCCATATGTCATTATGAAGACCAAACCTAGTTGCATATTTCAATGCTCCCTCTTAACTAGGGAGGTATTCATAATCCATACAAGGTACTTGGACATTCGCAATCTAAATAATTCTCATAAGAAGAATTAGATTGGTAAGCCATCTCATAAGCTACTTCCTTAGATTATGGCAGATCATCTTTATCATATCAACTAGCATTATCACATAACTAGGCATTAACTAATAACTCTATCTCTCCACAAGATCAGAGCACAACACTGGCAAGACCAATGACTCATAGACACTCATATTCATTATCTCTCAAGGAACATACCCCACCCAGGTGTTCATAGGGCATGTCCTTTTAGGAAAATTCGTATCTTGGAATAACACATCCTTAAGGAATTTCCTCTTCGACCACTCATATCTTGGATGCCCTACCTCATCCTCAAAGAGTATCAAAATTAGTCTCACCAGCTTACCCAATCCTCCATTCTTTCTTCACAAAATGAAGATAATAATTATGTGTTTGTCTATCCTCATGGACTTCATTAAGACTCATGGTTGTTATTCCTTATCTCGTGCATGACACATGAAGTAGAGAACCATATCTATCACTCCCTCCTAACAAGGGAGGATATACTCATTCTTATAAAAGGAAGATACCCAAGCTCCCTCTTAATTAGGGACTTTTACAAGCTTCCTCTCAAATAGGAACTTATTTCCAAAATTAGTTCCTTGGTTGAAATTGTGGTACTATGAGCTGCTAATAGGTCTCCTCCTTTCAATGTCATCAACATCCACTTTTTCATCATGGATACCTCATCTCCCAGTTCTTCTTTGTAAGGCCTCTATCATCCATAACTTTCATTCCAACGAACCATAGTGTTGGACCAATATTCATGTCATCCTTATTTGCATCGTAAAATGATCTTCTAGTCCACATCTAGCTTTTCTTCACATATCTACCTCTTCCAAGTCATATTTCTCTCAGAATCTTCCATCCATTCCCATGATTACTAGTTGTAGGTGACATCTAAAACTCTCTTTTGGTACCCCTATTACAACCCAACCAAATATTGTTCAAAAATAAAAATGAACATCAAATCAAAGTTACCTTTTGTGATGGCCTTTCATCATGACATCTACTTGCTTATGATATCAACCTCATGCACATTTGCAAACACATCTCCAAGACTTTCAATGGAAAGTGTCTTCTTCTTTTTTATACTTTATCAAGGTCTTCATAACTTCCTCATGGAGATGTGATATTAGATCCTTCTAGTCATGGGATGTTGATTCCTTATTTTATGTGACCATATTTGAAACTTTTCATGAATCCTTCTTCCTTTCCTCACATATCGTACCCCAAGAAATTCTATACATAGTTCCTTCATCTTGTGAACCACCTCATATTCATATAAGGACATATTATGTTGATTTCATCTTATCAATATGTGAACTAGTTCAAGACGTGTACCTTCATGTATCAAGAAGAGATTCTTCTTTTTCCATCATGCTCATAAGGTAGAGCATTTAATCATTCTATCTGCAATTATATTATGACATGACTTAATCTAAAAAATAAATTCATACCTCTTTTATCCTTTTGGTCATCTATACTTCCTTCGACAACTTCCTTTCTTGACTTCAAATTACTTCAACCATGTTTCACTCCTATTTAATCATACCATCATCCTTCTAAACAAAGGATCCAACACAAGGTGGAATGTAGACCATCAATGAGACATTTTCTTCTTCTAAGTAGAGGTGAATCTTCTAGTGAAGATTCCAATGGAGCATCTTGATTATCCTTATCCTACAAATTCTCCTTTCTAATGATGATGCAATATGATGAATTCTTTTTATCTTCTATCATACTATAATACTTTATTTCAACCATACATACTACATGTTCGTTTAATGAGGTTATCAAGCACTACTTCCTTTCTATGATGACTGATACATCTATGTATATTTCTACTTCAACTATAGTTTCAAGCTTCTATAATGAGATATTTCTTCAATCGTATGTGTCTACCATGATGCCATATCCTAATATGATGAATCATATTATACATACAATGCTTTATACCATGATATATATTTTTCGTAAAAAATCAAAAGAACTAAGTGAAGGAGACTATCTTAGTAATAGTAGAGATCTTTCACTTCCTCCTTCTTTGATTTCCTCTTTTCAAGTTCTTCCACTTCTTAGGTGATATGGGCTTCATTCCTTTTTTCCTTTTCTTCCTGTCCTTCTTGAGTTTTAGACAATCTCTTTGAAAATTCCATTTTCCTAATAGCCATAGCATTGGATCTTTGACATATCGACCTTCTTCCTCTTTTAACTACCAAAGTTCCAAAATTTTCCTTTCCTCCTAACCATGGAAACAAATGCTTGAACTTGTTTGCTTGGTCCTACATAGATTTTTAAATTCAACCTAGTTTCTTCAATCCTACACAATGACTAGAGTTCACTGAATGGGGGTGGCTTCATTCTTTCCATATATGCTCGATACAAAGTTTCCCCATTCATATGGTAGTGCATTGAGCACCATGGTGGTCATTTATTTGTTAGGCATTGTTTCCCCCAGCTCTTGTAGTTGGTCTCTCATTTGTGACATCCACATAAAGTATGAGGTTACTCCTTCTTGATTTGATATATTCATCTTTTGTAGTTCATTTCTTATAGATATTAGTTCTCCTGTAGTGCTTACAGAAAACAACTCTACTAGCTTATCATAGATTTCTTTTGATGTCTCCAACTTTGCTACATATGGAATGAAGGGATCCTTAATGGATTCTATAAGAATCCTTTGAGCCCTTATTTCCCCTTTCATATACATTGATAATGCTTGAGCTTATTCTTGTGATGGTTTGGATACTTTACCATTAATGTGTCAAATAACTTCATTCTCCATCAGGATCAAATCTGTTCTCTTTTTCCATGTAAGGAAGTTTGATGACCCAACCAATTTGTTGCTTTCCTTGCAAAATGAATTGATTTTGATAGATATAAATATAAATATGCTTACTTGTCAAGTTAGTATACTCCTCTTTGATGAAATATTCAACTTGATTCCTTTGTTGATGATGTTAATAATAGATGATGTCTTCCTGATGAAGATGTCTTCCTTCAAGTATGCTTTGAAAGTGATACTTAACTAAAAGATAGGGTAATCAGCTTGATTCCTTGATGATGATGACAATGCTTCTTCTTGTTCCCTAGGATGTAGAAAATTCAAGATGCTTCAATGTGTAGTCATTTTTTGTTTTTTAGTGGAGGTAGGGTCCTTGAGGTATTCTCTTCTTTCAGATTAAGATTGTTCAATATGTGAGCTTCCCAATAATTCTTCAATTATAAAATCCTTCTCTGAATAATCTAGGATTTTTGAAGTCTTATTTGATACTTCTTAGTTGCTTCCTTCAATATGATGAGAGGGTTAGTCCTTCTTGATGATTGATTCTCTTGATATTATTGTGCTTCAGGCCTTGAGTATCCTTCTTTAAGTTTCTTTTCCTTGATGTAGTCACCTTAGATCTGATACCATGTTGAGAAATCTAGGGCAGCTAGATTAGGTAATTTCTCCCAGTTTGATAATTTCTTCTTATGTATTTTTACTTAACCTTATTAGCTTCTTATTTCACATTATTATAATTAGTGTTATTATCATCAAACAAATACCAAACAATAAAGAAAAATGAGACAAGAAAACACAAGATATAGGCAATCAAATGAGGCCAAAACCTCTCCACTTTATACGAAAACCCATAACTCTTCTCTTCTTATAGAACTTCAATTGATGAATTCCAATACCTATGGCCCTTGTCGAATAACATCTCCAAGACCAAGTCAAATCACTCATTTGATCAACTCTTCTTTCACAAAGTGTGTTATGGTCAAACTCGCTCCACAACTTTAGATTGCAGCCCTTCTTTAGTATTTCAGCTTATTGTTGTACGACTGCAGTTTCGTCCTCTTCTGCAGAAACCCTAGTTCACATGTGTGGCTAGAATATCGAAAAATTCCCTTCTTTCTCCTTCGCTTGACTTTTCTTCTCTCCTTTATCAATTCTGCTTGTAAATTAGGTCTCTTTTCATTGATGTCTCATCTCCTACAACTAGGTCTTCATTGCTGCAAGATAATGCCCTAAACTTCGCATGTGTGGAGGAATATAGCCTAAAATAAATAATAAATACTATGATTTTCTTCTTCTTTTGTATCTCCTTTCCTTCACTCCTTTTTAGGTCTTATTCTTTCTCTTAATCGAACTTCTTGTTGCTAGATAGATTCTCTCTTGAGTGAGGCCATGTCCTCCTTTATATAGGCTTCCTTGAGTCCTAAAATAGGATGACTTGTAATTCTAGATAGGCCAACTTGAACTATTGAAGGATGACTTGATCTTTGCACTATGACAAGGTCTTGGAGGGTATTTGACACTATTTTGACCGAAACCAAAATTTCCTTTACAATATGTAACATTCCCAAATAGGTCTTCAATACATCACAATGACTTAGTTGACTTGTAGACAAAATGACAGACCCTAGAAGAAATCAATGGGTTCTTGACCTATAAAATAAATTTCCCTTGAGCATGAAACCCATGCCTCAATAATAATAAAAAAAAAAAATTGATTTTCTCTTTACATCAAATACATAAAATCATGATTACATATGTCATTATGAATACCGAACCTAGTTACATATTTCAAAAAATGTTACCCACTTATATTGCTCCTCATGTATAGAAAACCTTAACTTGGGATAGATTACTATCCAGAGGCTTTGAAAGCCCTTGACTAATCTTCCTCTATTATAACGATAAGTAAATGAGTGAAAATTTGGTCAATCAATGCTCACTTTAAGAAGACATCTAGCAGTGATCGACAACCCTCTTTCTCCACTCCATTATAGATCCATTTTGTATTATCACAACTATTTCCTCATGGTCATTGTCTCTTCTCATGTTTTTCTCTAAATAGAGTCTGGACCATACTTCCTTGTTTTCACCTATAAACCATATGGAAGGAACATCATCATAGAATTTCTTTAGGGGATTTTGCATCATTAGATTCACTTTCATATCTTCTTATTTTGAATATCAAAGAGACCATTTTTACCTCTAACTAGTCTTCATTTGATTGGGAAGCTTGTGATTCAGAAGCCAAAATACTCAAGGATCTATAGTTGTCCCACAACAAAAATAACCCTCACCCTCCTTTGTTGTGCATTGGTTGTATCCTCTAATTGGTTACATGGAATTTAACTTTTTAACTTTGGTAATGCTTCAAAATGAAACCTCGCCCCAACAGGCTATTGTGGAGGCTTCTGATCACATATGCGATCTATTCTTTTTATATACATGGGCCACATGAAATTAAATAGTAATATCATTTTTGAGCTCTACACATTAGAATTTGGACTAAGATAATGCATTGACCGAAACTATTCCAATCTGTATGTTGAGGGGGGACTCCTAGTTGGTAATTGTTGGAAACAATGTTAATACTAAGAAGGCCGGGGGGGATGAATCAATATTAAGGATAATTTTGATATTTATGCCAATTTTTATTTACTCATTCAAACTTGGCATACAATTAAATGAGATAAAACATTAACAAACCATAACAACAACCATATGAATCAACACAAGCATGCACATCATGACCAACATAGATATGACACAGAGGTTTAACATGGAAACCTCTCTGGGAGAAAAACCAACAAAGCTTGTTTTTCTTATTTATGTAAAAATAAGAGCACATACTCTATTACATCAATTTTTTTTGTGAGCCACCACTGATAGGAGGAGCCAACCCAGTTTGATTTATTTCTAGCACCCACTAGAACGAAGTACCAACTCCCTCATTTTTCAAACACTTGATCAACCTACTAGAAGCACCATCTGAGGTACCAACTTCATGGAATTTTTGCAAGCACCAACTTGCACATCCTTGGATTTATGTAAGAAACAACTTGTAGGGGGCACCAACCCCAAATCCTTCTCAAACACCCACTAGAGTTGGAAGCACCAACTTCCTGTATACAGGATCCAACCCACACTCAATAATGAACCAATGTTCTTTTTAGATGGCAGCTACTCTGCCTGATATCAACTCTATTCTCCTTAGGATCCTTTCCTCTACTCATCCCATCTAACACTCTTTCCTCTACTCAGTAGGCAACAACACACTCTACTCGTCCATTTTCTCTAAACAACATACACTCAGCTCTCAACCTTCTTCTTCTTCTCTAGCACTTTCAGACTCTTTCATCTGCATAGGTACTCTCAACCTCTTCTTTTCAACGTAGGGTCACTCAACCTCTTCTCATCATCCCTCACACAAATATTTCTACTCGTGTCCATCTTCTTTAGCATGTGCACACTTGGCCTCTCCTCAATTGTTCACTCACTCAGTGCTCTTCCACACACCTCACTCAAGAATGTTGCACTCCCCCCCCATTTCTCAACTGTTATCATTGGCTTTGTTTCACTGAAATGCAGTGATTGATGTTGTCTTTGTCAGCGATTACTTTTCCACTGGCACTATTAGAGTGTGCCTCTTCATGGATTCTCCATCCTGTTGTTGTGTCTCATTGTTTGAATTATGTTGCTACAATGTTAAACCAAAGAATGGGATTTGTTCACTCATCAGTTGCATTGTAATAAAATTAATGGACGGAATGCCTACTTGAGTGTCTTTCAACCTACTAAGAAATAAATATCAATCACATTGTAGACTCAATGAGCTCTTCCATTAAATTTAGCTTGTACTGATAGTATGGCTCTTTAACGCTCAATACATACTTTTGAATTGGCTCACAGAGACCAACACATACCTCAGGCATGGATCTCATTTGTGTAATAAAATATTTTGTTTTGAGGTTGTGTTCTTCATTTACTCCCGTGCATTGTGCATGAGATATCAAATGTGGTTTACTTCTTCTCAAGACATGCCCGTTAAATCATCCTGCATAATTGTGGTCCTTGCTTCCTTGAGTCAGTGATCTCTGCAGTTGCCATTACTCGAGCAACATCAAACTTAATTTACAGTGCCTAAGAGCTCCCAACCCATATTTCCTTTGAGTGGATGTCTGACTCTGCTATGGAAAATAGGTAATTTTGCATAACTGCCAAATATGGAGGACTTCTCTCCAAGGTTATCAACTCATCTATGCTTTTAAGCATATGCACATGGTGACAGTTTCTTTGTTTTCAGCCCAAATTCTTATGGTCACCAAAACACACAAAACTATCACAAAACCAAGTCTTAGGCATGCCTTCCTACATTGGTTGAGAGGTCGTGAGTCAGCCCGCCCTGCCTGCTTATGTGCCTACATTTCCCTCGACCCCCCAACTTCCTTATAGGCCCAAATAGCTCAGAGGCTGAATTTTCCTATAGCCTTGTTTTATCGATTCAATGCCGAAGACAAAATATATGGGAAAATCTTCACAAAAAATCCCCTTGGCACAAACTTCAAGGTTTTTCTACATCATCTTATTATGTCATGCTGACATCATCTATGCTACATGGCACCTTATGTATGGTAACACATGTCACCTAAATTAGGCCCATTAGGCCACGCAAAATTTTCAACTTGCCATCTATGTGTCCTCCATACTACCATGTGGCACTGATTTCATCTACCACATTTCCTATACCAGGTCCCACATAGGTAAGGGGTTAGGAGCGTTATCCTACCAATTCTGTTACGCATCCCTGATCTCTCACTAGGCCTGGCTTTCGACGTAGAGATGGTCCCACATAGGTTACGGGTCATGGCGTCAGGATGTTCTCTTTCCAACTTTGCTACATGGCTCGACCTCTAACTAGGCTTGGCTTCTGACTACGCCCGACCTTTGTTCAAAATCTACCTAAGTCCTGAGGAATGATTTTTTCTATCTGCAAACTTCAATTACCTGTAACTCCTGATCTGGACGACCTTTTCTAGACTTCATCATACCATTGGAAAGTTATTTTAGAGCACTACACAATAGTACCATCAACAAGAGTATCTAAGTTGATCTCTTGAGGAGGTATATCCTTCAAATTATGGGACTCCTAACCACCATAGTCATCATTTTATGGCTTCTCCAATAAGCCTTCTATTGTGATGATTCTCTACAGAGTACTACAACAACCATGGGACTCCCCCTGAGAACTCCCCAACCATCATAGCCATCTCTTTAAGGATTATCCACTAATATTTCTACTATGATGATTCTCTACAAGAGACTACAATAACCATGGGAATCCCTCTAAGCTTGATATACCAAGCACATCAACGCTAGCATCTATTGGCATCAGATCTAGCCTAGTGGACATCAATGCTAACCTCTGTTACCACAAACATCCATGCTAGTTTGGTTGACGTCAATGCCAACACTCTTTCCAACTGTCAAGAAATGGAGCCTGCCCAACACGTCTCCTAGGATGAATGTTGACATTAATTCCAAGACACTTACTGCCACTAGCCATGTAGACAATGCCAACTATCCAACAATTTCCACTTTGATGGCCAATCCTTATGTTGCTTCAACACTTATCCTTACATGAACCACCAATGCCTTTCTCTCCTCTTCGTGGACCATAACAAATTTCTCTCCAATAAGCTTCTCTCCCCCTTTGACATCAATAGAAAACTGCTACAAGTTTCTTCTTCTACCACTTGCAATCCCTAACTATCAATGACCGAGGGTATGGTTGTTGATGTGCATTCTTCTCTACAGACTTCTCTTCAAGGGTTGTTTTTCGTCTAAGAACTGGATATATGTGACATGCTCCCCCTTAATGTATACTTCCTCTTCCCTGATAAATCTCCAGTTATGGTTGCGGGCCAATTAAAATTTCTCATGGTATTTTTTCTACTACAAATACCAATCATTAGTGATGCATTGAACCTTTTTTTTCACTATTGTTGCTACTAATGAGAGAGTGCTCACTTTTCTTCAACATCTTAAACACTTCTCCCCTTGAGATCATACTTCTACAATAGGGATTGATGCTTAAATAATACCAATTGCACCAAGAAATTGATACAAAATGGATGTTATACCAGGAAACCTGTTATAGCTCTTTCTAAAAAGGAAATGTCTACTTACACAAAATGGCTACCCCATATGAACCCAAACAACCAATTGACATAATGATACAAATTGAAGGCTAAGGTAAATTAAAATCTTATACCCATTTTTCTTTATGAACACAAGACTGCTAAGAAAAATCATATTCACAACTTAAATAAGTTAAGGGTATTCCACCCATGATGGAAGCCTTTTATTTTCTCGGTAATATTTCTTTCTAAGGTTGAAAATTGTTGCTTTGTAATCCTATCAAAGAAACTCCCCCTGAGCCAATGCTCTTTGATCTCCTCCATCTACTTCCTTTCTTCTGCGTGGGGACTGATCTTGTGGACCTTAATTAACTGTGGGCCTCTTCAATCCATAATTCTATTGTAGCTCATCTTCTTCTCATAACATAGAATATTGTTGTGTACTACCTCTATAACCGTGATGGCTGATATTTCCTTTTTCTTTCAATGTTGATATACTTGAAGATAAACCAATCTATTCCTTTAATTAGAAAAGGAACACACCCAGACCTTCAACAATCAGATGCACCTCTCTATCCATTCCTTCTAGCTTCTTGCATCTGACTTATTCAGCCTCTTTTTTAAGCCATTCTCTTCTTTCAATGAAGAGAAACAGAGGATCTACTCCTAGCGAGTATATGGTCCTCTTTCTTCTTCCATACCTTTTTTAGTTGAGCCCTGATATAGGCATTAGCATCTAGCTTCTTCTTTTCCTATGTTTGGGCTTTATCTTGGCTGCACATGGCTAGAGGGAACTCCACCTTTTGTTCCTCTTTCTTCACCCAAATCCTCTTGCTTCCTTTTTTCTTTGTTTGCAAGGATATAATTACTAGGTTATTGCTACTCTTTCCTTCCAGAAGCTTTGTGTTCATTACAGCTGGCCCTCAAAAATGGTTTTCTCACAGGAATATGAGAATCATCCCTCTTATTTTTTCTTTGATTTTTCTTCAGAGACAAGTCAGCACATTGATGATTTATCCTTCCATTGTTTAGAATGATTTCTTTACACAGAGCACTAAAGACATAATCGACTTCCTCTACTCTTCTATTTCTATTCATCCTTAATGTTTGACGTGCTTCATTTTGTTGCATCATCTGGGATGCATGCTTCAACTTCTCATGTATAAAACGTACTTCCTTGTGTCCAAAGTTTCCATAGTTGTAGCATTCAATATGGGTTAAGAATGGGGAAAAGAAATTGCCATAGCTTCCAGCAATCTTGTCAAAAACAATACTACTACCAACATATCTTTTCCATGCCACTTTTTGTATTTTTGGGTTGTTTCTACTCAACACATCTTCTTTCCTTGCATGCCATCTAAATTCCATGGCTTTATGCCCAAATTTATTACAAGAAAAACAATACCCATAAAAGAGAATTTGAGGATTGAAGAAACCTTTACCTTGAAGGATTTGTCCTTGAGGGGGAAAACAAATTTGTTGGTTCTTCAGGTACCTTCCTGGGCTATCTCAAATGATATCTTGCATTCTCCCTTGCAATTTCCTAGCTTTCTTTGGTTGCTTTCCGTATTGTTGTTTCTTAGCATTTTGTTGTTGCATTTTCTTCTCTTGTTGTTGTTGTTGTTCAACCACTTCTTTTCCTTTGTTATTGTTGGAACCACCAACTGTCCTTACATGGGTGGTTGACCCTTTTTCATTTTCCTCCTTAGAGCTTGGTCCTTCTTTGAAACCCAAACCAACCTTTATGAGAGAGTATTTTTTCTTGGAAAACATCTCATCCAAGACTTTCTTTCTCTCCCCAAGCTTTTGATGTTGAGACAATTCTTTATTTTTATTTTCTAGATCATGTCTCAATGAGACTACTTTATCTTGTAGTCTCTCACAATGATCTTCTCTTTCACCTAGATGAATGGATAGCCCCCCATTCAATCTTCTAACCTCTTCTTGTTGAGGATTTAGTTCAACTATTTTTTTTCTTAGCTTCTCATTCTCAAGCTCATACTCAAGAAACTAATCCTTTTGCTTGATATTTTATTTTGATAGTTTCTTGATATCTTTTAGAGAAGAAATTAAATTCTTCCTAAAGTATATCCTTTCATTCATATCATTTTATTCACTATTATAGGTGCTAACGGAGCCACCATAGAGATCCAAGTTCCTCTTTATATCCATGGAATCTTCCACAACTGTGAGGAGTATCCATTCTTCATCACTATCAGGGGTACTCATATTTTCTCCTATGGATGAGCACACCCGGGATATGTCTTCTTCCTCTGAGGTACTCTCATTTTCTATTGCTACCAAAGTAGCTCAACCTATGTCACTACCAGATGCACCTATATCTTTACATTTATCACAAAGAAATAACATACCTTCTAAGCAGTATGACCCTTCTTCTAACTCTTCAACATCCTCTCGAGGAGAAACTAGTGCATTAAGAGAAAGATATTCAATCTTCTGAACATCTCTTTTCTTGGATACTTTCTTTTACTTCCTCCTTCTCTTATTCTATTTATCATTTCCAACACCAACATTTCCATGTTCTAGTTCACTGCTTGAGCAACAAGTTTCTTTAACCTCCTCTGTCGCGATGTAGATTTCTCCTCCACATAGACATTGCCATCTCTCCAAAATTTCCTTTTCTATATCATAATTCCTTACTTTATTAACATCTTCCTTTGACACAACCCTTTCATGATAATCTCCTTTTCTTATTAATTATTTTCACTCTTTTCTCCATTCAATAAGGAGCACCATATATCAACATTCAAAGCCATTAAATAGGCTTCCATTCTAACCTTCCAAAGTACAAACTCCTATCCATTTAAACATGAATTCCTTTTTCTATTAACCAACCTTGATTAGCCATTTTTTCCCTTTGATCTACCTTCGATCAGTTAATTTGTTCCTGAAGGAACCTAGCTCTGATACTAATCATTGGAAACAATGTTAATATTGAGTGGCAGGGGTGAATCAATATTAAGACTAATTTTGACTTTTATGCAATTTTTTCTTTACTCATTCAAACTTGGTATACACTTAAATGGGACCAACCATTAACAAACCATAGCCATATGAATCAACAAAAACACACACATCATGAGAAACACACATATCACACATAGGTTTAACGTGGAAACCCTTATGGGAGAAAAAATAACAAAACTTTTTTATGTTATTGATGGAAAAATAAGAGCACCTACTCTAATATATCAATTTTTTTGTGAGCCTCCACCCACAGGAAGCAAAAACTCCCTTTGATTGTTTGCTAGTAACCACTAGCAGGAAGCACCAACTCCCTCCTGATCAACCTACCAGAAGTACCATCTGAAGCACCAACTTCATGGATTTATTGTACACACTAACTTGTAGATCCTTGGATTTATGCAAGCACCAGCTTGCAAGAAGCACCAACCCCCAAGCCTTCTTAGACACTAACTAGAGATGAAATCACTAAATTCTTGTATGCACGCTCCAACCCACACTCTATAAGGAACCAATATTCTTTTTAGATAGAAGATACTATGCCTGATATCAACTTTGTTCTCCTCAGCAGTATTTCCTCACTTATCCCATGCTGCACTCGATCCTCTGCTCACTCTACAACAACAAAATGTTCTCATACCTCTTCTCTAAACATCATAAACTTAGCTCTTGGCCTTCTTCTTCTGCTATGGCACTTCCTGCCTATTTCATCTGCATAGGTACTCTCAGACTCTTCTTTGCAGCTTAGGCTCACTCAACCTCTTCTTAGTAGCACTCACACAAATATTTCGGTTCTTGCCCCTCTTCTTTAGAACAGGCACACTTGGCCTCTCCTCAATAGTGTAGTTACCCATAGATCTCCCACACACCTGACTCAAAAATGTTGCATTCCCCCCACCCACCCTTTCTAAAATTCAATCTTGGGTTTTGTTTCACTGAAATAAAGTGATTGTCATTTTCTTTGTCATCCATTACTCTACCATTCAAACTATCAGAGTGTACCTCTGCATGGCTTCTCCATTCCGTTGTGGTGTCTCATTGCCTAAATTATTCTCTTGCAACATTAAATCAAAGAATGTGATTTGTTCACTCACTAACTACGATTGCAGTACAATTAATGCAGGAAATGTATACCTAGGTTTCTTTCAACCTACTAAGAAATAAGTATCAGTAACATTGTAGACTCAAGTAGCTCTTCCATTAAATTTGGCTTGTACTAATAGTATGGCTCTTTAACACATAGGAAATACTTTTGAATTACCTCATAGAGACCAACACGTACCTTAGACATGGCTCTCCTTTGTGTAATAATATATTTTATTATGAGGCTCTTCATTTAATCCCTTGTAGTGTGCATGGGAAATAAAAGGTGGCTTAATTTTGTTCAAAATATTCCATTTAAATCATCCTACACAATCATGGTCATTGTTTCCTTAACTTAAAGATACTTGGAGTCGCAATTACTCCCATGACACCAACCTTACTATGCACATTCACTTAGATACTAGAGCATTAATTATTCTAACTATGACCATGGCCAATTGGGACACGATGCCCAAGAGCTTCCAACTCATATGTCCTTTGAGTGCCTACTAGACTCTGCTATGGAAAATAGCCAATTTGGCATAACCGCCAAATATGGAGGACTTCTCTCCAAGGTTTTTAAATAATCTATGCCTTTAGACATACACCCACGGTAACATTTTCTTTGTTTTCATCCCAAAGGCCTATGGCCACCAACCAATTCAAAACTTCCACAAAACCAAGTCCTAGGAACACCTTCCTATGTTGGTCAGGAGGTCGTGAGTCGGCCCGCTCTTCTTGCTTATACGCTTGCATTTTTCTCAACCCCCGACTTGACTGTAGGCCCGACTAGCTCGAAGGCTCTATTTTCCTGTAGGTCTGACTAAATGTATTTTCCACTTCTTTGGGCCCATTTTATCAATTCAATGTTGAAGACCAAATACACGGGAAAATCTTCACAAAACATCCCCTTGGTGCATACTTTGAGGTTCTACCACATCATCATCTTATATCATTTTGACATCATCTAAGCCACATGATACCTTCCGTATGGTGACACATTCACCTAGACTTGGCCCATTAGGCCACCCAAAAATACCAAACATGTCTACCATGTGTCCTCCATAAGGCCACATCATGCTGATGTCATCTGCCACATTGCATGTACCAGGTACCACAATAGGCCCAACTTCCCACTTAGATATGCTCCCACATAGGTAGGGGGTCAGTGAGTGGGTATGTTCTCCTAGAAACTCTGTTACATGACCTCGACCTCCATCTAGGCCCCACTTCCGACTAGGCCTGACCTTGGTTCGAAATCTACCAAAGTCTTGAGGAATGAACTTTTCTATTTACAAACTTCAATTTTCTATAACTCCTGATCCAGATGACCTTTTGTTGTCCTTAGTGATGAGCCCCAAAAATGGGTAACTTATTGGGCTCATTTTGCCTACTGTTCTTGATCAATCCACCATTTTTCATAGTTTATGCATGTTTTTTTAGTATATTTATGTTAGTTGAACGAATGAGGATGGTCACTTTACCAAGAAGGCTAATACATGGTTATTTCAGGTTTTTGGACAAATTTTGGAACAAAGCCAAGCAATTATGAGCTAGATGACAGCCAAGCATGAAGGAACAAGGGTGAGGATTCGTAGGAAGGGTGTCTCTTGCATTAAATGGACCTTCCTTGAAATCTCCAACCTCAACTCAGAGCTCAGCAGGCAACCAAAACGAATCCTAAAGTCAGCCGAGCAGCTTTGTGAAAAGTGACTATTTACTGGCAGTTTGAACAGCCGAGCTGCTTGAGTTAAGGAGGGCTGCTAAAGACCCTCGTAGTGCATAAATAGGAAGGCTTTCAGCCTTCGTAGGTTACTTTTTGAACTGTTGTGTTTTGCACTATAGTGCTGTCATTTTCTCAGCTCATTTTCGTAGCTACTGCTATATAACTTTCTTGTGACATGGTTATTTTTTAGTAATGAAAAGCAGCTTTATTTGGCATCAGTTCTAAGTTTTTCTTAGGAGCCTATAGCTCTTGGGGTTTGGCCCAACCCAAGTGCCAAGGCTTCCTTTCTGTACTGTTATTTGTTTTTTATGTCTTTGCAAAATAATTTCTGTTAAGTAGATTAAAATCTTGCTGGTTACATAGGTCATTGTTGATGATTAGAAAGGATTTTTATGTTTAGATTGAGTTGATAGGTTAATAACATGGAAGATATTCAGAAAAAAGCCATCAAGCACCTTTGATCTCACCTCTCCCTTAGTGGGATCGTGAGCTAGAACAAAGGTGACCATGCTGCCAACAAAAACACTGTCTTTGCCTCACCATGCAATCATTAGTGTTAGATTCTCATTTGCAGATATTGATACCAGTTGTGGTTACGTGTTTAGGTTCATGATTTCTTAGTTTGCATAACTATTTCACGTGATTTCATTGCAAATAAACTCCTGTTCATTTCCTTTGTTGTTACTTAGGTCAGATTACAGTAAAGTAGCTAGGTCATTGGTTTTCCAAGTCATTGTTTGTTCAGTTTGAGAAATAACTTGTAGATCGCCTGTAATACCTCTCCATCTACCCGTACTCCATCAATCCCATCTGCTCCATCCCCTAACTCGGATTCTTGCCTCACGTTTGCCACATTCGCTTGCGTAGCCCTAATTTTTGTGCAACATTGCTCTACTCCTCCTTGAACAAATCCAACCATCCTCATCACTCCTCAGCTCCATCCACCAAGTCCTGGACCTCCTCACACCCTTATCCTACCCCCATACTCACTTCTCCACCTTTCTCTCTCCATCCACCCTCCAAAATCCCATTTTTGAACATCTTGTAGAACCCCTGCAGACTTCCTATAGAAGCTCACGAAAGCGGTTTCTTGATAGCCAAACTCTGTGAAACTCTCTGGAAGGGTGCTAGGGACCCCTTAGGACCTCTTCTAACCTTCCCAACCTCCTGCAAGAATTTCCTTTCGCCAATCAACCTCTGCATAGTAAAAAAAAGTCAAAGCACATGCATGATAATTCTAACAACTTATTCAAAAATACAAAAAGATGTTTTTTTCAGATGTTACGGTAGAAGTAGCTTAGACACGTGCACTTTACCTTCCTAGAAGTCAATGGCATCTCTTTCAGTAGCTTTTGTCCTGTTTCTTGCATCAGTAGGATTAGCTGGTAAAATTAGGGTTTGCTAGGGTTTGCCTTTTCTTTCAGCTTTTCAGTTTCTTTCTGCAAGTAGATTAGCCTCCTTTGAGTTAGCTCCCATCCATCAGTTAGAAAGCTTCTTCTTAGAGCTCATAGAAGTTGGCTTAAGCTCCTAGCGAACTTGTGCCAGCTGACCAAGTGCCAGCTGTGGCAAGAGCCAGTACTTGTGCATACAGCACTGTCGCTTCCACGTTTGTTACGAACTACCGGGTTGATAAAAGTAAAGAGGGGAGTCCCAGGAGTTGCAACATTATTGCTGCAATATTGGAGCCCACCACCCTTTTTGGCGTCGTTGCCGGGGAAGCATCAGAGTATTTGTGATTGCTACTTTTCTTCTATTTTTCTACTACAACCTTCTGCTAAGTAGTTTATTTCATTTCCATTCTGCAATTTCATTTCTGCAAAAGTAGATTAGACTTTTCCTACTTCAGCAAAATAGATTAGTCCTTTCCTGCTTTCATTTCAATTCCACATTTTCATTTTCGCAAGATAGATTCTAGTTAGTTGCAATTCCATCTGTTTCAAATTTGCAGGTATAAGCAGAAAAAAAGCAAAAGCAACCAAAAATCTTTCATTTCATGCCTCGTAGGAACAGAGACAATACCAGAAAATTCTTGCCCAACACCCCCACCACATCACTGAGTCACCCTTCTCTCTTCTTTGGTGGCAGTGATCCAGACGAACCTATAGGTGAACCTCCTGAGATATACGAAGATCCTATAACAGAAGAAGAGCGAGAGAACATTCCTCTTGAGACCATGGCCGAGCACAGAAACGGTATAGGAGATGACGAGAGAATAGAAGGTGCCTTCCCCATCTGAGAGACCAATGGGGACATGAAAATGAAAAACATAAGTCCCTCAGCCTTACCTCACTTCCATGGATTGACCACTGAAGATCCTGATACCTTCCTGTTTGAGTTTGTTGTGCTTTGTCGAACTTATGACTATGCTGAGGATGATCAAAAGTTGAAACTCTTTACTTCTACCCTCAAGGATGCAGCACTACGCTGGTTCATGGGGTTACCTGGAAATAGTATCACCACTTGGGCTTAGATGCAGCAAGCCTTTAACAACAAATACGGGGACTACTGTAGGTCCAAGGAAACAAAGGGAGAAACCTTCCTGATGACATGGGAAACGGTGAGTCTTTAGAAGACTACGAGGAAAGGTTCCAACTTAGTTATAAACGGGCCAGGTGCACACTTGACCCTGAATCTCTGAAGCTGGTTCTGCTCCGAGGAGTCCCTGAAGACCTTCTAGATACCCTTCATTTTCTAGCTGGAGGGGAAATCTACCAACTACCTTATGAGGACATAAAGATTGTGTTTAGAAACCATTCTAGGGCAGCCCGGAAAAGGGGTAGGGGGAATCCACTTTCAGCTAGTGCCGCCTTCTCCAAGCATGAGTTTGATAATCAGATGGGAGACCTCAAAAGTGAGATGAGACAGGCCATTTCCATGCAACTTGATATTTTTCGGTTCCAACAAAAGAAAGAGGAAGCTGAGAGGGCTTTGGCCATTTTCTGTCCCAGATGTACGAGGAAGCACCCTAAGAACGAGTGTCCATTGCACTCAGTAGAGGTATGTTTCGTTTGTGAGGAAGACCACCCCAAAAACCAATGCCCAACCTTACCCGGATTTAAAGCCATGTACCAAGGGACTGAGGCAACCACTGAACCTCTCTACTTCCTCAACCAAAGGAGGCCGCATGGGCCCAGAACTTACCAGCAGGGGATGCAAGGGACATCCCGAGCTTATTATGGCCCCAACCAATCTGCTAACATACCTTCTTGTGGCCCCCCTTGTCATCCTTCTTGGTCCGCACCTCCTCCGTGGTCTTATCCATCTCAATACCATACTCAACCCACTGCTCATTCGTTTCACTCGCATGTCCAGCCACAACCTCAGTCGAATGCACCTCAACCGGGGTGGAGGCCCCAATACAACTCTCCTCCCACCATTCTGCCTCCACCATCGGCTCAACCACAACCATTACCTCCTGCTCCTCCAAGACAACCCCAGATGCCTGCTCAACCGAACCCGAACCCCAACAACAGACAGGCCCAGCAGGTATACACTGGGGAGACAACATGCCCTACCTATGTTGTGGAGATCCAGGAGATCAACCTGTGATCTGGGAAGGTCCTTCCAGATCGCCAACCTCCTCCCCCAGAGGATGAGGAAGAGAAACAGGAAAGTGAACCCAAAGCCATTCCACCCTTTCCTGAGCGACTAACAGTAACCATGCAACCAAACCCAGAGGAGACTGAACTTCTGGGAGAACTTAAACAGTTGTGTGTGAAAATACGACTTCTCCATGCCATAAAAGATGTACCAATATATAACAAATTGATCAAGGAGAAGTGTTTCAGGCACCCAGGCAGGCGAAAGAGAGATGCCTCGATTATCAATGTCATAGGACAACTGTCCCATCTAATGTTGGGGCAAGTAATCTGTCCAAAGTATTTGGACCTTGGGAGTCCTGTAGTTGATGTCCACATCAATGGCACCATAATCCCCCATACCTTGATTGATCTAGGGGCTACCATTAATGTGATGACCAGGGACACTATGCTTAAACTCAACCTTCAGAGTTCCTTAAGGAAGACCTCGACAGTACTGCAGTTAGCAGACCACTCCACCATGACTTCCGAAGGGATTGTGGAGGATGTGCTGGTCTCTATTGACTCTTGGGAGTACCCTGCGAACTTCTTGGTCCTTCAGCCAAAGGCAAAGCTCACTGGATACCCCCTCATTTTGGGAAGGCCTTGGTTAGCTACTGCGGATGCTTACATCAGTTGTCGAGCTGGAAGCATGACCATCAAGAATGGGCCTATGTCCAAACAGCTAGTCCTATACCCTTCTGCCCAGCCTCTGCTACAACATGACTTACCACTCTAGTTGGAAGAGGGAGATGAGGATGAGGTCTACTCAGCACCATTGTGCACAATAGAAACCACCATGGGAGGCCCTCAAACCAAGGATGACTTGATTGCGAATTTGATTCAAAATCCACCTCCCAGTGCACTGTCCTTAGAGGAGTTGGTGGAAGGTACCCAAGCCAGCACTTTAGTGGACCTCTGTGTGACTGATCCGACCTCTCCCAGAGTTAAGAATGTGGAATTTGGCCCCGAAAGAACCTTAAAGATCAACTCCTCCCTATATCCCTCCCAGGAGAAGGAGCTATGTAGCTTACTGAAAAATCATCTGGATGCTTTGGCTTGGAGCTATAAGGAGATGAAAGGAGTCCACCCTTCGGTCTGTACCCATCACATTTACATTAAAGAAGATTGTAAACCAGTCAGGCAGCCTCAGAGGAGAATGAATCTAGCCCTTAAATACATCATCAAAGAAGAATTGCAAAAATTGTTGGATGCAGGATTCATCTACCCCATCTCCGACAGTGAGTGGGTCTCACCTCTAGTGCTTGTGCCCAAGAAAAATGGGAAGTGGAGAATCTGTGTAGATTACCGAGAAATTAACAAAGCCACCAAGAAAGACCATTTCCCTTTGCCTTTCATAGATCAAGTGTTGGATGGACTTGTAGGGAAGAAGTTCTTCTCTTTCCTAGATGGGTTCAGCGGGTATAATCAGATCCAAATCAGCCCGGAGGACCAAGATAAGACCACCTTCACTTGTCCATGGGGTACCTTTGCCTACCGAGTCCTTCCCTTTGGGCTATGCAACGCTCCTGCCACTTTCCAGAGAGCAGTATTGAGCATATTTTCTGAGTTGGTCCACGATTTGGTAGAAATCTATATGGATGACTTTACTCCTTATGGGTCCAACTTCCAAGAAGCATTGACTAACTTGGGAAAAGTTTTAACCAAGTGCATTGAGATGAACCTGTCCCTCAGTCCCGAAAAATGTGAATTCCTAATGACTGAAGGGACTGTGCTAGGTCATACAATTTCTCAGCAAGGATTACAGGTGGATCCTAACAATATTGCTATCATCCAAAAGGTCCCACCTCCTCAAAAGGTAAGATATGTTCAGAGTTTCCTAGGCTTAGCAGGATATTATAGAAGATTCATTAAAGATTTCAGTAAGCTAGCCTCACCATTGTTTGGCCTCTTAAGGAAAGATGTTGAGTTTAAATGTATTGACGACTGTCAAGGGGCTCTGGATGAGTTGAAAGATAAGCTGGTGTCCGCCCCGATCTTGAGAGGTCCAAACTGGGCCCTACCTTTCCACATCCACACCGATGCCTCGAACAAAGCCATAGGGGCAGCCTTAGGACAAGTTGAGGAGAAACTACCCTATGCCATATACTTCGTCAGCAAAAACCTGTTCAAGGCAGAGATGAACTATACTGTAACCAAGAAAGAGTTCCTTGCTGTAGTCCATTCCCTAAACAAGTTCAGACACTACATCACTGGTTATCAAACATTCGTACACACTGATCATGCTGCGATTAGATATTTAATGAATAAGCCTGATGTAAATGCTCATATCATTAGATGGTTACTTTTGTTGCAGCAATTTGATTTGACTATTGTCGACAAGCCAGGTAAGGAAAATGTTGTTGCTGACTTCCTGTCTAGATTGGATTTGCCTACAGGTGAAGAAGGTACAGTGGATGACCAGATTCAAGATGAACACCTATTTGCTATATCAATACTCTCTCCATGGTTTGCTGATATAGCAAATTACTTTGTCTCAGCACAGTTCCCTCCACATCTATCCTCAAAGGAGAAGAGCAAAATTGTGAGGAAGAGTTCCCCCTTCACTTGGATCAGGGGCAACCTGTTTAAACTTGGCCCAGATCAAATCTTGAGGCATTGTGTTAGGGAGGAGGAAGTCTTTGACATCCTCCTAGCCTGTCATGACGGGCCCTGTGGAGGCCACTTTGCAGCAAAAAGGACTGCCTTCAAAATTCTACAGGCAGGCTACTATTGGCCTACTCTTCATCAAGATGTTAGAAGATACATCAGCTAGTGTGACCGATGTCAGAGGATGGGGAAACCGACTCCAAGGGATGAAATGCCTCTCCAGCCTCAAGTGACCTTCGAGCCATTTGAGAAGTGGGGCATGGATTTCGTGGGTCCTATCAACCCTCCTTCGAAGCAAAGGTCTTACATCATTGTGTGCACCGACTACCTGACAAAGTGGGCAGAAACAAAGGCAATCAAGGCAACGACAGAAGAAAAGGTGGCTGAGTTCTTAAGGGAAAATATCTTCTACAAGTTTGGCTACCCAAGAGAGTTAGTCACTGATCAAGGAAGCCAGTTCACCTCTAACCTGATTGAAGACTTGCTCGCTCATCACGAGATCAAGCACAGGACTTCCACCCCATATCATCCACAAGAAAATGGGCAGGTGGAAGTGACTAATAGAGCATTGGAAGGGATTTTGACTAAGGTGGTGAGCAGCAGCAGAAAGGATTGGGAAGATCACCTGGTTGAGGCCACCTAGACCTACAACACCACTTGGAAGACTACAACAGGTTTCACACCTTATGAGCTGGTCTATGGGAAGAAAGCTTTGCTATCCATAGAGTTCGAGTACAACACATTGAGGATGGCAGCTCAGATGGACTTAGATCTCAGCCATGCTCAACGTGAAATATTACTACAACTGAATATATTAGATGAACAGAGAATGCAGGCCCTCCTCCACTCAGAAGTAGTTCAACTCCAGAGGAAGATATGGCATTACCGGCACCTTAATGAAAAGTAATTCCAGCCAGGATATTGGGCACTGCTGTATGACTCAAGATACAAGGATTTCAAAGGGAAGCTGAGGACACGATGGTTAGGACCATATACAGTGGAGAAATGCAATGACAATGGTTCAGTCCTTGTCAGGACCATTGATTAAGAAGCCATCCCCATGCTTGTCAATGGGTATCAATTGAAAATCTACAGGAAACCCCTTTCAAGGCAGGAGTTCATTAAAACTTTGGACAATTCAGTGCTGGTAGTGGAGCAGGGCTCTACCTCTATTCCACCCACACCTTGATCATAAAAAAAAAAGAAAAAAAAATAGGAATAAAAAGATCCTTGGGTGAAAACCTCTCTGAGGCGCCCAGGGTAGACAGTGAGGGTGAAAACCTCATGGAGGTTCCCCAGCTGTCTCTCAAAAAAATAAAGAAATGGAATAAAAAAAAGGTCCTTGGGTGAAAATCTCTTCGAGGCGCCCAGGGCAGATAATGGGGGTGAAAACCTCATGGAGGGACCTTAGCTGTCTCTCAAAAGAAAAAAAAAGGAGAAAAAAAAAGAAACAGGCCTAATCTCTGTAAAATAAATGTAGGTTGCAGGGAATACATTGCAGGCAAAGAGGGTCATGCAAAATGAGGACAGGGGTCCATACCAGGCTACAGGACATCTTCACAGACACTCCCCCCATGGCCACTCACCTTTCCTAGGATTTGATCACATTCAGGTCGAGATTCCATCTCCTACAGGAAATTCTGGGCTTTCTACAGGAAGTTCTGGGCTTTCTACAGGAAGTTCTGTATTTCTACAGGAAACATCCTGTAGAACCTTCGGGCGGGCCAAATTCGATTTTGGAAGGGGATCTGAAGCTTGGAATCTGTTGGTTAGGCCTACAGCCACCCCTATATTCCATCCCTCACCATATGTCACCCCTGTTTCATCTCTTTCCACCTCCATTGCACCCACCTGGTTATGTGTTCCTGCACATTCATACAAGAAACTCTGTTTTCTTCAGATGGATAGAAAAAATTTTCAAGTGACAAGTCAAGCAACAAAGGCTCGCACACTCTACCTGTTCAAGCTCCATCTAGACTCTTCATCAGCGAATATAGCCCTGCTCGTTTAGCCTGCATCCCAGGAGGAGAAGTAGCTACAGGACATCCTACAGGAATCCTGTAGCGGTTGATCCCTCTGGAAGACATACTCTAGAGGCAGGGGCAGCTGAAACCAACAAAGGGAACATGTAAAAAGGCTCCTCCTAGATGTGAAAACATCCTCGACAGCTAAAACCAAACAGAACCTATGCATGCAGCGTTTCCAACCGAAGGATCGGGTTCCAAAGCCATGCATACAGCATCAACAAATGAAAGAATGGGTTCTAGCACCTGTGCACGAGGCAGCAGCAAGCGAAGCAGTGGTTCCAAGTCCCGAAGTCTGCATAACGCGTCCACGGCCACACAGGTAAGTGTCTAACCTCATTCGTCAATTGCATAAACTATATTTCGAAAACTGCATGTCTGTGAAAATGGTTCGGATTGAATGAATTCGGTGGCCAGTCAACTGGCCACCCACAACCAGTCACATAGCTTCGTGGGATCCGAACAAGCTCAGTTACGTTCAAATTTGCCAACGAGACATGCAACCAACACGTGTGGAGTGTCCAGTCGGGGAAAATCGGCAGGACTGGCAGTGGCGGCGGCGATTAATGGCAGGGGAGAGGTAATGGCAGTCAGGGGCACGCAGAGAAATGATGGTTGTGACGTTGGCTAACGTTTCGGGCCAGCCACCTCACCTCCTCGCCACGAATTGCACCGTAGTTCAAAAATGCTCGGCTGAAGACTCGCGTTACCCACTGTTCATTTTCACTTGCAAACATCCTCAGCAGAAGTACGCATCTTCTGCTTCCACAATCTGTTAACCCGTCGTCCTCCACTGAGCTTTTCGGCCTGTTTCAAAATTCTCCCACGTACTAGGCTCGTTCAGAAGCGCAATGACATCCTACAGAAGCTGGCAAGAGTTCTACAAGAAGAAGCTCTACATGAAGTATGGCATAGCCTTCCAGAGCAGAGAAGCCTGGACTTTTCTTCTAAAAGAGGTAGGCTCAAAAACACTCTTCCATGCATGGTATATTTCGAAAAAGTGGTGAGTTGAGCTGTCTTGAATTGGAGGGTTAGAGATAAGTCTGCATGTGAGTCGAAAATAGCAGTTTACCTGTGTGTTGCACGGGATTTCTCAGTTGGTTATGCGTCAAAATTATCCTCCACCGTTCCTGTTAAGAAAATTCCTCCTGTAGAAAAGATAAAGCACTGTGAGGGCTAACCTGTGTATGAAGAATGTGAATTTTACATGGTTGTATGTATGCTGGGGATGAAAAATTGAGCTCTGCGCTCTGTTTGTGGGAACCTAATTCTTCCTTTTATACACGAACAACCGAGTTTTGGGCAGCAAAAGCATTAGAACCAGGGAATTGGTGCAAGTTAAAAAAATAAACACCTGAGAGATCCTGTCCTGAGGTTCAAAGGAGGAAACCATAAAATAGCAGTCCCTCTCTGCTCAGAGCATAAAACAGAGCACTCTCACTATGCCAGGGGGGTTTATCAGGAAGGAACCCTCAGATTCTAGAAAATTGCGTGAACATCCCGAGGTGGTGAACCTCTTCCCCCGTGCCAATTGGATGACCTTCTATGACAAAATTCAGGGTCATGATGATGAGATAACAGAGAAATTCTTAATGTCTTTGCAACCTAAATCAAAGACACTGGCCACTGTGAATTTCAGAGGGTTGACCCTAAAGCTTACCCCTGAACTCATTAGTCGAGTCACTGATCTGCCATTGGGGATACCCTGGAGCAAAGAGGAGAGGGCATTGGGCCAAAAAGCCAAGAAGGAATTCTTCCTACCCGAGGAACAATTTGCAGAAGATAAGAATGGGGTCCGGAGAGCCAACTTACACCCTTTTTGGAGCGAAGTCAGTTTCCAAATCATGAAATACATTACCTGTGAGGGGCGGTTCAGTATTGTCTACGGCTATCATTTTCGGTTGCTGAGTGAACTCAGACATGGGATGGATTTACCTCCAGAACAGAAGTTAAGCATCCCCTATTTTCTCTTGCAATCATTAATTGAGTGTGGCACAAAATTGAAGGAAGGGACACCAGATCAGCTAGCCCATCATGGGCTCATCAAGCTTTTAGTGGAAGATGGCCTTCATACCTACACTGTCCCCCTCTCCTAGGAGATTTTCCGCAACATGTCCAGAGATGATGATATTCGAATTCTGGCCGAGGAACTCACCTCATCCAGCAGTGAAGAAAGGGAACACACTGAGGTAGGAGAGAAAGCCAGTGGTAAAGAAACACAAGACAAACCACCACAGAAAGAACAAGAAGAGAAACGAGGGAAAGGCCAAGTTGCTGAGCCTAAAACTGTGGGAGGAACAATGGCACAAACACCCAGGGAGAAACGATTGCAGAGTAGAGCAGAGAGGACTGAAAAAGTCCAAACAAAGGAGGGCACAACCAAGGCAACCACACAGAAATTAAAAGGAAAGACACATCCAGCCAAGCAGACCGAAACAGTTGGAATAGTTTCTACAGGAAGCATGAAAACAGTCGACACAGGACTTTCTATAGGAAGCATGGAAACAGAGCAGCAAAAGGAGAAATCACCTGAGATTTTGGCCAGGGAGGCAGCAGCTGTGTTGGCTGCCTTAAGCACATCTCCAAAGCAAAAAGGGAAGCGAAAAAGGGATCCTTCCATGTATTTTGAGGCAAGAAGGTTCATGCGGATAAAAACTGGCAGACCCCAGCCACAGTCAAAGGAGCCAATTACGATTGTGGACACCCCAGCCAAGTAAAAGGAAATTTCTCCTTCAAAGGCATCCATCACCTATGAACGGGGAAGCCTGAAAACATCCACCTGGAGAGAAAGGATTAAAATGTTGGAAACAAAGACCTCTCTACAGGATGCTGAGGCTGTTCTACAGGAAACGCAGGCTAGGCTAAAGGAGACCAAAGAATTGGAAGGAAAGGCAGCTAAGTCATCACAGGAGGAAGAAAAGGCTGAGAACATTGTGGAACCAAGCCCCCAGCCCAACTTGGGCTCCTACTATAACTTGTTAGAGGTCGGAAATATCATTTCCCAAAAATTCGCAGTGACTTTTCCTTGCACTAGAAGAAGAGAGAGTGAGGACCCACACTTGGATGAAGAGCACCAAGTCCAAGGGTGTGGCAGATATAGGTCCCCTGGAGGAACAACTCAAAGAGGCGAGAAAGGAATTGGCTATGGTACGGCATGTGGAAAGCAGCCAGCGGGCCAAGCTACAGGAAGAAAACGAGCTGCTTAAACAACAGCTACAGCTACAGGGACAGTATAAGGAAGACAGGGCCCACATCTTGGGAGAACAACAGCAACAGGAGGAGCCCACAATAAACAAAGAAACCCCTAATGAATAGTAGAGAAGAGGTGGGTTGCAGGCTGAAATTGAGACACTAACTAGACAGCTACAAGAGAAGGATTGCAAGCAGAACAGGAGATACAGTCCCTGAAACAGCAGGTGAAAGAAAAGGAGGCCCAACTGGCCTGCATGGCCAGCTGGGCAATAGAGGCCATACAATATAGGCAACCTGCCAAATCATAGGCTCTGTACCTTAAAGATCAATGGTTGCAGTTCCAGATTAACACCTTGGCCCAAAGGGGGACTACTCCATTTCAAAACTATCATCAATTTATGGCTTTATGTGCCAGCAGCTCATCAGAGGACAAGGCTAAATTATCAGAGTTTTATTTGCACAACTTAGCCCTTCCAAATATGAATTCGTGGGATCCCAACACTGTGGTAGGAGACGTCCAACTTATGGCCATGGCCTCTTGGATGAATCATGAGGAAAAAAGAGCAGTAGAGGTCCGAAATATTATGAGCAGGGAACTCAGTGAGCCACTAATGATCAGAGCAGAGCCGGAGGATCCCTCAGCATTGATAAGCACCCACTAGCACTTGGCCAATAGCCCTCAGGATTTACCAGATTACATTGAGCAACAGGCTCAAGCTATTGCCCACTTTGAGGACATGGAGAGACTGTTGGGGGATAACTACCTTCATGCCTACACAAGGTAGTGGAACACACTGCCCCACAGCTTGAAGATAAGAGAATACCATTCTCCCACCAGGATGAGGGAGGCCTTGGCAAGGGTACCCCTCTACAAACAGTCAATGCAAAATCTACAGGCCAATTGGATCAGTATGAAATTCAGTCCTCCCTTGCTTTTGGGATTGCTAGAAGGAGTTAAGGAAGAGGAGGAAAACAGACAGTGGGAGGAAGTGGAAAGAAAAGCAGGATTTCATGACCGGGAAGAAGACATCACCACGAAGGCCTGGGACGTGAGGGAGGCAGTTAAAGCTATCAAGGATGATGAGCTAGATTAGTTGCTTAGAGGATGAGCAACACATTTAGCAGGGGGGTGATGATGAGCCCCAAAAATGGGTAACTTATTGGGCTCATTTTGTCTATTGTTCTTGATCAATCCACCATTTTTCATAGTTTATGCATGTTTTTTGAGTATATTTATGTTAGTTGAACGAATGAGGATGGTCACTTTACCAAGAAGGCTAATACGTGGTTATTTCAGGTTTTTGGATAGATTTTGGAACAAAGCCAACCAATTATGAGCCAGATGACAGCCAAGCATAAAGTAACAAGGGTGAGGATTCGTAGGAAGGGTGTCTCTTGCATTAAATGGCCCTTCCTAGAAATCTCCACCCTCAACTCGGAGTTCAGCAGGCCACCAAAACGAATCCTAAAGGTAGCCGAGCAACTTTGTGAAAAGTGACTGTTTACTGGTAGTTTGAACAGTCGAGCCCCTTGAGTTAAGGAGGGCTGCTGAAGACCCTCGTAGTGCATAAATAGGAAGGCTTTCAGCCTTCGTAGGTTACTTTTTGAACTGTTGTGTTTTGCACTATAGTGCTGTCATTTTCTCAGCTCATTTTCGTAGCTACTGCTGTATAACTTTCTTGTGACATGGTTATTTTTTAGTAATGAAAAGCAGCTTTATTTGGCATCAGTTCTGAGTTTTTCTTAGGAGCCTATAGCTCTTGGGGTTGGGCCCAACCCAAGTGCCAAGGCTTCCTTTGTGTACTGTTATTTGTTTTTTATGTCTTTGCAAAATAATTTCTGTTAAGTAGATTAAAATCTTGCTGGTTACCTACGTCATTGTTGATGATTAGAAAGTATTTTTATGTTCATATTGAGTGGATATGTTAGTAACAGGGAAGATCTTCAGAAAAAGGCCATCAAGCACCTCTGATCTCACCTCTCCCTCAATGGGATCGTGAGCTGGGACAAAGGTGACCTTGCTGCCAACAAAAACACTATCTTTGCCTCACCATGCAATCATTAGTGTTAGATCCTCATTTGCAGATATTGATACCAGTTGTGGTTACATGTTTAGGTTCATGATTGCTTAGTTTTCATATCTATTTCACATGATTTCATTGCAAATAAAATTCTATTGATTTCCTTTGCTGTTACTTAGGTCAGATTAGAGTAAAGTAGCTAGGTCATTGGTTTTCCAAGTCATTGTTTGTTCAGTTTGAGAAATAACTTGTAGATCACCTGTAATATCTCTCCATCTACCCGTACTCCATCAATCCCATCTGCTACATCCCCTAACTCGGATTCCTGCCTCACATTTGCCACATTCGCTCGGGTAGCCCTAATTTTTGTGCAACATTGCTCTACTCTTCCTTGAACAAATCCAACCATCCTCATCACTCCTCAGCTCCATCCACCAAGTCTTGGACCTCCTCACACCCTTATCCTATCCCCATACTCACTTCTCCACCTTTCTCTCTCCATCCACCCTCCAAAATCCCATTTTGAACATCCTGTAGAAAATACAGAACATCCTATAGAACCCTTGCAGACTTCCTGTAAAAGCTCATGAAAGTGGTTTCTTGATAGCCAAACTCTATGAAACTCTCTGGAAGGGTGCCAGGGACCCCTTAGGACCTCTTCTAACCTTCCCAACCTCCTGCAAGCATTTCCTTTCGCCAATCAACCTCTGCATAGTCAAAAACAGTCAAAGCACATGCATGATAATTCTGACAACTTATTCAAAAATACAAAAAGATGTTCTTTTCAGATGTTACAATAGAAGTAGCTTAGACACATGCACTTTACCTTCCTAGAAGTCAATGGCATCTTTTTTAGTAGCTTTCGTCCTCTTTCTTGCATCAGTAGGATTAGCTGGTAAAATTACGGTTTGCTAGGGTTTTCGTTTCCTTTCAGCTTTTCAGTTTCTTTTTGCAAGTAGATTAGCCTCCTTTGAGTTAGCTCCCGTCCATCAGTTGGAAAGCTTCTTCTCAGAACTCATAGAAGTTGGCTTAAGCTCCTAGCGGACTTGTGCCAGCTAACCAAGTGACAGCTGCGGCAAGAGCCAATACTTGTGCATACAACACTGTCGCTTCCAAGTTTGTTACGAACTACCGGGCTGATAAAAGTAAAGAAGGCAGTCACAGGAGTTGCAGCATTATTGCTGCAATATTGGAGCCCACCACTTAGCATACCAATGAAAAGCTCTTTCAGAGAATTATCCAATTATGCCATCTTCAAGAGTATCTGAGTTGATCTCCTGAGGTAGAATCTCCTTCAAATAATGGGACTCCCAATGACCATAGTCATCATTTTATGGCTTCTCCATTAAGCTTGTTACTGTGATGATTATCTACAGAGTAGTACAACAACCATGGGACGCCCCTTAGCACTCCCTAGAAGTCCTAGACATCTCTTTATGGCTACTCCACTAAGCCTGCTACTATGATGATTCTCTGTAAGAGAGTACAACAATCATGGGACTCCCCTTGAGTTTGATATACCAAGAACATCAATGCTAACATCTGCTACTATCAAAACTAGCCTAGTGGACATCATCCTAACCTCTACTACCACACACATCCATTCCAATCTAGTTGACATCAATTCCAACACTATTTCCAACTTTCAGAAAATGCTACCTTCCCAACATATCTCCTAGCATGACTGTTGACATTAATGCCAACACACTTACCACCACTAGCCATCTGGAAAATGCCAATTTTCCAACAGTAATCTATTTAGTAAAAAAGACCTTGAATGGATCTTCTTGCTTCATATTTCTCAGAGGTTGGAATTGGAAAGTTTCTTATCATATATCATTGGTATTCTATTGAAAATCCTAACTATTCTGCTTTCCCACATTAGATGCAAGGGAAAGAAATAGGTAGAATAACTTGCTAATGATGGATTCCAAATCCCTTCCTTTATCTATAGTAGCACCATGGAAGACCTTCAAGACTACCCTCTCAAGGATGAATACATTGAATTTTCCTCCCAAGCCCTAAAGTCCCTGATGGATGTGATGGATGGAAGATAAGTTAGGGGCAATGGTATTTGATGCCACCCCCATGCCACATATCCCTCTAATGTGCCACCATTCAATCCAAAAATTTAATGACTGCAACTGACTCCCCTACTCAAGGAATTGCATTAATTATAGATGTGTTGACACCTTCTCTATAATTATTAAGAACGGCTCCTCCTATTGCTTCGGGATTATGTTTTCCTTTCCAGTTTTGGTCTTCCCATATCCATTGTTTTCCTTAAAAAACATGACTTTGTATAACAAAGGAACACATGACTACCGTGTGTTGGTCTTCCATTAATCCAAACAAGATTTTTCCATAGTGGAGGGACATGTCATGGTTTTTGTTGAATTTATTGACATGCTACTATGTAGTCTTAACCTGTTCTTCAAACTTCACCTCAGTAGCCCATATGTTCTGAAACGTGTTAATCTAACTCGTTCCTTCCTCCTAATTATAGAAATGGCTCATGAGTATGATTAATAATGATGTTGTGGTTGTAAACGAGGGATTTTTGGAGGCTCAATGCCTCTATTTCACATGGAATGGTCTCATTGCCAATACATGGACCACACTCCACCATAGATTCAGTCCAAAATTTAGGCAGTGAAAGTGGAGGTTCAACATGAGCGGCAATGCACTATGGATCCCAAGGTCCTTGACAACATAGTTTTTTAGGTTTATGATACTATAGTTTTTTAGGTTTATGATACTCATAATACACAAGGGAACTATAATCATTACTTGCATATGATTGAATTATACTGGCATGCCAAGCTATTGTTGGGAAACATGTTGATAAATAGATGGGATAGCAAAGATAACTTGCAGCATAAGTTGGAGGAGTTGAGGGAGATGTTGGTGGTGGTTGGAGGATGCATGGTTCACTTGGAAATGTACACAACCCCTTAGCTGAGAGTTATGCCACGTTAAAAGGAAGGAGGCCCTCCCATTGAATTGGATACCTCCCTTTCCTCACAATTATTTGGTTTCTATCCTTGATTGTTTAGCTCACTTTTGTGCTCTTTATGTCTTTTATGATATCTAAATGTATGGTTGTTTTCTCCATCTCTCAGACAATATTTGTTTTTAATAATCCTTTCATGTCAAACTTTTGTAGGCCGATGACAACTTTTATTTTTGATCTCCTTACACTACTAACTTGTTTTCTCTATGTAGGGACCACCCATATTTGGATAGTTTCTAACACTCTTATTTTTTCTCTAGTTTGATATGCTTAATGGTAGCTTAGAGACACACATGAATAGAATTTCTAACTTACTAAAACAAAAAAGATGACAATAAGATATTTATTTTTCAAATATTTTTTTTCCTTTAATATTAAAAAAAACATTATATATATAGTTGCACCAACAGGCACTCTACAATGTAGTGTAAGGGAGATTTGTACGCATAATATAATATTGCATGTCAACATTTTTTAAGTGTCGTGAAAGTTATGTATAGAAAAAATAAAATTAAATGTTTGTTTCATATGTTTTAATTAGTATGGAATCTAAAAAATATATAGATATAAAATGTAAACCAATGTCAAATAATTGCACCTGAATATGATCTATCTCCCTCATCATAATTTATAAAAGAAAAATTAATGAAAAAAATTAATAAATTGGATAAATATAAAATATAAAACCATGGGCTATAACAAAACCATAGGCTATAACCAAACTATGGGCGATCACACTTTTCTAACAAGCTACTTAACGCAATCAAATCCAATGGCTAAAAATGAATGGTTTAGCAAGTTATACATTCAAGGGATATTTTTATATGATATCTAATTTAATAGAATATAGAAATCATAATTTATTAATATTTTTAAAATCAATTAAAATTAGTAATAATTAACTAATATCAATGTACCATAGTTGAATATGACCATCAAAATTTACCACCGATGAATTTATTATACAAATTACGTGTGTGGTCTATTAAAATAATTAATATAAAATATACCTATAAATTCATGATTTAATAAATGAAAATACAAATACTAAATGAGACACTCAATAAACACTTTAACAATAATTATAGTAAATAATATATATGGAAACGTCCATCTCAATTTACAAGTGAAATTATAACAAACAAAAACAAAACAAAAAAACATATAACAAACTTCTAGTTCAAAGTAGGTATCCACAAATTGAATGACCAATGAAACAAAAATACAACTGATATCAAAATGTAACCCAAAACCATTAGGGATCATAAGAGTTCACCAGAGTTGGGTTGTCTAGTCTAGTACTAGGTGAAGAGGGAGTTTTAAAGTAACAATGAACATGTTTTTCTATGTGTTCCACCCTTCCTTCCAAGCACTCTAGCGTCGCATATATCCTCCTTTGACCACTCTACAAGATAGCTAGACGATCCTACATTTTCCATTAGTTGCGTTGCAGATCATTCATAAATCCTATGGCAACATTTATCTCGTCATGATGATATCGACTAAGCTTCTCCAAGAGGAGAGTTACATGTTCAAGTTGACATTCAGAGGCATCCAAAATTTTAGGTAGTTCCACTTGCTAGGTGATTGAGTGGGATTGTGTTCCAACGCTTCCCCCAAATTTGGTCCTCTATCATATGCTCCACTCTATTCCCCTCGGACCAATTCCCTCTGCACCTTACCATGTTAGTGGTGCATGGTCTACCTGACTAGACCCCAAAAAACCCAAAACAAAAAATTGTTCAACGATGACGTACAACACGTCACAACTAGAATGCCACTGGAGCCGCAACACCACCAACTTCACTAGACCTACTTTGTCAGTTCACAATATCATCTTAATTTAAGCTTTGTGTACTAATCCGTGACTAGGTCGACCACCAACAAGACTTCCCCCCAAGAAAAATAACAAACCCTAACCCGTGAGCTACACCCTTAACCACAACCAAACATCAAATCCCACAAAATCTCCTAACCAGACACCCAAAAGGTCATAAAACACCAAAAACCATGTATTAACCCCCCCTAAATATGCAAATAATAATAAAATTTCAGGAACTACCACCCCCGCCCCTAAGGGTCCCTGTAGGTAGAAATAATGGAGGTTGGGCTTATATCTCTAAAGCTACTACTCATACTGCTATTAAATGGTCCTAAATCCCCTTTCTCAGCCAGATATGCAGAATAAAGACAAACTACCGCAAAAGAGACAAACCCAACAAATTTTCTAAGAACTATACCAGAAAACCATAATAGTAAAAACCAAGGAAACCTTACTAGTGTCCTGAGTGCGAGTTTGCATGTCAATTTCTCTCAATAAACAACCATGCAGAGACTCCACAATGCTGGAATTTTTTCTTCCTGTAGGAGGTACTCTGACTAAAGCCGCTTGTCCCTGAATGCAAAATTAACTTCCTCTTAGTCTTATTTCCAAATTTGCCACCTCTCCAACCTTCCATTGTAGCATATTTGTCCTCCACCTTAAGTTCCCATATAACCTGTAGAGATGTAACAGATCTTACTCCCCCCTCCTGGCCATCCATACCAAAACATAATAAAATAACTACGACTTTGAATGACCTACTCTTATATACCATGCCCATCCTCTTGAGATTTGTCCCCTTGTTTAGTTACATGTAGTATTGTCACCACAATTCAGATGAATGAGTTCACGGGGTTGGTGTTGTGGCAGGCCCCCCAACCAAATGCAATGTTACCTCAGCTTGCCACCCCCATCAGGGATTTAGTTATCAAGATTATGAATTAAATTTGGATTGTCTAATTAATAGACAAAATGGTTCTTTTTGGAGCATTATTTTGGTAAATTTTATTCAAAATCTACTAATTTTTTTTTTAAATGATGTGTTTAAGTTGTTTCATTTGCAAATATAAGTGTCTCTTTAGTTTTTTATGGTGCAAAATCCATTTATGCATTCAAAAGTGTATTTTAAACAACAAGAAATCACAATCTTACTAGAAATCGTATTGTCAGATTCCTGCCAAAAAGTCATTTCATTTATTAGTTAGGCTACATCGAATTAAATTTAAGATAATAATTCATTTTTATTAATTTAGAAGGTTAAATTTCAACAGTTAAAAAATATAATTTGTAACAACATAAATTACTATTAATATTTATAATTTATATTAATTTATAAAAATAATATTTAGCAAACAACACAATAATACTTTAGTATATTTGAGAGACTAAATAAAAACTATAAATTAGAGGAAGAGCATGAGGGTAGCAAGGGGATGTTGCAAAGGTCGAGGGGGAATAAATTATATTATTTTTAAAATTATGCCCCATTCAATTGTTGATCATCATACTATGAAGTATTTTGTGTCGAGAGGTGCTCTCCACCACAATATGGTAGAGATATTGTAATGTAATCTAATATCCTATAAACATTTTGATTAAGTGTAACAACCCTCAATAATGTTGTAAATGTTTTATTACTGCAAATGACATGGTAAAATATGCGGGGCTAGGTAAACGCCTAAGATAACTAGTAGAATATAAATGTTGTTTTATTTCTTTGAATAAATAATATAAGTTATGGCCAACCATAAAATTACAGAAAAAAGTGCTAAAAGAGGGTTTCATTCACTAGACAATTATTTCTCTCCCAAGAGATAAATAATCTCAGTTGGGAGAAGGGAGACAAGAGGGTGAGAGGGAAGAAAAACTGAGGCAAAATTGGAGACTTGGTACGAGTGGAAGGAGGTCCAAGAGAGGAGTAGAAGCTTCAAGCTTCAGAACCTGAAATGGGATGTTGTTGAAGGTTGGCAGAATGTTGCCATTTAGGGTATCCTAGAGCTGGTGCGTGGCTAGTGGGATCCTTAAGACAAGTTGTAAGCTTGAGTTCTTGGGCTGGACTCGCAAGGTCTTAATGCCCTGAACAGACCTGAGTGGTCTTTGTCAAGTAACCGTTCTGGGAAGAAACTAGCTTGGGGGGAGAAATGGATGCGATTTCCATTCTCGATGGTTGGGTGGAGCACTCATTTCCCTGGTGATTTTCTTGATGGCTAAGATAAACAACGATGGCATAAATAAGTACATCTGTATAATTCTTGTTTAATTTTCCTCCCAGGATAAATGTGTTATATAAATTAATATACTACGCTTATGTGGAATGACAAAGGTCTATTTAATTAATATGAATGATATTTTATGACAAGAAAGAACTGAAAGTTATACATATAAGTACAATATCTTACTGAACTAATTAGCTTTTGAATAATAATTGCTTTTGGATATTCACAATTCATGTAAAACCTAATATAATGAGAGTTTTGTTTATGCAAAAGGAATGTGTTTAATTATATTATAGTTGTATAAGAAAATTATATAGATAAGTAATGATATATTACTAAACCAAATTATTGAAACAAACAATTTCTTCGGGGTACTTACAGTACATGTAAAACCTAGCATATTGAGAGTTCTGCTTATGAAAAAGCAATGTGTATTTCTCTCATGATTATTACTTTATACAACTATAAGTTAGGTACGAATGTGTCTTTAATGTAAACTGAAACTAAACCAGTTAGAGTGAAATTATAATAATCTTGTGGTAGTAGCAGTGCGACTAAAAAAGCTCTCTGTGCATACGCATAGTTGTGGAGGATGTGTCTATAAGATCCAACCCATAAGGTTTAAAAATTGTACACATGTAATTAAAGGAAGAGGTTGTGGTTGGACAACTACCATTCCAGGCCCAATTAAATATTTACTTAAACTAATTTAACATCCACTGAAGAATGATTCTACCCTTATCGAGGGTAAAGGTTCCTGTAAACCTACAAGTTGTACTTTCCTTAACCATTTTGGAAACCATAAACTATTAAGAGGGTATTTTTATCAGGTAGTGAAAGACTTACAAACCCTAGGGAAATATGGAAGACCAATGGGCCAAGGTTTGTCGTGGGATTGGGACACTAAAGTATAGTTGAAGTGATGGAAACATTCAAGGTTTTTGAGTTAGGTGAGTTAAAAATTAAAACTGATATGGACTTTACTAGATAGAATTATGTCGCTGGTCTGCAACCTCAAACAATTCCTCCAACTTAAGGGATTAAATTTCCAAAATCAGAGAAAATGAGGACCGAGGCCTCTGTTACCTAGCCACTGAACTAAAGTGAAACATTTTACAGTAAAACAACTAATTAATTAAACAAAAATTCAGGCTAAAGCATGTACTGTAAATTTACCATAAAAATGAAGACAGAGTGTAACATGACGAAACAAATTAATTATCATGTTGAAAGAGAGGGACGAAGTCCGCCTTCATGGTTAAAATTAATGGAGAATTAAGTGCTTCAGAACAGAAAGCACATTCATGTACAATTCATGATTAATCAAGCTAAATCCAGAATAAAAAATGAGCAATACAGTTAAATTTCAATGCCAAAGAAGTCATGGCCTTGACGACTAAATCGTATCAATTAGTCCATTACATATACGACCGTGGAACTAAAGTTAAATAGAACCTTAGGGAGGGTTTCACTATATTGCCCAGAACCATAAAAAATTTCTTCACCAGTAGACAGAGTTTATAACTAGCCTAGGAATACCAACCTTGAAGATTGTAGGAACACTGCTCTTCCTTTCAAACCACCCATTTTGGGAATTGCCCGAAGCCCCTGCTTATTCTCCTCCATGAAAAGAGTAAAATGAGTTAGTGTTTTGAAATCTTAAAAGAAAAAGAAACTTGTAAACCTAAACTAATTTAAAACCTATGTACATACATGTGTCGGCAGAGGAATGAAGGGATTCCCCTGTTGAATCCAAACCCTCTTGAATGGGGTCTCGACCCAGTCAAGTGGAGCAGAGGAATCCCCCACCTCCAAACAGCAAACGTCGCGAGTCATGGGTAAACCCCTATTCTGGATGGAAAAGAGAAAAGAAGGTAGCAAACCCTTTCTCTCTTGCAACATGTTGTAGCAGCAACAACCACCCTCCAAAATTTTGCCTTAGCTTCGTTTTGGAGCCTCCCTACCAACCTTTCATAGCAGCATGTCTTGCCTTGTCAAGTACACAAGCTTCAGTGATTTTTTGTAGAATGACAGCCTGTTCATGGAATCTTGTTGCATCCCCCTCACAGGTTGTTTAACCGGACTTGGTCCAGCTACAGGCTGAGTAGCTCCCTCAAGAAATTGTGCAATTCTAGAGGGGAACCAGGCTTCCTTCCAAAAATTGCACAATTCTATCTGGCAACCTACTAGGCTCGAGAATTGCACAAATCTACTTGTCACTATTCATTGGAAAAATTGCACAATTCCTCTCAATGGGACTACTTAGCCCAGAAATTGTAGAATCCCTCTAGGAACCCAGCCCAGCTACCTCCCAGAAATGCACATTTTTTCCTCCCAGCTGAGCGGATTGTTGCATGTGCACATGAGTTGACTGGTTTCGTTCGGGATAGAGCAAAACTGATTTTCATGCATGGGTTGCTCCTACCAAGGCAGCATGGAAAGGAATCCTTTATTTGAGGGATCTATTTTTAGCAGTTGGAGGTTACATGCAAGGATCATTTTAGAAACCTCCCACCAAGTTTTGCTTTTCCTATATTTGTGGCATGTGCATCGCAACCTTGATTTTATCAAAACTCATCAACTGGATGCTACATAGCTCATTTGTCACATCGATATTGTAGCTGTGACATCCCACATGACATCTAGGAGTCGTCGGCACATTCAACTCAGCTATTTTGAGGTAAGCCCGCTTTTCATGTCTCGCACTTGGTTTCTAGTGCTTTTTGCATTTCACTTTGTATGAATGTTGTCTCCTTGATTTCAGTGAGTTTTTTTTGTCTTTTTGATACATACTAGCTTGTGCTAGAACCATTTTAGTTTGCGTTAACATCTCACTACTATTGCATGCATGACATTGTTTTGCACATACGGTCAACGTTGCGGCGACTCGCTTCACACACATGCATGCTTTCCTATTTTCTGAATCCTGCATTTTCTATTTGAATGAATGATCATTCACTCTTGTTTTCACTCATCTCATCATGCTTTCACAGTTCTCATGTTTTCAGTCACTCGTCAGCCAAACTGGGTTGCCTTGGCCCTGACCGTGCCTTGGCTGGCTAGCACTGCGAATTTCCAGAAGTTAAGGCTCTGCCTCTCCTCTAGAAATTTTGCAAGCCTAGCTAAGCACTGACCTCGAGGTTTGTGTTGTGAAATTCTTTGAGGCAGTGTCTCGTTAGCCCCATAAACTGCACAATGCAGTTTGTTGGTTGCATGTCACTACTGACTGAAATTGCGCATTGTACAGTTTCATTCCTCAACAGGCCAGGCTGGACTATGAATTGCGCAGTTCCAGTAGTTAGCCAACCTTCGTATAGCCTGGACTGTGCCTTGTCCTTTGCCAGTCAGTCTCCCGATCCCTCGATGGAAATTTCACAACCTTCATGATCAGTCACATAGGTATGTTGCAAGTCAGTTCTCAAGTTCATTTTGGTTTTCGAATGACAGATTTCTTGCCATGAGTGTTGCCATGTCTCCAGGTATTGCAAGTGTTCATCTACCTCTCAACAGCATAGGTACAATGGTTTCCAGGAGAGTAAAGTCGAAGACACCATTTAGAGCACACTTGGGGATGCAATCGATCAAGTGTCTATGAACTTTCCTACCCGCTAAGACATCAGGTTTTTCGTAGACAAGGACATCAAGATATGATGACAGCAGCATACCGGATGCAATGAACGCAAGAGAAAGGTTGTTGACAATAGAGAGGCGGAACGAAGTTGCAAGCTGAAGCAAATCCACCTATGATGAAAGCAACTTTAGAGACTCAGGCTATGAGCTTACGGTGCAACATGAAGATTGTGGAAAGGTAGAGCATGGAATAGAGAAGGAGATACATGTGCCAAAGCAAAAACTCAAGGAAGAACACGAGCTGCATAGATGAGTGAATGAGTTGCAGCAGGAACAGGTATGGCAGGGGGCGCAACATGCATAGATGAATGAAACTGCACCCATACAAGTTATAGATCCATCCCAGCAGCTGGCACGGAGTAGACAAATTTTGTAGTGTTGTTGATGGTATTCAAGGGAATTAAGAAGCATGCATGTCATTGTGCGCACGCATCCGATCCAACCAATTTGGCACACTCACCAAGGAAAAGAAAAGAAGAAAGTCTGACTGGAGCTGAACATGTAGTTGATAGTTGATGCGTATGACCATCAGCACACACTGGAAGATCAACATAGGCACTATGCATCAGTGTGTTTCCAGTTTAGCCGCACCCAAGAATACCATGCACATGCTAGCAAACAAGTGGGATGGAGGAGCCATACCAATGCACCGGATGCAACAATGGTAAGAGTTCACTTCAGCAAGATGTCACCATTGAGTGCACAGACACCATCATGGACAACCAATCTTGGCAACAAATCACCACCTTCAACCACCACAAGCATGTCAAAGAGTTGGTCTCACCACAACGGTCTGAGTGTCTGTGATGTCTTGCATGGGTTGCTCAAGCCATTTTGTCTCACATGGGAAAAAGTGCATTGTAATGTAATTTCTTGTCAAGTGGAAGTTCAAGTGTCAATAGTTGGATGTAAGAGTCATAGAGTAGATGAAGAGTCATGAGGGTAGATGAACTGTCACAAAGAGGAATGTCAAGGGTGACCCCACCCTTTGGTATAAATAGAACCTCATAACTCATTGTAAAGGCTTTTGGTCAGCCAAGCTTCTGATAAGACTATCTTGGAGAGAGCTTGGACAGTATTGTAATGAGCCTTGGCTTCTCCACTTCGCAGAGCTAGTATATCTCTTTGGAGCAGCAGGCAGTTGCAGTTGTAATATTCTGCTATCAGAACTAGTGTTTAGACATGGATGTATTGTGATTTAATCTTACACTTCTTAATATAATAGAGCCAACACATTTCATGAAAATGTTTTATTGTATTCTATGCTATCTGGTTTATTCTAAATGATATATGTATTTGTTTTCTCATGCATGCATGTATGGAATATTTTGTATAAGTATGTATGAATATTTCTAAAATGTGTTGTTTGTTTAACCATCACTTTTGACTTCTCGCTAACTTGCTTTCCAGCTTGTGATGCAGCTTCGCTGGTGTGTTCCCTTCCAAGCCGCGTACTATTATAGGTTTCCAACGGGCACACTCACCTCACCCTCAGTTTGTTGGAACCTCTCATGTACCTTCCTTGACTTACTGCAGCTGTCACACCCTTGCTACCAACAAGGACATCTTACTTGCCTCTCTGTGAAATCTTGATCAAGGAATTACTGTAAGAGCCACTATTGGGACTCCTACACCAAATGGTCTGAGGTCTAATTGGGACTTCTTACCGAGGAGATCCCCTTACATGTTGGCTAGTCCATCACCATCAACATTTTGGTGCTAGAAGGAGAGCTAGATGATAAGTTGAGTCCTCACATATGTTTTGAATCTCTACATATCTATCATGACTAACTACCAAGTTGCTCTTTTGGAGTGCATGTCTTATTGAAACGGCTTCATTATCTCGGAAAATCTCTGGGATAACTTGTCACATAAAACATATGACGGTGGAGGCCATGTAGCCCTGGTTAGGCACACGGTCAGCGTTGTAGGCTCATGTGAAATATATGGAATCTTTGAAGAATACATGACCTGCGCTCTGTTCATCTACACGCTTCGAGCGCACCCAATGCACTGGTGTGCCACGTTGCCCGAAAAATATATCCATTCTCTTGCTCATTTGGTCGTAGAGATAGACCGTGATTTCAATCACTTTAACCATAAAGCACTTGATCAAGAAATTCTGAAATTACAAAAAACACTCGATGAATCCACTGATCAGTTTTGCACACACTTTTGTAACCTTGCATACCGATTTCTCGAAGATGAAATTGATTGGGAATTTCTTCATGGAAGATTTGAGTATCTTCTTCACATATATGACCCCGCTCATCACACTTTGGTGATGCATCTGTGCAAGCACAAGCAGGCACAGTTACTGTCACAAGTGACTATCTACCTTCACCTCATCAAACAACTCGACCATCGTGGAGTGATGTGGGAGATCATGCACACACATCTATTGAACTGTCACATCCTCCCACCTGACCTGCTCTTGATATCTCCACAGGTTTGGCTTGCAAGATGTTGGTTGTCACATGGATTCGTTCCCTCAGCCTCCATCCCCATGTTCCGTTGATCCTTTGGATTGTACTACCTTGTGTTCTCCCATTCCACACTCCTCACCTGTTGTGAATGAGGATCAAATTGTCGATGGAGTTGGTGTTATTCAGCCAACCTACACTATCATTCATGAGGAATGTGTGTGGGAATCTAAAGAAGAACTCACAGTGAAGGATGACTCCCTTCCAGCTGCACCTCATCCGCTTTATCCTGACATCCCCTGTGATTCTACCACTATTGATTTCCCCTATGAAAACTCATTTCTTGATGTTTCTACTTCTAATCATTCACAAGATATGTCAGATGTTAGTCTATCATTACAGTTCAGAGAGGACACATCTTCCTCTAGAAATCTGTCCAATCTGTCATTTGTCATTTCTAAAAACACAGAGGGTGAACATTCTTGCTTCTCATCTACCCCTTTGCACAATTCATCAAATCATGAGGATGTCGACAAACATCCTGAATTTTCTGATCTTGGTTCTCATGATCTCTCCACTTTCGCATCCAATCACAACATTGATTCAATCGTTGTTAATCTATCTAAGGCACTGGTCTACAATGATCCATCTGTCAAAGAAGTCGAAACCACACAGACTGTCGAGGCACTTCAGCCCGAGATGATGGTGATGTCAGGTCCTCACTGTCCTGAGGCTGGTTTCACTTCTAATCAGGAAATTTTTGAAACACTCAAGGCTCCTCATCACTCTCTTCTTTGCATTGAAGATCAACCAAACACCCATATTTCACTTCCTCCACTCAAACTACATGATCCCATTTCTCATGCGTTGGAGGAATCTTACACAACAAGAACGCATGCACAATGTAAGTGGTCTACCTTTCTCACGTTTGCTTGCATGTCAAAATCAAGAGAATGAATACACTCAACATCTGCATGCAGAGTAGCATAACACCATGGAAATTCCACAGAGTGCATCTCATGTGCTTTCACTCATTTTTGTTCTGTGGATGCTTATAAGCTCGGAGTGTGTCTGTTTTCACCATTGTATCTTTCACATTTGCTGGTTTGCACAACTGGGTTGCTTGCGGACCAAGCCTTCACCAACATGGGTCAACCAATCCGCCAGTCGCTGCATTGGAAATATCACTTCACATGATCAGGCCCATGCACCATTGGCTTAGGAGTAGGAGTAGTGTTTTCTTTCAGCTTGCTTGCTTGCATGCTTGTTTGGTTTCTTGCTTTGTTTTCTTGCTTGTTTGCTTGCTTGTTTGATTACTCACTTTGCTTTTGCAATTTCTTCTACTTATGCTTTGCTTTGTTGTTTGTTTGCTTGTTTTCATTCTTAGGTTAGTTTCACATGAAACCATGCATGACACTTGAAACAAGCTAGGTAAAGTATAAGAGGCCTTGTGCAACTATCACTACTTGGTTATATGTCATACTGCCTTTGTATGAAGAACTTGTTACTTTTAGTCCATGATATGTCGATGGAGAATACATACTGTTTGAAATGAGCCTTGGTTAAAACACAACACTTGTGCGCTAAGTAGTGTCACCTACTCTAGTCAGTTGTTTTTGGGTTAACCCTTGTCCGCTCAGTCAAGTAGAGTGAGGTGGGGGAAAAACCATAATAGGCACGTTAGAGGTATATAATAAAATAATTCTCTGAAGGAACAACCTCTTTTGCTCTCAATAAGTCTGGATCCCTCTTCTGCCTCTAAAATGAATAAGTGCTATGCACAATTATGAAGATGAAAAGTGAAAAAATGAAAAAGTAAAAAAAAAGAGTTTGAAAAAGATGAAATATGAATAAGGAAAAAGAAGAGAAATCCTTCCTACGTAGATAGGTGATGCAAGTAACTCCATTGGGGTATTGACTAGGCTCGCTAGTAGTAAAGCGATGCTTGTGTTCTTGCTCGACTCTGTCGGGGTACCATCTAGGCTTGCTGGTAGTGGAGCCACACCAGAGATGAAACAAAAACTCTGACGACTATACTGGTTGTGCACCAATATACCCCTTGTTGGCTTATATGGGCTTCACCCAGGTTCGGAATAATTATTTAGCCAAACAAATCCTACAACTATTGGCCCTTTCCGCAATAGCCCGCGAAGCGCGAACTGAGGTCTCACCTGAGGTAGCAGGGGAGGGTGCTGGAACTAGGTTTCCGCACCCTGGGGATGTCTTGGATGTGATTTGGGCTCGCGCGCTGTTCTGCAGCCTCACGCTACGCTACATCCACACAGATCAGAATACCCTTATTGTGTTTATTACAGATTGAATCACTTATTGCTAGTTTGATCTAGTTAAAACGGTCTTTAACCAAACATTTATTACTTGCACATCAAGTTTAATCCAGTTCACATGTATTCAACCATAGAAAATGTAGAAATCATAACAGTTCGTTTATCATAAAAGAATAAAGTTGCAACCAACACAAAATTTAGAAGAAACTTATCTTTATTATCAATCTTCCACAACACATCCAGATGGTCCACGCACACAGCTGCGGACTTTTCAGGCCTATGTACACACAGCTGTAGAGCCTCTACCTTCTACCCTACTCCCTCAACTCGGACTTACAGATGCTTTCTGGCTATTAACTTCAAGGACCCATTACATTTCATCTTCCAAAAGAACTGCTTTCCCTCATAGAGCCCCACTCTATTTATACTTTCCCTTGGCCCGCGATCCCTCCACGGGCCGACTCTATTAATATTTCTTTACATTATTTTTGGGTGGACTACGCTTTGACTCAACCTACTATAGTTCGCACTCCACACTTTTTGTGGAGTATTTTACTCTAATATTATCCAAAATTCCAGGCTTCCACCCCATACTCATTCCGCGGGGCTTGTGCTACCCAATAGTCCCCCAACACAATCATCGTGACCTGTCCTGAGTCACTTACTCGCATGGCTAGATGCTCAGTCTTGGCTTCGTGGTTCGCCTATTGTTGAGTGGCACTCGTCATCCGGCTACTCATACTTTTTCTCCTGCAATGCTTTTTCGGCTTCAGTGTTTCTACCCTATCTCGCAACCGATGACACTCATTCTACTCTGCTCGGTTAACACAGAACACCCCCTCCAAGGATTTTAGAGTGAGCAAGGGAGCCGCATATAGGACCTCCTGTTACCACCGTAGCCCTTTCTGACCAACGTATCTTCTCTTTGCACCATCCATTGCGACCTGTGTTGCAATTTTGCAAGACCCTGGCTGCTATCTGTCGGATCCCACTCATCGAGAACCATCAGAGGCAACTTATTGATTGCATCTCCACCATGGTCGCTGTCTGTCCATCCCTTTGTTGTTTTGTTGTAACACGTCATCCTGCCCCTAGGTGGGGCAACGACATCCAAACCAATTCTACTTCGCATTCCCTTTTTTCCGATACATCCCCTACTAGCGATGCTGCAGCCTGCAGGATACCCGTAGTTGTCAATACTGGACTCCTTAGAGAGTCCTGCCCATTCTTTGGCCAGATTACTACCTTCGAGTGCATGCTGAGTGCAGAGATGATGAGCAGCTCCATCTGTATTTTCAAAGTGTAGGTCTCCCAGTAGATTCCCCATGGTGATTTATAAGCCATGTGAACTTCAAATTCCCAGATTGCTGCTCGTTCTAGCTTGTGTAACCTTCCCGTGTGAAATCTGTGGTCAATCATTTCATATCTAGCTTGTACTATGGCTCTTAATTTCCCGCCGCCTACTCCCTTTTGCCATAATGCAACCATCTTGTCATGAATAGTGGTATTAACAGTCATCATTCCTTAGAGCGGTGCACCCACATGGCTCTGTCCACGGAACCACGGTCCTGATTGTTGGCCAATTGTACACGTACCTTGATAACGATGCATCTTTTCCCTAGACTGCTTTATCATCGCTCGCTCTCTTTCAACTGGTCGTAGCGGTGAGACTCTCCATGGAATGGTTAGTCAGGCAGTCGAATTGCCCGTATAGAGCTTCAGGGGACTGCCATTTACTCTTCCCTGGAAGGGGTCTCTGTTGAGCTTAGCCAACTGAACTGTGCCCCCATCAGTTACTTCTTTAATGACATAAGGCCCCAACCAATGCATACAGAGTTTACCTGGGAATTTTTCGAACTTACTGTCATATAATAATATGAGGTCATCCTTCTTGAATGTGCACACCTTGATATGGTTATCATGCCATGCTTTCTTATGTTGTTTCTGTACCTGCTGATGAAATCCCGCCAGAAATCATTCTTTGTCTAGTTCGTCAAGCTGTGCAAGCCTTTCCTCCAAAGCCCCACGATCTTCCATTCCTATAGCTGCTGCAATCCGTAGGTTGGGCACGATATATTCCATAGGGATCACAGCCTCCTTACCAAAGACTAGTCAAAATGGTGTCTAGCCTGTCAACTTTTTGCACGTGGTTCGGTATGCCCAGAGCACAGTAGGGATGTGCAAGTCCCAATCGTTCTGTCGTGCATTGCAGATCTTAGTCAGTGCGGTTTCAAAAATTTTGTTGAATGCCTCAATGGTCCCATTTATTTTTGGATGGTATGGTGTGCTCTATTGGTGATATATTTGGAATTCCTCAGTAAGCGTGCTGATGGTTTCATTCAAAAAATGTGTTCCTCGATCACTCATGAGAATCTTAGGACACCCAAACTTGGTCAACACGTTCTCAAACAAGAACTTTGCCATTGTCGTGGCTGTGCAATCTTTAACTGGTTGTGCTTCTACCCATCGGGTCAAGTATTTGGTCACAGTGGTAATATAGCGTGTGCCCGTCTTCCCTCGTGGTTCACTAGGCACGACAAATTCGATCACCCATTTCTCAAATGGCTGTAGTGTTACCTGTGGTTGAGGTGGCATTTCATCCCTTCGCAACAGCTTGCCTGTTCATTGGCATACATCGCAGGCCCAACAATATGCTTTTGAATCTTGATGTAGGGTGGGCCACAATAATCCGGTGTGAAGAAACTTCTGGGCTGTGGCGCGGCCCGCATAATGTCTGCTAGCATCCCCTCCATGTGCTTTAGCAAGGATCTATTCTCGCTCAAACTCTGGTACATATCTGCGTAATATCTCATCATGGCCCATCTTGTAGAGATGGCTGTCAATCACAGTGAAATCTGTTGCTCGTGTCACTAATTCCTTATTTTGTTACACCAAATACCCCTGTGGTGCAGTGCTGGTAGTCAAAAAATAGATTATATCCTCAAAGTGGCCGTCTGCAATGTGCATTGCATACAACTGGGCATCCGGGAGTCCTTCTTCTAGATTCGTGGGTTCCTCGCCCGTCTCAACTCGGGATAAGTGGTCTGGACCCGCATTCAGTCATCCTGGCTTTACAACAACCTCAAAGTCATACTCCTGAAACAACAGCAACCATCGACAGATGCGCCCCCCCAACACAGGCTTATTCACTAGGTATTTTAGCACAGAGTGATCAGTATACATCTTAAAATGTCCTCCAAGCAAATAGTGATGATACTTCTAGAGTGCGTACACCATCGCCAATCCCTCTTTCTCAGTAGTAGAGTAATTTTTCTTGGCTTTTGACAACCTTCGACTTGCAAATGCAATCGGGTGGTTAACTCCCTCCGCTCCTTCCTGAGTAAGTACTGCTCCTAATGCAATACATGATGCATCGACATGCATGTGGAACTCCAAGTCCCATTTTGGAAAGATCAAGATAGGGGCAGATGCCATTTTTTCCTTCAGCAAATCCAGGCTTTTGTCACATTCCTCGTTCTAGCAATACGTGGCATCTTTTTTTAACAATTGTTCCATTGGAGCCGTGATCTGGGCGTATCCTTTTATGAACTTCTAATAGTACCCCGTGTGTCCCAGCGTAGCGTACAACTATTTGACACTACGCGGTGCTTGCAGACCTAATATGACAGTGATCTTTGTCGGATCCACCATCAGGCCTTGCCTACAAACTATGTGACCCAACAAGTTCCTGAAAGGAACAAGGAATGTACACTTCTTTAGGTTGAGCGCAGTCGGGTATTGACGACAGGTATCCATCGTTAATCGTAAGCTCTCAATATATTTCTTAACCAGGCCAAATACGGTCCAATCATCAAGATAGACTTCCAAGAATTTATGTATAAATTCCTCGAATGTAGCTACCACAATGCAGGAAAATATTGTCGGCACGTTCTTCAGCCCAAATGGCATCACCGTATACTGAAAGCAACCCCATTCCATAGCAAACATTGTCTTGCTTCGATCCTCTGGCGTGATCTTGATCTAATGGTATCTAGAGAACCCATCCGTAAAGGAATACGCTTCCTGTCCGTCCACATTTTCTAAGACTTCATCGGTAAAAGGTGTGGGAAATGGATCATTAACACAAGCATCATTAAGTTTCTATAGATCCATGCAGATGCGGATCTCACCCTTCTATTTCTTCTCCTGTACCATCATCGAACTTACCCAATCAGACTCCTCGACTGGTTCAATGATCCCGACTGCTAGCATCTTGTCTAGTTCTTCTCGTACTTTTGCTTTATATTTTGGATTCAATCGGTAAGGTCGCTGCTTCACTGGTTTCGCGTCAGGCTTCAAAGTTATCTTCATCATTCCTAGTTCGCCTCGAATCCCTTTCAGCTCCGTAATCTTGGTAGGGAAGAGGTCTCGATACTCCCGGAGCAGCTCGACGACCTTTTCCACTATAGCATCGTCCTAGTAATCTTCAAGCATAGCATACTTCGGTTCCTCTATTCCGATATTCATTTGCTTCATTTTTAATGGCATTGCGATGTCTGGATCTTCTATTTCGGGGCTGCGCACTTCTTAACTTCCTTCGAATTCTAGTATATTGATGTCGTGCGGATCATCCTCGTCCCCTTCTGCTTTTACATTGTAACATTCCAAGGCCTAACTCAACTGTCGCAACCAGTCTGGTTGCACGACTTCCTCCGGCTCAAGCAGCAATGTGAAAATTGCAGTCTTTACTAGCTTTAACGCATCGTCCACTGTATCCATCCATTGATCCTCAAAAAGAAATGTTGACAGAAACCTTGCGCGCAAAATATGCCACTCACCTGTGCCACGTCGAAGCTTTGTTTCAGTATACCAATTCCTTGGGATGACATCTAAGGTATGATAAAATAGGTGCAACCATTCTGGTTGCAGCTCTTCACCATAGGCTTTGGTCCATTTGCTCAGATGTATGTGCGGATTTTCTCGACCGTCATATTTCTCTGTTAGTTGGAGTGTTGGCTTCCCAAATCATATATGCATCATGCGCTTATAGCTTCGCCAATCTGCGAAAGTGCCTTCATGGGTACCCTACCATTGCACCAGTGTCCCACGCAAGGCCCATTTGAGCACATCAAATCGTTGGTACTCTGGTACTGTGCTCTCAAGCTTCTCTAGGAATTCATTTACTAATGTGAGCCCGTCATACACCGGCAGCTCATGGTCTTGAGCTTTAATGCAGTACATGGATTTTGTCAACATATTGCAGCTTAACATAGTTTCCCCGTTCATTCTGTTCCGCCAATGCTCGTCTTCTTCCTCTGAATCGTCGGTGTATGGTTCCGCGTAACCCTGTGAAATTCTCCATTCCTCCATTACCTTACCCTTTATTGGCCTTTGTGCAGCAATTTGGTAGATGCAATCCAAGGCTTCGTCCTGCTCGTCATCGCACACAGGTTCCATGTAGCGGGGTCCCTTGGTTGGATCTAGTGGAACAACTACGCGGCATGACTTTTTCTCAAATATCATCTTCCTGTGCTTGAAATTAATAATCCCATTCATGTCAATGGCCTAGTCTATTCCCAACAATGCGGGGTACGGGCTTTCTTCATCCACTATCTCAATAACTTCAAAGTCCATTCTAGTGCTTGCACCATCCAGGTCTATGGTGATTCCTTGTAGCCTACCCATGGGCAAGATCTTCTGCTGATTTTCCATCCATAATTGGATCGGAGACCACTGGAGTGGGGACTTGCCAATACGCTCCCACGTCTTCTTGGGCAAGACATTTGCATCGTAACCAAGGTCTAGAATGACCTGATCCATCTCATAGTCACCAATCCACGCTGTTAACTGCATTTCTTGTCCGGTCCGCGACATATGGCTCCCCATTCATCGGACTATGCGAGGTTCTCCCCATCCTGCGTATTTGTTAATTACCTCCTGCAATCCTTTCACTACCTTATTATCGCAAAGTAACTTCATGCAAGTTTCTATGAAAGTTGTTAACATCTAGGAACCTTTATATGGCTCAGACTGATCTCCTTCTAAGATTGCACTGCTCCATAGTACCATATTTACTTTAGGTTCTTCATCGCATGGTTCAGCCCTTATCATCTGGACATTTTGTGTCGTCGTAGGAGGTGTTGTCCTTTTGTCACGAATCTGTGCTAGCAGCATAGGGAAATCTAGCAGTTCATGGTCGAATTGTTCGCAATAGGGACATGATACTTGAGTTGGATTTGTGCAATCCCACACGTAGTGTCTTGGTCCTCCACAATTGTAACAAATTAGTTGTCCTCGACCCCTTCTTGGTCCCATTCCGCCCCGTCCTCGACCCCATCCTTGGAATCCACTGCGTGCAAACGTTGCAACTGGATTTTTACCTCGTCTCGCAGTCTGTATTCGGTATGCAGATGCCTGATCCACCAACATTCGGCAATCTCTGTCTTCGTGACCCACCAATCTACAAAAGTTGCAAAAGAGCTGTTGGGGGTTTGATTGTATTTCGGCAACAGATGGCAATTATCTGTGTTGTGTTTTCCTCCTACTTGACAAATTGCACACCAGAGCGGGGCGATCACGCTTGGCCCTGCCTGTGCCTCTGGTCGCAATGGTGCTAGTCCCCCCATGACCACAAGGTTTACCACGACTGGACAATGGTATTTATCATGTCCCTGGCCCCTACACTTGATGCACCAAACTTCTTCCCGAACTTCCGACGCCTAGTCTTGTTTTAACTTTTGTATTTCCAAACACAAATTTTGGACCTGCGCTTGGATTTGCTGAACTCCCAACCCTAGGTCCTATACCAGGGTTTCGTGCAACTGCATTGCTGCCTCCAGCGCTTCTTCTTGGGTTGAGATCTTCTATTGTGACAAAGTCAATTTCAGATATGGCGTTAATGATGCGATAAACCAAGCATGGTGTTGTGCATCCATCAGGGTCATGTTGGCTTCGCGAATAACACTTTTTAACCTCTGATCCAGATCCCATGGGGTCTCACCAGGAATCATCATGATTTCTTTGAATCCTACGACTGACTACGACTCTAAATTTGGCCAGCTGAACTCCTTTTTTAACTCCGTGTAGATGTCCATTATCCCCGTCATTGGGTTGATGCCCAAATACTTCATATACCATGTTAGCACTCAGTCCTATAGTATGTTGACTAAGATGGTTTTCTTGATATCATCATTTGTGATCTGCTGCGCGTTCCATACCGAATTCAATACAAACCAAAACTTTTCTGGATCTTCACTTCCTACTCCCTTGAATATTGGTAGCTGGATGGCACTAGCCATTACTACCGTCCTAATCCTTCATCGCCCTTACCTCTAGCATCCCTGCCTTTCACACTAGACACCCCTTAGGCAGATCTCCATCCCAACAATGGAACCATTTGTTGGCTCATATGGGCTTGACCCAGGTTCGGAAGAATTATTTAGCCAAACAAATCTCGCAGCTACCGGCCCTTTCAGCAACAGTCTGCAAAGCACGAACTGAGGTCTCACCCAAGGTAGCAGGGGAGGGTGCTGGAACCAGGTTTCCACACCCTGGGGATGTCTTGGATGTGGTTTGGGGCTCACGCATTGTTCTGCAACCTCGCGCTACGCTAGATCCGCGTAGATCGGAATACCCTTATCGCGTTTATTACAGATTGAATCACTTATTACTGGTTTGATCTAGTTAAAACGGTCTTCAAGCAAACATTTATTACTCACACATCAAGATTAATCCAGTTCACATGTATTCAACCGTAGCAAATGCAGAAATCATAACAGTTCATTTATCATAAAAGAATAAAGTCACAACCAACACAGAATTTAGAAGAAACTTATCTTTATTATCAATCTTCCACAATACATCCAGATCCACCCTGCGCACTCAGCTGCAGGGGTTCGCGCACACAGCTGCGGAATTTTCAGGCCTCTGCGCACACAACTGCAGAGCCTCTACCTTCTACCCTACTCCCTCGACTCGGACTTACAGACACTTTCCATCTATTGCCTTCAAGGACCCATTACATTTCATCTTCCAAGAGAACTGCTTTCCCTCATATAGCCTCGCTCTATTTATACTTTCCCTTTGCCCGCGATCCCTCCACGGGCCGACTCTATTACTATTTCTTTATATTATTTTTCAGTGGACTACCCTTTTACTCAACCTACTATAGTTCACACTCCGCGCTTTGCGCAGAGTCTTTTACCCTAATATTGCCCAAAATTTCGAGCTTCGCATGCCATACTCATTCTGCGGGGCTTGCGCTACCCAACACCCCTCAACCGCAATCGAAACAACTACGTTGACTTGGTCTGGAATGTGTGTCAATCAACCAAGAGATTGGAAGATGCTAGATCGTACAATCAAACAAGTGTGGAAACCAAGAGGAACTGAGAACTGAATAATACTTTTGAAGGTGTTAGACTTTCCTTTCATGAATAAGGTGCATTCAGAGAGATGGAGTTCTACCAGTGTATTTCCAAGTGTTGCAGCGGCTACAACCACCCTCCAAAATTTTCTCTTAGCTTCGTTTTGGAGCCTCCCTACCAACCTTTCACAGCAGCATGTCTTGCCTTGTCAAGTACACAAGCTTTAATGATTTTCTTGCAGAGTGACAGCCTGTCCATCAAAGCTTGTTGCATTCCCCTCACAGGCTATATAACCAGACTTGGTCCAGTTGTAGGCTGAGTAGCTCCCTCAAGAAATTGCACAATTTTGGAGCGGAACCAGTCTTCCCTCCAGAAATTGTGTAATTTTTTCTAGCATCCTGCTGGGCTCCAAAATGACGCAAATTTGCATGTCACTATTCACTGGAAAAATTGCGCAATTCCTCCCACCAGGACTGCTTAGCCCATAAATTGTGAAATTATGGGTAGCATTCAGCTACTCTGCCTAGAAATTGTAGAATCCCTTTGGGAACCCAGCCCAACTACCTCCCACAAATGCGCATTTTTTCCTCCCAACTGAGCAAATTGTTGCATGTGCACATGAGTTGACCGGTTCCCTCCAGGATTGAGAAAAAATTATTTGCGTGCATGGGCTTCTCCTCCCAAGGCAACATGAAAAGGCATCCCTTGTTACAGGGATCTATTTTTAGCAATTGGAGGTTACATGCTAGGATCATTTCAGAAAACTCCCACCAAGTGTCGCTTTCCCTATATTTGTGGCATGTGTGTCACAACCTCGATTTTATCGAAACTCATCAACTGGAAGCTGCAGAGCTCATTCGTCACATCGATATTGTAGCTCTGACATCCCACATTGCATATAGGAGTCGTCGGCACATTCAGCTTAGCTGTTTTGAGGTAAGGCCGCTTTTCATGTCTCACGCTTGGTTTCTGGCGCTTTTTGTGTTTCACTTCGTATGAATGTTGTCTGCTTGATTTCAGTGAGTTCTTCTTGTTGTTTTGATACATACTAGCTTGTGCTAGCACCATTTCAGTTTGTGTTAACATCTCATTACTATCGCATGCATGACATCGTTTTGCACATATGGTCAATGTTGTGGCAACTCGCTTCACACACATGCATGCTTTCCTGTTTTCTGAATCATGCACTTTCTATTTGCATGGATGATCATTCACTCTTGTTTTCACTCATTTCATCATGCTTTCATAGTTCTCATGTTTTCAGTCACCCGTTAGCCATACTGGGCTGCCTTGGCCCAGACCGTAACTTTCCCAGCTAGCACTGCACATTTTTAGAAGTGAAGGCTCTGCCTTCCCTCCAAAAATTGTGTAAGCCTAGCCAATCACTCACCTCTAGACTTGTATTACGCAATTCTTCAAGGCAATGTCCCGTTGGCCCCAGAAACTGCGCAATGCAGTTTTCTGGTTCAAAGTCACTACTGACTGAAATTTCACATTGTGCAGTTTCAATCCTCAGTAGGTGACACTGGAATATTCCTTTTGTAGTTCCAATAGTCATTCATCCTCCTCATAGCCCGAGCTGTGCCTTGCATAATTTTGGCAGTCAGTCTCCCAACCCCCCGGCGGAAATTACACAACCTTCATGATCAGTCACATAAGTATGTTGTAATTCAACTCTCAAGTTCATTTTTCTTTTCAACTAACAGATTGGCTGCCATGAGTGTTGCCATGTCTCCAGGTATTGGAGTTGTTCATCTGCCTTTCAGTAGCATAGGTATAATGGTTTCCAGGAGAGTAGAGTTGAAGACACCATTCAGAGCACACATGGGAATGAAGTCGATAAATTGTCTATGAATTTGCCTACCTGCTAAGACATCAAGTTGTTCGTAGACAAGGACATCAACATGTGATGGTAGTAGCATCACAACAAGTAGGACCATCAACAACAGTTGAAGGCAGCATACTAGATGCAATGAACACAAGAGAGAGGTTGTTGACAACATAAAGGCAGAACAAAGTTGCAAGCTCAAGTAGATCCACATGTGATGAAAGAAACTTTGGAGACTCAGGCTATGAGGTGACGGTGTGACATGAAGATCGCATGAAGGCAAAGAAAAAAATAGAGAAGGAGTTACATGTTCTGAAGCAGCAACTCAAGGGAGAACACGAGATGCACAGATGAGTTGTAGCAGGAACAGGTATAGCAGGGGGTGCAACATGCATAGATGAATGAACTATGCTCGTACAAGTTATAGATCCATCCTAGCAACTAGAATAGAGCAAACAAAGTGAGTAGTGCTATTGATGACATGTAAGGGAATTAAGAAGCATGCATATCATTGTGTGCACGCATGCAATCCGACCCATTTGGCACACTCACCAAGGCAAAGAAAAGAAGCAAGTCTGACTAGAGTTGAACATGTAGTTGACAGTTGATGCGTATGACCACCAACACATACTATAAGATCAACACAAACACTATGCATCAATATGTTGTCAATTCGACTGCACCTAAGAAGACCACGTGCATGCTAGCAGACAAGTGGGACGGAGGAGCCATACCATTGCACTAGATGCAACAGAGGCAAGAGTTCGTTTCAACAAAATGTTACCATTGAGCGCATGGACACCATCATGGATAACCAAGCTTGGCATCATCTCACCACCTTTGACCATCACAAGCATGCCAAAGAGTTGGTCTCACCACAATGGTCTGAGTGTCATTGATGTCTAGCATGGCTTGCTCAAGCCATTTTGTCTCACATGGGAACATGTGCATTGTAATGTAACGCCTTGTAAAGTGGAAGTTCAACTGTCAATAGTTGGATGTAACAGTCATAGAGTAGATGAAGAGTCATGAGGGTAGATGAAGTGTTATAAAGGGGAATGTCATGGGTCACTCCACCCTTTGCTATAAATAGAACCTCATAACTCATTGTAAAGGCTTTTGGTTAACCAAGCTTCCGATAAGACTATCGTGAAGAGAACTTGGATAGTATTGTAACGAGCATTGGCTTCTCCACTTTGCAGAGCTAGTATATCTCTTTGGAGGAGTAGGCAGTTGTGGCTGTAACATTCCACTGTCAGAACTAGTGGTTAGAGATGGATGTACTGTATGACTGGAACATATACTTCTTAATATAACAGAGTCAGCATGTTTCATGCATATGTTGTACTATATTCTATGCTATCTGGTTTACTCTAAATGATATATGTATTTCTTTGCTCATGCATGAATGTATGGGCTATTCTGTATAAGTATGTACGAATCTTTCTAAAATGTGATGTTGGTTTAACCATCACTTTGGATTACTCGCTAACTTGCTTTCCAACTTGTGATGCATCTTTTCTTGTGTGTTCCCTTCCAAGGGCGCACTCACCTCACCCTCAATGTGTTAGAACCTCTTATGCACCTTCGTTGACTTAGTGCAGCTGTCACACCTTTACTACCAACAGGGACATCTTGTTTGGCTCTCTATGAAATCGCGGTCAAGGCATTACCGTACGACCCACTGTTGGGACTCCTACACCAAACGGTCTGAGCCTAATTATGACTTCTTATCGGGGAGATCCCCTTACATGTTAGCGGGTCCAACACCATCAATACAACAAGGAAACATGACCGAGTTTAGGTTTTCAAAGAGAGAAGTTCCAAGAAGTTATGTATAAATTCCTCGAATGTAGCTACCACAATGCAGGAAAATATTGTCGGCACCTGTAGTTGTAACCCAAATGGAGAACTGGTTGTAGAGATGTTTTCTCAGTCAAATCTAGGAACAAATGATGATGTTTCCTTGCCATCCTCGGGTGTCTTATCTAATGGTATCCTCGAGAACCCTGAATCGTTAGATATGCTTTTTGTAGATCGACCATGGAGGTAAATCCAAGTGGCAGGTTGCGCACAAGTACATATGAAGGGTGGAGAAGTGAGGCTCGAGAACCAACCCTCTTTGGGTTAATAGTAATCTCGGCTTAGAATTAATGATCGTGTAAACTTCTATTTACTTCTGCTGTACCATCAGGCGAAGTTACCACCTTAAGTAACTACTAAAGTGCATAATCTTAAAAGAATGCTAATCTTGTCTAGTTCTTCTCGTACTTAATGCTTTATATTTTGGATCAATTATGGTCCTGCTTACACATGGTTTAAGAGTAAAATTCATAAGTTAATCTTCATCATTCCTAGTTTGGCCTTAAATGAATTCAGCTCCTAATCTAAGTAGGGAAGAGGTCTAGTATTAATCCCGGATAATTATCGACAAATTATATTAAACGTATAGCATAAAAATAGTAATCTTTAAGCATAGCATACTTCGGTTCCTCTAATCAAATATCTGATTTGCTTCATTTTTAATAAAATTTTAATCTCTGGATCTTCAATTTCCAAAATTAAAACTTCTTAACTTCCTTAAAATTCTATATATTACATTCGTGCGGATCATATATTCTAACATTCATAAATTTACATTGTAACATTCCAAGGAATAACTAAACTGATAACAAAAATTTACGTTGTATTTATTTATCTCATAAAAATAAAATTTGAAAATTGCAGTTCATTACTAGCTTTAAAAAATCGTCCACTGTATCCATCCATTGATCCTCAAAAAGAAATGTTGACAGAAACCTTGCGCGCAAAATATTTTACTCACCTGTGCCACGGTGAAGCTTTGTTTCAGTATACCAATTCCTTGGGATGACATCTAAGGTATGATAAAATAGGTGCACCCATTCTGGTTGCAGCTCTTCACCATAGGCTTTGGTCCATTTGCTCAGATGTATGTGCGGATTTTCTCGTCCATCATATTTCTCTGTTAGTTGGAGTGTTGGCTTCCCAAATCATATATGCATCATGCGCTTATAGCTTCGCCAATCTGCGAAAGTGCCTTCATGGGTACCCCACCATTGCAAAGTGTCCCACGCAAGGCCCATTTGAGCACATCAAATCGTTGGTACTCTGGTACTGTGCTCTCAAACTTCTCTAGGAATTCATTTACTACTGTGAGCCCGTCATACACCGGCAGCTCATGGTCTTGAGCTTTAATGCAGTACATGGATTTTGTCAGCATATTGCAGCTTAACATAGTTGCCCCGTTCATTCTGTTCCGCCATTGCTCGTCTTCTTCCTCTGAATCATCGGTGTATGGTTCCGCGTAACCCTGTGAAATTCTCCATTCCTCCATTACCTTACCCTTTATTGGCCTTTGTGCAGCAATTTGGTAGATGCAATCCAAGGCTTCGTCCTGCTCGTCATCGCACACAGGTTCCATGTAGCGGGGTCCCTTGGTTGGATCTAGTGGAACAACTACGCGGCATGACTTTTTCTCAAATATCATCTTCCTGTGCTTGAAATTAATAATCCCATTCATGTCAATGGCCCAGTCTATTCCCAACAATGCGGGGTACGGCTTTCTTCATCCACTATCTCAATAACTTCAAAGTCCATTCTAGTGCTTGCACCATCCAGGTCTACGGTGATTCCTTGTAGCCTACCCATGGGCAAGATCTTCTGCTGATTTTCCATCCATAATTGGATCGGAGACCACTGGAGTGGGGGCTTGCCGATACGCTCCCACGTCTTCTTGGGCAAGACATTTGCATCGTAACCAAGGTCTAGAATGACCTGATCCATCTCATAGTCACCAATCCACGCTGTTAACTGCATTTCTTGTCCGGTCCGCGACATATGGCTCCCCATTCATCGGACTATGCGAGGTTCTCCCCATCCTGCGTATTTGTTAATTACCTCCTGCAATCCTTTCACTACCTTATTATCGCAATGTAACTTCATGCAAGTTTCTATAAAAGTTGTTAACATCTAGGAACCTTTATATGGCTCAGATTGATCTCCTTCTAAGATTGCACTGCTCCATAGTACCATATTTACTTTGGGTTCTTCATCGCATGGTTCAACCCTTATCATCTAGACATTTTGTGTCGTCGTAGGAGGTGCTGTCCTTTTGTCACGAATCTGTGCTAGCAGCATAGGGAAATCTAGCAGTTCATGGTCGAATTGTTCGCAATAGGGACATGATACTTGAGTTGGATTTGTGCAATCCCACACGTAGTGTCTTGGTCCTACACAATTGTAACAAATTAGTTGTCCTTGACCCCTTCTTGGTCCCATTCCGCCCCATCCTCGACCCCATCCTTGGAATCCACCACGTGCAAACGTTGCAACAAGATTTTTACCTCGTCTCACAGTCTGTATTCGGTATGCAGATGCCTAATCCACCAACATTCGGCAATCTCTATCCTCGTGACCCACCAATCTACAAAAGTTGCAAAAGAGCTGTTGGGGGTTTGATTGTATTTCGGCAACAGATGGCAATTATCTGTGTTGTGTTTTCCTCCTACTTGACAAATTGCGCACCAGAGCGGGGCGATCACGCTTGGCCCTGCCTATGCCTCTGGTCGCAATGGTGCTAGTCACCCCATGACCACAAGGTTTACCACGACTGGACAATGGTATTTATCATGTCCCTGGCCCCTACACTTGATGCACCAAACTTCTTCCCGAACTTCCGACGCCTAGTCTTGTTTTAACTTTTGTATTTCCAAACACAAATTTTGGACCTGCGCTTGGATTTGCTGAACTCCCAACCCTAGGTCCTATACCAGGGTTTCGTGCAACTGCATTGCTGCCTCCAGCGCTTCTTCTTGGGTTGAGATCTTCTATTGTGACAAAGTCAATTTCAGATATGGCGTTAATGATGCGATAAACCAAGCATGGTGTTGTGCATCCATCAGGGTCATGTTGGCTTCGCAAATAGCACTTTTTAACCTCTGATCCAGATCCCATGGGGTCTCACCAGGAATCATCATGATTTCGTTGAATCCTACGACCGACTACGACTCCAATTTTGGCCAGCTGAACTCCTTTTTTAACTCCGTGTAGATGTCCATTATCCCCGTCGTTGGGTTGATGCCCAAATACTTCATATACCATGTTAGCACTCGGTCCTATAGTGTGCTGACTAAGATGGCTTTCTTGATATCATCATTCGTGATCTGCTGCGCGTTCCATACCGAATTCAATACAAACCAAAACTTTTCTGGATCTTCACTTCCTACTCCCTTGAATATTGGTAACTGGATGGCACTAGCCATTACTACCGTCCTAATCCTTCATCGCCCTTTCCTCTAGCGTCCCTGCCTTTCACACTAGACACCCCTTAGGCAGATCTCGGTCCCAGCAATGGAACCATTTGTTGGCTCATATGGGCTTGACCCAGGTTCGGAAGAATTATTTAGCCAAACAAATCTCGCAGCTACCGGCCCTTTCAGCAACAGCCCGCAAAGCGCGAACTGAGGTCTCACCCAAGGTAGCAGGGGAGGGTGCTGGAACCAGGTTTCCACACCCTGGGGATGTCTTGGATGTGGTTTGGGGCTCGCGCGTTGTTCTGCAACCTCGCGCTACGCTAGATCCGCGTAGATCGGAATACCCTTATCGCGTTTATTACAGATTGAATCACTTATTACTGGTTTGATCTAGTTAAAACGGTCTTTAAGCAAACATTTATTACTCGCACATCAAGATTAATCCAGTTCACATGTATTCAACCGTAGCAAATGCAGAAATCATAACAGTTCATTTATCATAAAAGAATAAAGTCACAACCAACACAGAATTTAGAAGAAACTTATCTTTATTATCAATCTTCCACAACACATCCAGATCTACCCTGCGCACTCAGCTGCAGGGGTTCACGCACACAGCTATGGACTTTTCAGGCCTCTGCGCACACAGCTGCAGAGCCTCTACCTTCTACCCTACTCCCTCGACTCGGACTTACAGACACTTTCCATCTATTGCCTTCAAGGACCCATTACATTTCATCTTCCAAGAGAACTGCTTTCCCTCATATAGCCTCGCTCTATTTATACTTTCCCTTTGCCTGCGATCCCTCCACAGGCTGACTCTATTACTATTTCTTTATATTATTTTTCAGTGGACTACCCTTTTACTCAACCTACTATAGTTCACACTCCGCGCTTTGCGCAGAGTCTTTTACCCTAATATTGCCCAAAATTTCGAGCTTCGCATGCCATACTCATTCTGCGGGGCTTGCGCTACCCAACACCCCTCAACCGCAATCGAAACAACTACGTTGACTTGGTCTGGAATGTGTGTCAATCAACCAAGAGATTGGAAGATGCTAGATCGTACAATCAAACAAGTGTGGAAACCAAGAGGAACTGAGAACTGAATAATACTTTTGAAGGTGTTAGACTTTCCTTTCATGAATAAGGTGCATTCAGAGAGATGGAGTTCTACCAGTGTATTTCCAAGTGTTGCAGCGGCTACAACCACCCTCCAAAATTTTCTCTTAGCTTCGTTTTGGAGCCTCCCTACCAACCTTTCACAGCAGCATGTCTTGCCTTGTCAAGTACACAAGCTTTAATGATTTTCTTGCAGAGTGACAGCCTGTCCATCAAAGCTTGTTGCATTCCCCTCACAGGCTATATAACCAGACTTGGTCCAGTTGTAGGCTGAGTAGCTCCCTCAAGAAATTGCACAATTTTGGAGCGGAACCAGTCTTCCCTCCAGAAATTGTGTAATTTTTTCTAGCATCCTGCTGGGCTCCAAAATGACGCAAATTTGCATGTCACTATTCACTGGAAAAATTGCGCAATTCCTCCCACCAGGACTGCTTAGCCCATAAATTGTGAAATTATGGGTAGCATTCAGCTACTCTGCCTAGAAATTGTAGAATCCCTTTGGGAACCCAGCCCAACTACCTCCCACAAATGCGCATTTTTTCCTCCCAACTGAGCAAATTGTTGCATGTGCACATGAGTTGACCGGTTCCCTCCAGGATTGAGAAAAAATTATTTGCGTGCATGGGCTTCTCCTCCCAAGGCAACATGAAAAGGCATCCCTTGTTACAGGGATCTATTTTTAGCAATTGGAGGTTACATGCTAGGATCATTTCAGAAAACTCCCACCAAGTGTCGCTTTCCCTATATTTGTGGCATGTGTGTCACAACCTCGATTTTATCGAAACTCATCAACTGGAAGCTGCAGAGCTCATTCGTCACATCGATATTGTAGCTCTGACATCCCACATTGCATATAGGAGTCGTCGGCACATTCAGCTTAGCTGTTTTGAGGTAAGGCCGCTTTTCATGTCTCACGCTTGGTTTCTGGCGCTTTTTGTGTTTCACTTCGTATGAATGTTGTCTGCTTGATTTCAGTGAGTTCTTCTTGTTGTTTTGATACATACTAGCTTGTGCTAGCACCATTTCAGTTTGTGTTAACATCTCATTACTATCGCATGCATGACATCGTTTTGCACATATGGTCAATGTTGTGGCAACTCGCTTCACACACATGCATGCTTTCCTGTTTTCTGAATCATGCACTTTCTATTTGCATGGATGATCATTCACTCTTGTTTTCACTCATTTCATCATGCTTTCATAGTTCTCATGTTTTCAGTCACCCGTTAGCCATACTGGGCTGCCTTGGCCCAGACCGTAACTTTCCCAGCTAGCACTGCACATTTTTAGAAGTGAAGGCTCTGCCTTCCCTCCAAAAATTGTGTAAGCCTAGCCAATCACTCACCTCTAGACTTGTATTACGCAATTCTTCAAGGCAATGTCCCGTTGGCCCCAGAAACTGCGCAATGCAGTTTTCTGGTTCAAAGTCACTACTGACTGAAATTTCACATTGTGCAGTTTCAATCCTCAGTAGGCGACACTGGAATGTTCCTTTTGTAGTTCCAATAGTCATTCATCCTCCTCATAGCCCGAGCTGTGCCTTGCATAATTTTGGCAGTCAGTCTCCCAACCCCCCGGCGGAAATTACACAACCTTCATGATCAGTCACATAAGTATGTTGTAATTCAACTCTCAAGTTCATTTTTCTTTTCAACTAACAGATTGGCTGCCATGAGTGTTGCCATGTCTCCAGGTATTGGAGTTGTTCATCTGCCTTTCAGTAGCATAGGTATAATGGTTTCCAGGAGAGTAGAGTTGAAGACACCATTCAGAGCACACATGGGAATGAAGTCGATAAATTGTCTATGAATTTGCCTACCTGCTAAGACATCAAGTTGTTCGTAGACAAGGACATCAACATGTGATGGTAGTAGCATCACAACAAGTAGGACCATCAACAACAGTTGAAGGCAGCATACTAGATGCAATGAACACAAGAGAGAGGTTGTTGACAACATAAAGGCAGAACAAAGTTGCAAGCTCAAGTAGATCCACATGTGATGAAAGAAACTTTGGAGACTCAGGCTATGAGGTGACGGTGTGACATGAAGATCGCATGAAGGCAAAGAAAAAAATAGAGAAGGAGTTACATGTTCTGAAGCAGCAACTCAAGGGAGAACACGAGATGCACAGATGAGTTGTAGCAGGAACAGGTATAGCAGGGGGTGCAACATGCATAGATGAATGAACTATGCTCGTACAAGTTATAGATCCATCCTAGCAACTAGAATAGAGCAAACAAAGTGAGTAGTGCTATTGATGACATGTAAGGGAATTAAGAAGCATGCATATCATTGTGTGCACGCATGCAATCCGACCCATTTGGCACACTCACCAAGGCAAAGAAAAGAAGCAAGTCTGACTAGAGTTGAACATGTAGTTGACAGTTGATGCGTATGACCACCAACACATACTATAAGATCAACACAAACACTATGCATCAATATGTTGTCAATTCGACTGCACCTAAGAAGACCACGTGCATGCTAGCAGACAAGTGGGACGGAGGAGCCATACCATTGCACTAGATGCAACAGAGGCAAGAGTTCGTTTCAACAAAATGTTACCATTGAGCGCATGGACACCATCATGGATAACCAAGCTTGGCATCATCTCACCACCTTTGACCATCACAAGCATGCCAAAGAGTTGGTCTCACCACAATGGTCTGAGTGTCAGTGATGTCTAGCATGGCTTGCTCAAGCCATTTTGTCTCACATGGGAACATGTGCATTGTAATGTAACGCCTTGTAAAGTGGAAGTTCAACTGTCAATAGTTGGATGTAACAGTCATAGAGTAGATGAAGAGTCATGAGGGTAGATGAAGTGTTATAAAGGGGAATGTCATGGGTCACTCCACCCTTTGCTATAAATAGAACCTCATAACTCATTGTAAAGGCTTTTGGTTAACCAAGCTTCCGATAAGACTATCGTGAAGAGAACTTGGATAGTATTGTAACGAGCATTGGCTTCTCCACTTTGCAGAGCTAGTATATCTCTTTGGAGGAGTAGGCAGTTGTGGCTGTAACATTCCACTGTCAGAACTAGTGGTTAGAGATGGATGTACTGTATGACTGGAACATATACTTCTTAATATAACAGAGTCAGCATGTTTCATGCATATGTTGTACTATATTCTATGCTATCTGGTTTACTCTAAATGATATATGTATTTCTTTGCTCATGCATGAATGTATGGGCTATTCTGTATAAGTATGTACGAATCTTTCTAAAATGTGATGTTGGTTTAACCATCACTTTGGATTACTCGCTAACTTGCTTTCCAACTTGTGATGCATCTTTTCTTGTGTGTTCCCTTCCAAGGGGCGCACTCACCTCACCCTCAATGTGTTAGAACCTCTTATGCACCTTCGTTGACTTAGTGCAGCTGTCACACCTTTACTACCAACAGGGACATCTTGTTTGGCTCTCTATGAAATCGCGGTCAAGGCATTACCGTACGACCCACTGTTGGGACTCCTACACCAAACGGTCTGAGCCTAATTATGACTTCTTATCGGGGAGATCCCCTTACATGTTAGCGGGTCCAACACCATCAATACAACAAGGAAACATGACCGAGTTTAGGTTTTGAAAGGCAGAAGAAGGGTGAGAAGTTAAAGTAAGTCTTATAACAATGAAAAAAATTCTCACGGAGCTTGGAGACTATAAAAACTCATCCCGAGACCTGTAGTTGTAACCCAAATGGAGAACTGGTTGTAGAGATGTTTTCTCAGTCAAATCTAGGAACAAATGATGATGTTTCCTTGCCATCCTCGGGGTCGTTACCCTAATCGTGCCTCGACAAACCTGAATCGTTAGATATGCTTTTTGTAGATCGACCATGGAGGTAAATCCAAGTGGCAGGTTGCGCACAAGTACATATGAAGGGTGGAGAAGTGAGGCTCGAGAACCAACCCTCTTTGGGTTAATAGTAATCTCGGCTTAGAATTAATGATCGTGTAAACAAGTAATATAAACCTTTGACTTTGTGCAGATGGTAGGAGGCGTAAGTTACCACCTTAAGTAACTACTAAAGTGCATAATCTTAAAAGAATTAATGTTTATGTGCTGGTAATTAATGCCTCGAATCTTATGGATCATTTATGTTCCTTAGCATATACCCATAGGGACATTATAAGAGTAAAATAAATAAATAAATGTTTCTACATTTGACTTATTTTGGCCTTAATATGAATTCATCTGCTACATTAAGTAAAAAATTAAAATAATAGTAATTAATAACTATAATTATCAACAAATTATATTAAATTCGTGAAATTACATAAAAATAAAAATATAAAATTAATAATTAGATCCATTTTTAATCGCTTAGAAAAATCAAATCTCTGAAAATGCAAATTCTTTTTTGAATAAAAAATATTTAATCTCTCTTAACACTCAATTGATCCAAAATTAAAAAAAAATTAAACTAATGAGTAATAAAATTTACATATATATTACATTCATAAATAACATATATTCTAACATTCATAAATAACATATATAACATATTTTCTAAGTTGAATTTATTTATATAATAAAAAAATTAGATAACAAAAATTTACGTTGTATTTATTTATCTCATAAAAATAAAATTTAGATAAAGAAAGTTCATATAATCGTCTTAAAAAAATATATCATGAAATTCCAAAATAATAAAAAATAATTATATCATCTCCTTGTAATAAAGCAAAACATAAAATAAATATAATTTTAACTTCATCCGGGAGGAACGGTGAAACTTATAACAGGGGGAATGTTTTCATTGGTTTTGTACAGAGGACGAACGTGGGAGGAAAGCTTACTATTAAGAAGAAGAATGTAATGATAGATGTAGAAAATTAACAACGCAGACGTAAAGACGACGGCATCTTTCAGAAAGTAAGTGGTTGGAATTTGGTAAAAAAGTTTCAAAATTTTTTACAGTGAATTTTATTTTTTGATGATGAAAGTAGATTTATACCATCAAAAAAAATTTGGAAAATTTAAAATATTGAAATTTAACGATTATAATTTGGATTTAGAAAATTTTCTCTGGCCAAAATTTCCATCATTTTCGGGAAAAAACAATCGTAAATAGCTTCGTTTCTTTTCCTATGGACCTCAATAATGTGCATAAAGAAAACTGCAGACATAGGTATAGAAAATTAACGACGCAGACAAGGGCAACGGCATCTTTCGATTTCCAGGTAATGCAGCGTTGAACGTGCAGCCAACCTCAATCAATTTCACAGAGAAAAGAAGAGTATTACTAAAATATTAATTTTTTCGATTATTGGAAAATAAATATTTAAATAAACATTAGACCAACCGTGATGTTGGCCCAAATATCAAAAAAAAAAAAGGTCATAAAATTTTGTTGGTTGGAAGGGATGCTTCACAAATGTGAACAGTCATTCGAGTAAAAATGACACACATAAAGACAATCATGGAGCCAGGCGCAATCAGCATGGAGCCAGGCATGGAGCAAAGCGCGATCAGCATGGAGCGAAGCGCAATCATTGTCCACGTTGCTTTCAGCATGGAGCGAAGCGCAATCATTGTCCACGTTGCTTTCAGCATGGAGCGAAGCGCAATCATTTAATGAACAAACAAAACTTAACAGAGTACGTATTGGAAATTCTTGTCGTGTTGTATTCTGAAAGAAAATTATATTTATATCTACTTACATTTTGTATTCATTATTCGATTAACTTTGAATATATATTATTTATAAGAATATATTTATTGATTTTTATATATTGAAAATGAATTAATTACTAATATCCCTAATAAATCTATTCATCGAATAATAATTTTTTTTAATATATCAAATATATATTATAATACAATTGAGAATTCTCTTTTTCATACCTAAAATATATATCTCCCAAGTAAAAATAGAAAGTATTATTTATAGAAATTTATATATAATTATTTTTTAAGATATTATATATATTGAGAAAGTTAACTAGATAAAAATATATGTTCTTTTATTTTTAATATTTAAAATATTCCATGTTAAATTCATATTAAAAAATAATGAATTAAAATATCGATAAAGGACCTATTAATAGAGAGAATTATTTTTATATATAATTTATATTAATTTTTTTTTGTTTGTTATTAATATTTCTTAAAGGTTATATATCAATTATATATTAACAACACAATAAATTATGATGATGATGATGGTGGTGGGTAACATCCTTTGAGACCAAATTTTGGTCAATCGAACCTAAAGAAACGAATTATTATTTACTTTGATTTAAGATTTTATTCCTATGCTCAAAAAGCTTGAAGAGAAGCCTCCCGAGCTCACTATAATTTTGACATCCTAAAAGGCTAGGAAGGTTAGTATTGCAACAAAGATTATGACGCTGAGATCTAATGGGGTTGTATGTGGGGCACTCTAAGAGGAATTGATTTTCATCCTCGAAGTGATTTTCATCCTCGATGTTCATATTCTCATAGAGATGGCATATCCTTTACATCCATGGTGTTTTAGGAACTGCCCAACGACCCATCTCACTATGGAGCTCATGAGAGTTCATTCTAATCTTGGCTATATTAATTTTCTTCTTTGAGCTAGTTAAAACAAAGAGATACTTTTGATCTTCGAGGGTGGGGTTGATGACCTCCTTAACGATAACTTAATTTTCTTTTGGCTGCTAAATATTTCTCACACCACATTTTTTTCTTTGAACTTAGAAGTAGCAATATTTTTAATGTTATTAATGTTTTGCAATGCAAAATTCTCATTGATCTCCCAATGGTTTAACCAGGCCCTAGTTTAAGCCTTAGGAGGTTTTAGCTGGAATTTAAAGCTAGCTTAGGAAGCTTTTCTCTATATAAACATGATATAAACTATGTTATTTAATATGGAAATTGAAATATTTTATTTAAGGATAACCATGAATTAACATAATCATTTTCAATTTCCAAATATGATTAAGACATGTATTAAGATTTTAATATCTAAAATTTAAATTATAAATAAAATATTTCAATATAATATCTTTAATATAAATTTTATATATGAAAGAAAATATTAATACATAAACACTCTCTATATATATATATATAAAACACATATTCTATTATTATATTATTAACATATTAATATTATCTAATAAATTAATATATTATTAATAATTTACAATTATTGAGTTATATTATATCATTATATTTATGAATATAGATCATTAATAAATTAATATAATATATTAATTTTTTAATATTAATCTATTAGATTAGTAGTTTATTATATTTTTTAAAATCTAATGCATTAATTATATAAATTTAATATTATTAATTAATTTATAAAAAAAATTCATTCACTTTTATTAGTTTTTCTTTTCATGGGTTTTTCTCCTTATCTTCTTTTTGTTTATCTTTATTTATATTTTATTTTTTTGTTTTCTTCTCTATAACATCTTGTCCCAATGAAGGTTTAGACTCAAACCTCTATTTCAAAATAAAAAAGTGGAGCATATTGTGAATTTCTCTTCTTCGGATTCTTATTACATTATTAAGTTTATTAGAAAAATTTGTAATTTATTCATTTTTTAATATGGAATTCATGTGTAAAAATTTAAATATTAATAACACAAATAATTTTATATAGAGAGAATCATGTAGATATATTTTTTCGACTTTCAAATATAATTGGGACATGTATTAACATTTTAATGTGTGGAAGGTGAATTATAAATAGAATATTTAAATGTCGAATATATATATAATTTTATTTCTTAAAAAAGGAAGAAATACATTTTTTGTTTATATATAGAGAATTCTTATTCCATGAATAGATTGTTTTTGTAGATTTACAATTCACTCATTTCTAAATATAAAATTGAAATGTGACAATTTTTAAATACTAATAACAAAAATTATAATTATATATATATATAACATTTTAAAATTTATTTATAACAGATATATATATATATATATATATATATATATATATATATATATACACGATTTTCTAATTTCAAATATGATTGGGCATATATTAACATTTTAATGTGTAGAATGTGGATTATAAATAATATATATGTATATGTATTAAAAAAGTTAAATATAGAGAGAGAGTACTTGTAATTCTTTCATTTTTTGATATGAAGTTGACATGGACCATTTAAAAAAATATTTACAATAAAAATAATTATATACAGATAAAGTCCTATAAATATATGTTTTCTATTTTTTAAAATATGCTTGGGACATGTATTAACATTTGCGTGTGTTAGATGTGAATCATTTCAATGTCAATTATATATATAGAAAAGAAAAGAAACACACACACACAAACACACACATGTAACATTTTATTAGTGAGCTATTTAAAATCAACATAAATTTATTTTAATTTTGAATCTTAAGAAGAATCAAATATTTCTACATGAAACAATTGTGTTTGGAGGTGTTTGGAGCACTTCCCAGTCATACATAGTCATACCCAAAATTGGACCACAAGACTTGTAAGGACCAAACCTCCCAACTTCACTCTGGAAACATACCCTCTAGGTTAACATAAAAACATTTCTTTAGTCTTTAAATTCCAAAAAAAATTATATTTTAAAAACACTTGATAAATTCAGAATTAAAAATAGATATATTTTTGAGGAGCTTTACTGCAGAACATCCAAAGCAATGGGATCAAGTGTTACCACAAGTTGAATATGCATATAATGACTCACCAAACAGGAGCACAAGACAGAGCCCATTCCATATTGTTTATGGAATGCACCCTAGGGGAATATCTGAATTAAGGAACTTGGGAAAAGAAGAAATAAGAAGTGCAGAAGATGAAGACTTTGCTTCAAGAATGCAGGCGATACATGAACAGGTGAAACAGCAGCTACAGGACAACAACATTCAATATAAAACCAAAGCAGACATGAAGAGAAGAGAAATGAACTTTGAAGTTGGAGACTTGGTTTTGGCACACCTCAGAAAGGAGAGATTTCTAAAGGGAGCATATAATAAGTTAAAATCCAAGAAAATTGGACCATGCAAAATACTGAGGAAATTCTCTGCAAATGCTTATGAAATTGAATTATCACCTGGTGTGGGAATATCACCAATTTTTAATGTTGCAGACTTGTACAAGTATGAGAATGAAGCTGCAGATGATACAACACAGGATCAAGAGACTCCAGAGATTGACTGGGTAAAACAATTACCCACAGCCAAGGATTTACAGCCAGAAAGAATTTTGGACAAGAAAGCGTATAAGAAGACAAGGGGACGAGAATATTTCCAGTATCTGATGAAATGGAAGGGATAGCCGATCACTGAAGCTACTTGGACTACAGAAGACATTCTACAGAAATTGGGCAAATCTGTAGATGAGCTCATGGATAGGAGCCCATGAAGAATTTTGTCCTCAGGAGTCTGATGCGGGAGCATGTGACTCAGGGAGGAGAAATCTTCCAAATTATTCCAAAAAATCCAAAAAAATCTACAGGCAAGGGAGTGGGGTCCTTTAGCCTGCAATTTCTATGCTTTCTTAGTTAAAAATAGAATAAATTCTAGCAATAAATCATGCTATTTGTAACTGAGCTTTTCAAGCTTTAAATCATCCCGTAAAGCATGCTTTTCTTTGTATCGGATAAGGACCGAAAGGGCTTATCCTTAGTTATAAATAAAGAGGCAGCGAAGCCCTCATCAGACAGAGGAGAGGAGCGAGTGCCACAGTCTTATTTTGGAAAAAAAATTTCTCTCAATGTCTCTTATTAAATGACTCTGTAATATGCATATGTAGATTATTGTGTGGCGCTTAATAGTGTTGAATCGGTGATTTGGTTCCTATTTCCTCACGCTGCAATTACCATTTATTAATCATTGAAATCGTTTCCCTTTCATTTTATGTTATACAGGCCTTGATTTTACAATAGCGCATATGTCTCTGTTATCCTAAGAACTTTTGCAATTTCCCATCAAGTGGTTGTAGCAGATTTGAATTTCATAACTGTAATTTCTTACCATCGTGGGTCCGAGACTATATCAGCGTAGGGAGGTCATTGGAGCTGTTAGTTGTGTGAGTCTTTCAATCCGAAGAGAGCCATAGCGCGACAGAGGCCGAGTTCCAAATCAAGAGAGAAATAATATAAACTGCGATATATACCTATCGCCAGGTCCGTCATTTCGGAGGTAGAAAAGTTTTTAATTGAGTCGATTACCGAATAGCGGAACCACCGATTTATTAAAGGTTGTGTAATAGTGTATCAGGTCCGTTGATTCGAAGGACAACAGATCTTTGGTTGAGCGATCGCCGACTTGTATATATATCGACCGAAACCAACATAAAGGGCAGAGATATATAGCGACGGTGTGATATATATATTCGAGCTTTGTACGCGGTGAGGTCCCACCATTAACCATAGCGATGCGATCTCGCATCATGCCAAGGAGCTGAGGTGTAAACGCTGTATAACGTGGCATATATATATATATATATATATATATAGTGTGCGTAAGTCTGTCAATTAGATATCTCTTTAAGACTTCACCAAGAAGCCACTGTTTGTTAATAAAGCACAGTAGTGGATTTTTTAAAGAAATGAAATATCAGTTTAATGACTGATGTGCCCAGAGCAGAAGCAAGGGAATTTGATCGAGATATTGAAGAGCTTGCTGGCAGATTAGGGAGATTGTCTCTAAGGCCTGCACCCTCGCCATCATAAGGCCCCAATCAATGCATACAGAGTTTACCTAGGAATTTTTCGAACTTACTATCATATAACAATATGAGATCATCCTTCTTGAATGTACACACCTTGATATGGTGATCATGCCATGATTTCTTGCGCTGTTTCTGTACTTGCTAATGAAATCCCGCTAGAAATCATTCTTTGTCCAGTTCGTCGAGTTGTGTGAGCCTTTCCTCCAAAGCCCCACGATCTTCCATTCCTGTAGCTGCTGCAATCCGTAGGTTGGGCACAATATATTCCATAGGTATCACGACCTCCTTACTATAGACTAGTCGAAATGGTGTCTGGCCTGTCAACTTTTTGCACATGGTTCGGTATGCCCAGAGCACAACAGGGATGTGCAGGTCCCAATCATTCTATCGTGAATTGTAGATCTTAGTCACCGAGGTTTCCAAAATTTTTTTGAATGCCTCAACGGTCCCATTTTCTTACAGATGGTATGGCGTGCTCTGTTGGTGATATATTTGGAATTACTCAGTGAGCATGCAGATGGTTTTGTTCAAAAAATGTGTTCCTCGATCACTCATGATAATCTTAGGACACCCAAACCTGGTCAACACGTTCTCGAATAAGAACTTTGCCATTGTCGTGGCTATGCAATCTTTAACTGGTTGTGCTTCTACTCATCGAGTCAAATATTTGGTCGCAGTGATAATATAGCACACACCCGTCCTCCCTCATGGTTCAATAGGCCCAACGAAGTCGATCACCCATTTCTCAAATGGTTGTAGTGTTACCTGTGGCTGAGGTGGCATTTCGTCACTTCGCGATAGCTTTTGAATCATTTCGTCATTTCGTCACATCGCAAGCCCAATAGTATGCTTTTGAATCTTCATGTAGGGTGGGCCACAATAATCTAGTGCGAAGAACTTTTTGGGCTGTGGTGCAGCTTGCATAATGTCTACTAGCAACCCCTCCATTTGCTTCAGCGAGGATCTGTTCTCGCTCAAACTTTGGTACATATTTGCGTAATATCTCATCATTGCCCATCTTGTAGAGATGGCTGTCAATCACAGTGAAATCTGCTGCTCGTGTCACCAATTCCTTCTTTTGTTGCACCAAATACCCCTATGGCACAGTGCTAGTAGTCAAAAAATAGATTATATCCTCAAAGTGGCTGTCTACAATGCGCATTGCATACAACTGGGAGTCTGGGAGTCCTTATTCTAGATTCGTGGGTTCCTCGCCCGTCTCAATCCAGGATAAGCGGTCTGGACCTGCATTCAGATGTCCTAGCTTTACAAAAACCTCAAAATCATACTCCTGAAACAACAGCAACCATCGACAGATGCGCCCCCCAAACATAGGCTTATTCACTAGGTATTTTAGCATAGAGTGATCAGTATACATCTTAAAATGTCCTCCAAGAAAATAGTGATGATACTTCTAGAGTGCGTACACCATCGCCAATCCCTCTTGCTTAGTAGTAGAGTAATTTTTGTCGGCTTTTGACAACCTTCGACTTGCAAATGCAATCGAGTGGTCAACTCCCTCCGCTCCTTCCTGAGTAAGTACTGCTCCTAACGCGATACACGGCACATCGACATGCACGTGGAACTCCAAGTCCCATTTTGGAAAGATCAAGATAGGGGTAGATGCCATTTTTTCATTTAGCAATTCCAGGCTTTTGTTACATTCCTCGTTCCAGCAATACATGGCATCTTTTTTTAACAATTGTTCCATTGGAGCCATGATCTGGGCATATCCTTTTATGAACTTCCGATAGTACCCTGTCTGTCCTAGCATAGCGTGCAGCTGGTTGACACTGTGCAGTGCTTGCAGACCTAATATGACAACGATATTTGCCAGATCCACCATCAGGCCTTGCCTACAAACTACGTGACCCAGAAAGTTCCCGAAAGAAACAAGGAATGTACACTTCTTTAGATTGAGTGCAATCGGGTGTCGACGACAGGTATCCAGCATTAATCATAAGCTCTCAGTATGTTTCTTAACTAGGCCAAATACGGTCCAATCGTCAAGATAGACTTCTAAGAATTTATGTATAAATTCCTTGAATGTGGCTACCACAATGCGGGAAAATATCTTCGGCGTGTTCTTCAGCCCAAATAGCATCACTGTATACTGAAAGAAACCCCATTCCAGAGCAAACATTATCTTTCTTCGATCCTTCAGTGTGATCTTGATCTGATGGTATCCAAAGAACCCATCCATAAACGAATGTGCTTCTTGCCTGTCCACATTTTCTAAGACTTCATCGGTAAAAGGTGTGGGAAATGGATCGTTAACACAAGCATCATTGAGTTTCTGTAGATCCACATAGATGTGGGTCTCACCCTTCTATTTCTTCTCCTGTACCATCATCGGACTTACCCAATCGGACTCCTCAACTAGTTCAATGATCCCGGCTGCTAGCATCTTGTCTAGTTCTTCTCGTACTTCTGCTTTATAATTTGGATTCAATCGGTAAGGTCATTGCTTCACTGGTTTTGCATTACGCTTCAAAGTTATCTTCATCATTCCTAGTTCACCTCGAATCCCTTTCAGCTCCGTAATCTTGGTAGGGAAGAGGTCTCGATACTCCCGGAGCAGCTCGACAACCTTTTCCACCATAGCATCGTCCCAGTGATCTCCAAGCATAGCATACTTCGGTTCCTCTGTTTCGATATCCATTTGCTTCATTTTTAATGACGTTGTGATGTCTGGATCTTCTATTTTGGGGCTGTGCACTTCTCGACTTCCTTCGGATTCTAGTATATTGATGTCGTGCGGATCATCCTCGTCCCCTTCTACTTTTACATTGTAACATTCCATGGCCCGACTTAGCTGTCGCAACTAGTCTAGTTGTACGAATTCTTCCGGCTCAAGCGGCAACGTGAAAATTGCAGTATTTACTAGCTTTAACGTGTCGTCCACTGTATCCATCCATTGATCCTCAAAAAGAAATGTTGACAGAAACCTTACGCGCAAAATATCCCACTCACCTGTGCCACATCAGAGCTTTGTTTCAATATACCAATTCCTTGGGATGACATCCAAGGTATGATAAAATAGGTGCACCCATTCTGGTTGCGGCTCTTCACCATAGGCTTTGGTCCATTTGCTCAGATGTATGTGTAGATTTTCTCGTCCGTCATATTTCTCCGTTAGTTGGAGTGCTGGCTTCCCAAATCGTATATGCATCATGCAGTTACAGCTTCACCAATCTATGAAAGTGCCTTCAAGGGTACCCCACCATCGCACCGGTGTCCCGCGCAAGGCCCATTTTAGCACATCAAATTGCTGGTACTCTGGTACTACACTCTCAAACTTCTCCAAGAATTCATTTACTACTATGAGCCCATCATACACCGGCAGCTCACGGTCTTGAGCTTTAATGCAGTACACGAATTTTGTCAGCATATTGCAGCTTAACGTAGTTGCCCCGTTCATTCTGTTCCACCAATTCTCATCTTCTTCCTCTGAATCATCAGTGTATGGTTCTGCGTAACCCTGTGAAATTATCCGTTCCTCCATTACCTTACCCTTTATTGGCATTTGTGCAATAATTTGGTATATGCAATCCAAGGCTTTGTCCTACTCGTTGTCGTGTACAGGTTCCGTGTAGCAGGGTCCCTTGGTTGGATCTAGCGGAAAAAATACACGGCGCGACTTTTTCTCAAATATCATCTTCCCGTCCATGAAATTAATAATCCCATTCATGTCGATGGCCCAGTCTATTCACAACAACGCGGGGTACAGGCTTTTTTCGTCCACTATCTCAATAACTTCAAAGTCCGTTCTAGTGCTTTCACCATCCAGGTCTACGGTGCTTCCTTGTAGCCTACCCATGGGCAAGATATTCTATTGATTTGCCATCCGTAATTTTATTGGAGACCACTGGAGTGGGGGCTTACCGATACGCTCCCACATCTGCTTGGGCAAGACGTTTACATATTAATCGAGGTCTAGAATGACCTGATCCATCTCATAGTCACCAATCCACGTTGTTAACCGCATTTCTTGTCTGGTCCGTGACGTATGGCTCCCCATTCGTTGGACTATGCGAGGTTCTCCCCATCCTACGTATTTGTTAATTACCTCCTGCAATCCTTTCACTACCTTATTATCACAAAGTAACTTCATGCAAGTTTCTATGAAAGTTGTTAACATCTAGGAAGCTTTATAATGCTCAAACTGATCTCCTTCTAAGATTGCATCGCTCCATAGTACCATATTTACTTTAGGTTCTTCATCGCATGGTTCAGCCCTTATCACCTAGACATTCTATTTCATCATAGGAGTTGTTGTCCTCTTGTTGTTAATTTGTGCTAGCAGCATAGGGCAATCTAGCAGTTCATGGTCGAATTGTTCGCAATAGGGACATGATACTTAAGTTGGATTTGTGCAATCCTGCGCGTAGTGTCCTGGTCCTCCACAATTGTAACAAATTAGCTATCCTTGACCCCTTCCTGGTCCCATTCTGGCCCGTCCTCGACCCCATCCTTGGAATACACCGCGTGCAAACATTTCACCTGGATTTTTACCTCGTCTCGGTATGAAGATGCCTGATCCACCAACATTCGGCAATCTCTCTCCTCGTGACCCACCGATCTACAAAAGTTGCAAAAGAGCTGCTGGAGGGTCTGATTGTATTTTGACAACAGATGGCAATTATCCGTGTTGTGTTTTCCTCCTACTTGACAGATTGCGCATCAGAACGGGGCGATCATGCTCGGCCCTGCCTATGCCTCTGGTCGCAATGGTGCTAGTCACCCTGTGACCACAAGGTTTACCGCGACTAGACAATGGTCTTTATCATGTCCCTGGCCCCTACATTTGATGCACCAAACTTCTTCTTGAAATTCGGGTGCCTGGTCTTGTTTTAACTTTTGTATTTCCAAACACAAATTTTGGACCTGTGCTTGGATTTGCTGAACTCCCAACCCTGGGTCCTGTACTAGGGTTTCGTGCAGCTACATTACTGCCTCCAGTGCTTCTTCTTGGGTTGAGATCTTCTATTGTGGCAAAGTAGATTTCAGATATGGCATTAATGATGCGATAAACCAAGCATGGTGTTGTGCATCCATCAAGGTCATGTTGGCTTTGCAAATAGCGCTTTTTAGCCTCTGATCCAGATCCCACGAGGTCTCACCAGGAATCATCATGATTTATTTGAATCCTACGACCGACTACAACTCCGATTTTGGCCGGCTGAACTCCTTTTTTAACTTCGTGTAGATGTCCACTATCCCCATCATTGGGTTGATGCCTAAATACTTCATATACCATGTTAGCACTTAGTCCTACAGTGTGCTGACTATGATGGCTTTCTTGATATCATCATTCGTGATCTGCTGCGCGTTCCATACTGAATTCAATACAAACCAAAAATTTTCTAGATCTTCACTTCCTACTTCCTTGAATATTGGTAACTAGATGGTGCTAGCCATTACTACCGTCCTGATCCTTCATTGCCCTTTCCTCTAGCGTCCCCACCTTTCGCACCAGACATCCCTTAGGCAGATCTCGGTCCCAACAACGAAACCATTTGTTGGCTCATATGGGCTTGACCCAGGTTTGGAAGAATTATTTAGCCAAACAAATCCTACAACTACTGGCCCTTTCAGCAATAGCCTGCAAAGTGCGAACTGAGGTCTCACCCGAGGTAGCAGGGGAGGGTGCTGGAACCAGGTTTCCACACCCTAGGGATGTCTTGGATGTGGTTTGGGGCTCGCGTGCTCTTCTTCAACCTTGCGCTACACTAGATCTGCATAGATCAGAATACTCTTATCGTGTTAATTATAGATTGAATCACTTATTACTGGTCTTATCTAATTAAAACGGTCTTTAAGCAAACATTTATTACTCGCACATCAAGATTGATCCAGTTCACATGTATTCAACCGTAGCAAATGCAGAAATCATAACAGTTCATTTATCATAAAAGAATAAAGTCACAACCAACACAGAATTTATAAGAAACTTATCTTTATTATCAATCTTTCACAACACATCCAGATCTACCCTGCGTACTCAGCTTTAGGGGTTCACGCACACAGATACAGACTTTTCAGGCCTCTGCACACACAGCTGCAGAGCCTCTACCTTCTACCCTACCCACTCGACTCGAACTTACAGACGCTTTCCATCTATTGCCTTCAAGGACCCATTACATTTCATCTTCCAAGAGAACTGCTTTCCCTCATATAGCCTTGCTCTATTTATACTTTCCCTTGGCCCGCGATCCCTCCATGGGCCGACTCAACCTACTATAGTTCGCTCTCTGTGCTTTCCGCAGAGTCTTTTACCGTAATATTACCCAAAATTCTGGGCTTCGCATGCCATACTCATTCTGTAGGGCTTGGACCACCCAACACCCTTCAACCCTAATCGAAACAACTACGTTGACTTGGTCTGTAATGTGTGTCAATCAACCAAGAGATTGGAAGATGCTACATCTTACAATCAAGCAAGTGTGGAAACCAAGAGGAACTGAGAACTGAACAATACTTCTGAAGGTGTTAGACTTGCTTTTCATGAATAAGGTGCATTCAGAGAGATGGAGTTCTACCATTGTATTTCCAAGTGTTGTAGCGGCTACAACCACCTTCCAAATTTTTCTCTTAGCTTCGTTTTGGAGCCTCCCTACCAACCTTTCACAGCAGCATGTCTTGCCTTGTCAAGTACACAAGCTTTAATGATTTTCTTGCAGAGTGACAACCTATCCATCAAAGCTTGTTGCATCCCCCTCACAGGCTATATAACTAGACTTGGTCCAGTTCTAGGCTGAGTAGCTCCCTCAAGAAATTGAGCAATTTTGGAGTGGAACCAGCCTTCCCTCTAGAAATTGTGTAATTTTGTCTAGCATCCTGCTGGGCTCCAAAATTACGCAAATTTTCCTGTCACTGTTCACTGGAAAAATTGCGCAATTCCTCCCACTAGGACTGCTCAGCCCATAAATTGTGCAATTATGGGTAGCATTCAGCTACTCTGCCTAGAAATTGTAGAATCCCTCTGGGAACCCAGCCCAACTACCTCCCAAAAATGCGCATTTTTCCCCCTAGCTGAGCAAATTGTTGCATGTGCACATGAATTGACCGGTTCCCTCCAGGACTGAGAAAAACTGATTTTCATGCATGGGCTTCTCCTCACAAGGCAACATGAAAAGGCATCCCTTGTTACAGGGATCTATTTTTAGCAATTGGAGGTTACATGCTATGATCATTTCAGAAAACTCCCACCAAGTTTCGCTTTCCCTATATTTGTGGAATGTGTGTCACAACCTCGATTTTATCGAAACTCATCAACCGGAAGCTACAGAGCTCATTAGTCACATCGATATTGCAACTCTGACATCCCACATTGCATCTAGGAGTCGTCGGTACATTAAGCTTAGCTGTTTTGAGGTAAGCCTGCTTTTCATGTCTCGCGCTTGGTTTCTGGCGCTTTTTGTGTTTCACTTAGTGTGAATGTTGTGTACTTGATTTCAGTGAGTTCTTATTGTTGTTTAGATACATACTAGCTTGTGCTAGCACCATTTCAGTTTGTGTTAACATCTCACTACTATCGCATGCATGACACTGTTTTGCACATATGGTCAACGTTGTGGCGACTCGCTTCACACACATGCATGCTTTCCTGTTTTCTGAATCCTACACTTTCTATTTGCATGAATGATCATTCACTCTTGTTTTCACTCATTTCATCATGCTTTCATAGTTCTCATGTTTTCAGTCAACCGTTAGCCAGACTGGGCTGCCTTGACCTGGACCATAACTTTCCCAATTAGCGCTGCACATTTTTAGAAGCGAGGGCTCTGCCTTCCCTCCAAAAATTGTGTAAGCCTAGCCAAGCACTCACCTCCAAACTTGCATTACGCAATTCTTCAAGGCAATTTCTCGTTGGCCCCAGAAACTGCGCAATGCAGTTTTCTGGTTCAATGTCACTACTAACTGAAATTTCACATTGTGCAGTTTCAGTCCTCAGCAGGCGACACTGGAATGTTCATTGTATAGTTCCAGTAGTCATTCAGCCTCCTCACAGCCCGAATTGTGCCTTGCAGAATTTTGGCAGTCAGTCTCCCAACCCCCTGGCAGAAATTACGCAACCTTCATGATGAGTCACACAGGTATGTTGCAATTCAATTCTCAAGTTCATTTTTCTTCTCGAATAATAGATTACTTGCCATGAGTGTTGCCATGTGTCTAGGTATTGGAGTTGTTCATCTGCCTCTCAGTAGCACAGGTACAATGGTTTCCAGGAGAGCAGAGTCAAGACACCATTCAGAGCACACTTGGGAATGCAATCGATCAATTGTCTATGAACTTGCCTACCCACTAAGACATCAGGTTGTTCATAGACAATGACATCAAGATGTGATGGTAGTAGCATCACAGCAAGTAGGACCATCAACAACAGTTGAAGGCAACATACTAGATGCAACAAACACAGGAGAGAGGTTGTTGACAACACAAAGGCAGAACAAAGTTGCAAGCTCAAGCAAATCCACATGTGATGAAAGAAACTTTGGAGACTCAGGCTATGAGGTGACGGTGCGACATGAATATCGCATGAAGACAAAGAAAAAAACAGAGAAGGAGTTACATATTTCGAAGCAGCAACTCAAAGAAGAACACGAGATGCACATATGAGCGAATGAGTTGTAGCAGGAACAGGTATAGCAGGGGGTGCAACATGCATAGATGAATGAACTATGCTCGTACAAGTTATAGATCCATCCTAGCAACTAGAATAGAGCAAACAAAGTGAGTAGTGCTATTGATGACATGTAAGGGAATTAAGAAGCATGCATATCATTGTGCGCACGCATGCAATCCGACCCATTTGGCACACTCACCAAGGCAAAGAAAAGAAGCAAGTCTGACTGGAGTTGAACATGTAGTTGACAGTTGATGCGTATGACCACCAACACATACTATAAGATCAACACAAACACTATGCATCAATATGTTGTCAATTCGACTGCACCTAAGAAGACCACGTGCATGCTAGCAGACAAGTGGGACGGAGGAGCCATACCATTGCACTAGATGCAACAGAGGCAAGAGTTCGTTTCAACAAAATGTTACCATTGAGCGCATGGACACCATCATGGATAACCAAGCTTGGCATCATCTCACCACCTTTGACCATCACAAGCATGCCAAAGAGTTGGTCTCACCACAATGGTCTGAGTGTCAGTGATGTCTAGCATGGCTTGCTCAAGCCATTTTGTCTCACATGGGAACATGTGCATTGTAATGTAACGCCTTGTAAAGTGGAAGTTCAACTGTCAATAGTTGGATGTAACAGTCATAGAGTAGATGAAGAGTCATGAGGGTAGATGAAGAGTCATGAGGGTAGATGAAGTGTTATAAAGGGGAATGTCATGGGTCACTCCACCCTTTGCTATAAATAGAACCTCATAACTCATTGTAAAGGCTTTTGGTTAACCAAGCTTCCGATAAGACTATCGTGAAGAGAACTTGGATAGTATTGTAACGAGCATTGGCTTCTCCACTTTGCAGAGCTAGTATATCTCTTTGGAGGAGTAGGCAGTTGTGGCTGTAACATTCCACTGTCAGAACTAGTGGTTAGAGATGGATGTATTGTATGACTGGAACATATACTTCTTAATATAACAGAGTCAGCATGTTTCATGCATATGTTGTACTATATTCTATGCTATCTGGTTTACTCTAAATGATATATGTATTTCTTTGCTCATGCATGAATGTATGGGCTATTCTGTATAAGTATGTACGAATCTTTCTAAAATGTGATGTTGGTTTAACCATCACTTTGGATTACTCGCTAACTTGCTTTCCAACTTGTGATGCATCTTTTCTTGTGTGTTCCCTTCCAAGGGGCGCACTCACCTCACCCTCAATGTGTTAGAACCTCTTATGCACCTTCGTTGACTTAGTGCAGCTGTCACACCTTTACTACCAACAGGGACATCTTGTTTGGCTCTCTATGAAATCGCGGTCAAGGCATTACCGTACGACCCACTGTTGGGACTCCTACACCAAACGGTCTGAGCCTAATTATGACTTCTTATCGGGGAGATCCCCTTACATGTTAGCGGGTCCAACACCATCAATACAACAAGGAAACATGACCGAGTTTAGGTTTTGAAAGGCAGAAGAAGGGTGAGAAGTTAAAGTAAGTCTTATAACAATGAAAAAAATTCTCACGGAGCTTGGAGACTATAAAAACTCATCCCGAGACCTGTAGTTGTAACCCAAATGGAGAACTGGTTGTAGAGATGTTTTCTCAGTCAAATCTAGGAACAAATGATGATGTTTCCTTGCCATCCTCGGGGTCGTTACCCTAATCGTGCCTCGACAAACCTGAATCGTTAGATATGCTTTTTGTAGATCGACCATGGAGGTAAATCCAAGTGGCAGGTTGCGCACAAGTACATATGAAGGGTGGAGAAGTGAGGCTCGAGAACCAACCCTCTTTGGGTTAATAGTAATCTCGGCTTAGAATTAATGATCGTGTAAACAAGTAATATAAACCTTTGACTTTGTGCAGATGGTAGGAGGCGTAAGTTACCACCTTAAGTAACTACTAAAGTGCATAATCTTAAAAGAATTAATGTTTATGTGCTGGTAATTAATGCCTCGAATCTTATGGATCATTTATGTTCCTTAGCATATACCCATAGGGACATTATAAGAGTAAAATAAATAAATAAATGTTTCTACATTTGACTTATTTTGGCCTTAATATGAATTCATCTGCTACATTAAGTAAAAAATTAAAATAATAGTAATTAATAACTATAATTATCAACAAATTATATTAAATTCGTGAAATTACATAAAAATAAAAATATAAAATTAATAATTAGATCCATTTTTAATCGCTTAGAAAAATCAAATCTCTGAAAATGCAAATTCTTTTTTGAATAAAAAATATTTAATCTCTCTTAACACTCAATTGATCCAAAATTAAAAAAAAATTAAACTAATGAGTAATAAAATTTACATATATATTACATTCATAAATAACATATATTCTAACATTCATAAATAACATATATAACATATTTTCTAAGTTGAATTTATTTATATAATAAAAAAATTAGATAACAAAAATTTACGTTGTATTTATTTATCTCATAAAAATAAAATTTAGATAAAGAAAGTTCATATAATCGTCTTAAAAAAATATATCATGAAATTCCAAAATAATAAAAAATAATTATATCATCTCCTTGTAATAAAGCAAAACATAAAATAAATATAATTTTAACTTCATCCGGGAGGAACGGTGAAACTTATAACAGGGGGAATGTTTTCATTGGTCTTGTACAGAGGACGAACGTGGGAGGAAAGCTTACTATTAAGAAGAAGAATGTAATGATAGATGTAGAAAATTAACAACGCAGACGTAAAGACGACGGCATCTTTCAGAAAGTAAGTGGTTGGAATTTGGTAAAAAAGTTTCAAAAATTTTTACAGTGAATTTTATTTTTTGATGATGAAAGTAGATTTATACCATCAAAAAAAATTTGGAAAATTTAAAATATTGAAATTTAACGATTATAATTTGGATTTAGAAAATTTTCTCTGGCCAAAATTTCCATCATTTTCGGGAAAAAACAATCGTAAATAGCTTCGTTTCTTTTCCTATGGACCTCAATAATGTGCATAAAGAAAACTGCAGACATAGGTATAGAAAATTAACGACGCAGACAAGGGCAACGGCATCTTTCGATTTCCAGGTAATGCAGCGTTGAACGTGCAGCCAACCTCAATCAATTTCACAGAGAAAAGAAGAGTATTACTAAAATATTAATTTTTTCCATTATTGGAAAATAAATATTTAAATAAACATTAGACCAACCGTGATGTTGGCCCAAATATCAAAAAAAAAAAGGTCATAAAATTTTGTTGGTTGGAAGGGATGCTTCACAAATGTGAACAGTCATTCGAGTAAAAATGACACACATAAAGACAATCATGGAGCCAGGCGCAATCAGCATGGAGCCAGGCATGGAGCAAAGCGCGATCAGCATGGAGCGAAGCGCAATCATTGTCCACGTTGCTTTCAGCATGGAGCGAAGCGCAATCATTGTCCACGTTGCTTTCAGCATGGAGCGAAGCGCAATCATTTAATGAACAAACAAAACTTAACAGAGTACGTATTGGAAATTCTTGTCGTGTTGTATTCTGAAAGAAAATTATATTTATATCTACTTACATTTTGTATTCATTATTCGATTAACTTTGAATATATATTATTTATAAGAATATATTTATTGATTTTTATATATTGAAAATGAATTAATTACTAATATCCCTAATAAATCTATTCATCGAATAATAATTTTTTTTAATATATCAAATATATATTATAATACAATTGAGAATTCTCTTTTTCATACCTAAAATATATATCTCCCAAGTAAAAATAGAAAGTATTATTTATAGAAATTTATATATAATTATTTTTTAAGATATTATATATATTGAGAAAGTTAACTAGATAAAAATATATGTTCTTTTATTTTTAATATTTAAAATATTCCATGTTAAATTCATATTAAAAAATAATGAATTAAAATATCGATAAAGGACCTATTAATAGAGAGAATTATTTCTATATATAATTTATATTAATTTTTTTTGTTTGTTATTAATATTTCTTAAAGGTTATATATCAATTATATATTAACAACACAATAAATTATGATGATGATGATGGTGGTGGGTAACATCCTTTGAGACCAAATTTTGGTCAATCGAACCTAAAGAAACGAATTATTATTTACTTTGATTTAAGATTTTATTCCTATGCTCAAAAAGCTTGAAGAGAAGCCTCCCGAGCTCACTATAATTTTGACATCCTAAAAGGCTAGGAAGGTTAGTATTGCAACAAAGATTATGACGCTGAGATCTAATGGGGTTGTATGTGGGGCACTCTAAGAGGAATTGATTTTCATCCTCGAAGTGATTTTCATCCTCGATGTTCATATTCTCATAGAGATGGCATATCCTTTACATCCATGGTGTTTTAGGAACTGCCCAACGACCCATCTCACTATGGAGCTCATGAGAGTTCATTCTAATCTTGGCTATATTAATTTTCTTCTTTGAGCTAGTTAAAACAAAGAGATACTTTTGATCTTCGAGGGTGGGGTTGATGACCTCCTTAACGATAACTTAATTTTCTTTTGGCTGCTAAATATTTCTCACACCACATTTTTTTCTTTGAACTTAGAAGTAGCAATATTTTTAATGTTATTAATGTTTTGCAATGCAAAATTCTCATTGATCTCCCAATGGTTTAACCAGGCCCTAGTTTAAGCCTTAGGAGGTTTTAGCTGGAATTTAAAGCTAGCTTAGGAAGCTTTTCTCTATATAAACATGATATAAACTATGTTATTTAATATGGAAATTGAAATATTTTATTTAAGGATAACCATGAATTAACATAATCATTTTCAATTTCCAAATATGATTAAGACATGTATTAAGATTTTAATATCTAAAATTTAAATTATAAATAAAATATTTCAATATAATATCTTTAATATAAATTTTATATATGAAAGAAAATATTAATACATAAACACTCTCTCTCTCTATATATATATATATAACACATATTCTATTATTATATTATTAACATATTAATATTATCTAATAAATTAATATATTATTAATAATTTACAATTATTGAGTTATATTATATCATTATATTTATGAATATAGATCATTAATAAATTAATATAATATATTAATTTTTTAATATTAATCTATTAGATTAGTAGTTTATTATATTTTTTAAAATCTAATGCATTAATTATATAAATTTAATATTATTAATTAATTTATAAAAAAATTTCATTCACTTTTATTAGTTTTTCTTTTCATGGGTTTTTCTCCTTATCTTCTTTTTGTTTATCTTTATTTATATTTTATTTTTTTGTTTTCTTCTCTATAACATCTTGTCCCAATGAAGGTTTAGACTCAAACCTCTATTTGAAAATAAAAAAGTGGAGCATATTGTGAATTTCTCTTCTTCGGATTCTTATTACATTATTAAGTTTATTAGAAAAATTTGTAATTTATTCATTTTTTAATATGGAATTCATGTGTAAAAATTTAAATATTAATAACACAAATAATTTTATATAGAGAGAATCATGTAGATATATTTTTTCGACTTTCAAATATAATTGGGACATGTATTAACATTTTAATGTGTGGAAGGTGAATTATAAATAGAATATTTAAATGTCGAATATATATATAATTTTATTTCTTAAAAAAGGAAGAAATACATTTTTTGTTTATATATAGAGAATTCTTATTCCATGAATAGATTGTTTTTGTAGATTTACAATTCACTCATTTCTAAATATAAAATTGAAATGTGACAATTTTTAAATACTAATAACAAAAATTATAATTATATATATATATATAACATTTTAAAATTTATTTATAACATATATATATATATATATATACACGATTTTCTAATTTCAAATATGATTGGGCATATATTAACATTTTAATGTGTAGAATGTGGATTATAAATAATATATATGTATATGTATTAAAAAAGTTAAATATAGAGAGAGAGTACTTGTAATTCTTTCATTTTTTGATATGAAGTTGACACGGACCATTTAAAAAAATATTTACAATAAAAATAATTATATACAGATAAAGTCCTATAAATATATGTTTTCTATTTTTTAAAATATGCTTGGGACATGTATTAACATTTTCGTGTGTTAGATGTGAATCATTTCAATGTCAATTATATATATAGAAAAGAAAAGAAACACACACACACAAACACACACATGTAACATTTTATTAGTGAGCTATTTAAAATCAACATAAATTTATTTTAATTTTGAATCTTAAGAAGAATCAAATATTTCTACATGAAACAATTGTGTTTGGAGGTGTTTGGAGCACTTCCCAGTCATACATAGTCATACCCAAAATTGGACCACAAGACTTGTAAGGACCAAACCTCCCAACTTCACTCTAGAAACATACCCTCTAGGTTAACATAAAAACATTTCTTTAGTCTTTAAATTCCAAAAAAAATTATATTTTAAAAACACTTGATAAATTCAGAATTAAAAATAGATATATGTGAATTCATTTAATTATAAATAATTTAAAAATAAAAAATAAAAAAATTATTTGATAATTTAAATCATATATACATTTAAAAATAACAATAATTCCACTAGCCTTTTGAAAACGATCGAAATAAGAAGATGGTAGTTTGACATTACTGATCGTTGAAAATCAAAGCCATGTGACTACAGCATTATTGCTCGTTGAGAAATCAAAATTCCTTAGTATTTTAAGAGGTGTTGTCGAGATATTCATAACATCGTAATAGTGGTTCAGGTCAATTATACGAAGCCAATTATCGAGTTAGGTAAAGCTTGTTACTTAGCTAATTAATATTAGCTAATATAAATAGCCCTATTTGCTGGGCAATTAATATTTCTAGGGTTATAGTTCCTATTTGCTGGGCTATTAATATTTCGTAGAGTTATAGTTCCAATTTGCTGGGCTATTGATATTTCTATAATTATAGTTCATATTTGCTGGGAGGCCTGTTTGATTGGCGGTATATGTCAATCTTCAGATTTAGACCAAAGTACAAAATCCGAGTTAGCATTGCCTATTTGCTTGGCTTTATTCCATTGTGCTCGCCTGTCTCTGCGACTGGACTGCAGATTGGAATTATCATTTTGTTCATTGTGCCCGCCCTTCTGTCTGCGATTGGAGAGCAGATTGTAAGTATCATATTATTCATTGCCTTATCTGTGCTGTTTGCTTGAGCATAAATTGTGTACGGTGAACATAATAAAATACGCAGCCTACCTATGACCAACATGTCGTTTTGATATTTTTATGCACGAGTTGCAGATTTATCAAAATTCGATCGATGGCGTCAAATATTCTTGGCTTTCTCAGTGAGAAAAACATATTGGTGACTGGATCGACCGGTTTCCTCGGAAAAAGTATTAAATATTCCACACAGTACTTTTATTCTTATATATATATATATATATACATATCGACGATAATGAATGTAATTGTTGTTCACTTACGTAGTTTTCATCGAGAAAATATTACGGTCGCAGCCCGGGATTAGCCGCATTTTTGTTTTGCTAAGGGCGAATGATTCTGAGTCCGCCAAAATCCGATTCAAAACTGAAGTAAGAAATCTGAGTAATCTTCCTACTCATAAATTGGTCAATGGTCCGCCTACAAATGATGTAATTTCTTCCTTCGCTATGAATGACAGGTTTTGAAACTGGAGCTTTTCAGAACTTTGAGAGAGCAACATGGAGACAGCTTCGAAAGTTTCATATTCGAGAAAGTTGTTCCTCTGGTCGGAGACATTGCAACAGATCATAATCTTGGAATTTACACCGAGAGTAGCAGAGAGGACCTCTGGGAAAATCTGGACGCCATTGTCCATATTGCAGCCAGCACCGTGTTTGATGACAGGTTTGTTTATATTTCCTCTTGGCAATCTGATTACTCATGGCTATAACACAGCATTTATATTTGAATGGAAAGCCTAACACCCTTTCGCACAAGGTAGATATGACATTTCTCTGAATGTCAACACAAAGGGAGCTGAGAATATTGTCCAATTCGCTAAACGATGCCGTAAACTTCAAATCCTCCTGCACGTCTCCACTGGTAAGTGGACAGATTCTGATCTTATCTATCAGAGAAAAAGATTTAACTAAGAAAAGAGGATTTCTTAAATGAGAACAAATTTACATGAATTTAACTATTACATTGGGAAGTATAATAGATTTAATTTTTTCCTTTAATTAAAAATATTTTATTTCCAAATACATTAATAATTAGAGTCGGCGTTTTTAAAAACTTGTTTGTAATAATTTTAGAGAGGTTAGATTTATTTTTCAAAATGTTTGTAGTAATAGGATAGTGAATAGATTTAAACCTCGAAATATTTGGAATGCCATATTAATATTGTAAAATTCATTTATTTACATCGAAATTTTTTAATTAAAAAAAAAAAAAAAACTGTTAAGCTTATGTTTATTAAAAAAAATTAGTTTAAATTTTATAATTATATGATAATTTTATTTTAAGTGAAAATATTTATTTAAATTCTGTTACTGAAAAAATTAGTTTATATAATATGTATCAAATTTAATAAATTTAAATATTATATACTAAATTTAAATTAATTACACAAAATAACATTATTAAAATATTTTATTTATATATTATATATACTATTTAAATTAATTACACGACATAACATTATTAAAATATTTTAATCATATTAATTTTTTTATATTCAATAAGTGTATATGGTGTATTTATTTCATGGGAGTACACACAAAATTACACATTTTGCATGGTTAATAACCCTAATAATGTTTAAACGAAAATCAAATTATTACTTCCAATACTTTATATATACAGCTTGAGTGGGCTTAATGGTTAAGAGCATGTGTTTCCTCCTAATAGGTAACATGTTAAAAACCAGAGGGGGTAGAGTATGTATGCCTTCGTAGACTTAGCAGTGAAATCGCTACACGGAGGTGGGTCCTTTGTCCCACAAACAAGGGGGTCTCATACACAAATTTGGTGTATTTTTTAATATTATTAGTCTCTATTCATTATCACAATTGAGTTATCATTAATTTAATATTTTTTTTGTGAGGTTGTTTATGGTTTCTAAGACACTGCGATACTAAGTACTTCAACAAAATATTTTTATCAAGGAGATTTACTTAAACAATTCATAGGATATTTGACGTAGAATTACCCAAAATCATATTTAAGGTATTCTAACCCTAAGAGAGTAAAAATGTTTTAATAATACAGACTTGACTAACTAATTTAACTTTGATTACCATTAATTTTACATAAATTATACTTGATTATAAATATTTATCTATTTAAATTATACTTGACTATAAATATTTATCTATTTACCAATGCAAAAATATATTATATTATTATTTTTTAATGATATATTAAAATATTAATTATTTATCAATGTATCGATGAGAACATAGAAAATAGAAAAGACTAAAAGAAAATAAAAATAAAAAAAATTAGAAAATCCTAAATTAAAAAAAATATCTCAAATCAAGGTGTCCAAATATGTGTTAACAAAAATTAAAAAACAATATCTCAAATCAAGGTGTCCAAATATGTGTTAACAAAAGAAAATAAAAATAAAAAAAATTGGAAAATCCTAAATTAAAAGAAATATCTCAAATTAAGGTGTCCAAATATGTGTTAACAAAAATTAAAAAACAATATTAACACAAAAAAAGGACATAGAGCTAGACACCATACCACCTCGCATTTAAGATGACGGTGGTGTGACTATCCAGCCCAATGCAGTCACACATATTAACTATAATACATCCATTTGAATTAAGATGGTAGCTCTCATTCCATCTATAATCTCTCAACCCGTGTGCAGTGGCTTTGTGTTCTTATACATTCCCAATGGCATTCCCCCCGTAAGTGGGATATTTCCCCGGAACATTATCTTTGTGGAAACTCAATCCATTTGTCATGGCTCTCTCTTCTTCTCTCGTCTTTGTGACAATCCCCCACCGCAGGTGGGATATCTCCCCCATGATGTTGTCTTTCTAGAGAAACTCTGTCACTTAAAGGATTCAATACCCTCGAAACTCTGTCACTTAAAAGGATTCCATACCCTCGAGGAAAACCTCCATTACGTGCGCCTTGTTTTGATATTTCATGCGTGGAAGATGGTGATAAACGCTGAAGAAATGACACATGGGAAATAAAAACAGTTGCACGGGAAGTGGTCGGCGATGATTCGGGCTTCGTTCACAACATCTCTATATTCGGTGGGAAGACAGTTGTGGGGAAGTTTTTGTATGTCTAATCATTGGAGCATTTTCATTTCGTTACTATTTGCATAGTGGATTATGGTTTATTGTCTATAAGGTGTCTTGGTGGTTTGGATTTTTATTGGTGTGTCCGAAATATTATGATTTTTGCACCCTATCCAAATTTACCCCTTGTTCTCTCATTTTTTCGCACTACTAATTAATAAAATTCTTAGCTTTCTCTTGCAACCACGTACTAAATTTCTTCTTATATTTTCTTAGACTATGTCATCTTGTTTAAATGGTTTTGTATTCTAGTAAGGGACATATATTTATGTGTGTCTCTCTCCTCACTATGTACATGCAAATGAAATCTTATTTGTTTGGAGGTTGAGGCCATAAAGGACAACGAGCCAAATACCAAGCTTAGAATGCTATGATTATATTCCACTCCTCCACCTCTCTATAAATCCAAGAGGAAATTCATGAACTTGAGGTCTTAATTACAAATGATTGATAAACCTAGTCATGTTATGAAATCCAAAACAAAGTTGCTAGTTGGGTTCTTGAATCTATTATACTAGAGGACGAGAGAGTCAACATATCAATTTCATCACCCTCTATTGGAAAATGAAGATCCTCCTGGGAAGGGTCCTTAAGGAAAAGCATGATGATCACAATCGTATTATAGCTTTTCTTAATGAGTTTTAGTGAGTGCAATGCCACAAATTCTCCTATTTTGTTAGCCTAGATGCTTAGTTTTCCTATTTCGTTAGCCTAGAGGCTTCCTTGGACATATAAGGTCATCTTCAATGTTGTCTCAAACCTATAGCTGGAGTAGGAACAAGTGTCCAAAATTTGCCCGAGTCACAGTTCCAGTTGTGTAGCTAGTAGTAACAAGCCACTTTATTTTAAGATGGTTTTGATTGATAAAATGTAGACCATTATTAAGAATTTTGGTTTTCCTTGTGAAAGTGAAAGTGAAAATGCTAAAGTTAAAAAGTGATTTTTGATTTTACCTAAATACTATTTTGAACCAATAGAAAACTTAATCAAATAAATTCAATTCAATTCAATTTAATTTAAAAAAATTAATGAAAACTTTTATGACTAATAAAAAACGAAAAATTATTTCAATTATTTTTTTTACATAAAAATCTTAATCATTATAAACTTTAATAAATATAATATAAATATAATAATGTTATATATATTTTTATGTATATTATATTAAGTTAGTGTTTATATCTAATTTCTATATATGAGCACTGATCTTATAAACTTATGCTCTTGTTCTTTAGAAGATATATCTCTTTTGGGTTTAAGATAAATGGTTTTTTTTTTATAAATAAATAATATTTTTCATTTACCTAAGTTTAAAAAATAAAAAATATACATCTTTTTATTTAGTTATCTAAAACTAATGTATTTAGAAATATAGAGTAATAGAGTAAATAAAGAGCAGTTTTAGTAATAATAAAGTAAATAGTTACTAAAGTAAATAGAAAGCAGTTTTAGTAACCCTTATTTACATAAGAATGAGAAATAAACTATAATTTTAACGGACTAAAATAAATAGATATATGTTTCATTAAAAAACTCACTCTCCACTTTCTAGACTAATATCTATGTAATGTAGAAAAGCAAACTCACTCTCCACTCTCTAGACTAATATCTATATAATGTACAAAAGATTACGAAATGGGAGGTAAAAGTGGAAGAATCATAGAAAGTCCTCTAATGTTGGGGGACTCTATAGTTATCTAAAACTGATGTATCTATAAATATAGAGTAATAGAGAGCAATTTTAGTAACCCTTATTTACTTGAGAATGGGAAATAAACTATAATTTTGACATACTAAAATAAATAGATATACGTCTCATAAATAAACTGAGTCTCCACTTACTATACTAATATCTATGTAATGTACAAAAGCATACGTAGTGGGAGCTAAAAGTGGAAGAATCATAGAAAGTCCTCTAATGTTGGGGGACTCTATACCGGCCAGCAAAGCACTTGAGAACGATAGCGGTCCACCTCTCATGTTAGATATTGAAGCAGAATTTGACCTAGTGGAGAAAACAAAACACGCACTCCAGGTCTCGTCGAGTACTCACACAGCAAGCAAATGTTTTGTAAAAGATGGAGTGAAGCGTCTCAAAGAATTAGGTTTAGAGAGGTGAGTACTCATACGTCTATTGTTGAAATTTGCATCGATTTCCTTTTGAAAATAAACTTATTAGACGTTTATTCACGATGGACATATATATTAACAGGGCAAGAATGTTTGGGTGGCCAAATACGTACTCATTTACCAAAGCTATGGGGGAAATGCTAATAGCGAATTTGAGGGGAAATCTTCCAGTGGTCATCCTCCGACCGACCATTATTGAAAGCACTTTGGCAGAGCCCTTTCCTGGCTGGATGGAGGGCAGCAGGTTCCCAGAAATATCCATTCTATATTGTTAGAATTTGGGTAGCACGTTGAAACGCAAATAAATGTTCCATATAATGTTATTAAAATCGGTATCGTATCAGTATTCGCACTGATCATGTGCTTTTTCCGAATGTCATACAGAACTATCGACACTCTTATAATACAATACGGAAAAGGACAAATCTCATTCTTCTTAGCTGATCCAGAACTTATTTTAGACGTGGTCAGTCACTTCAATTTCTTCCAGCACAAGTTCAACATCCTGTCCCATGTTGTTGTCCGTAAATATATAGATTGCTTAGTATTTAGATTTGATATTATTCGTTTGATGATTAACAGATTCCAGCAGATATGGTTGTAAACGCAATGATAGTTGTTATGGCTGCACACGCATACGAGAACGGTCTCTTTGTTTATCACGTCGCATCATCTGTTGCGAATCCATTGCGTCACTATGTTGCAGCAGACGAGGCATATAAGTATTTTTCAACGCACCCTTGTGTTGGTAAAGTTGGAAACATAATTCATGTAAAAGAGACGCGTTTTCTTAAGAGCATGAGCAGCTTTCGCCGAGACATGCATAGACGTTACAAAGCACCGCTAGAGGTAATTTATCTTTAATGTACTCTACAATTTATTTTATAGGTCATCTGAACTTCAATCCGTGATAGCTCTGGGTGGGGTTGAAAAGCAGGTATTCGGTGTAGTGAGCAAGCTCTTGTGTTGCAACTTCACAGAACGTTACAAACGGATGCTTCGAACATACAACAAAGTCATGTACTTAGCAGAGTTGTACGAGCCATATGCCTTCTTTAACGGAAGGTCGGTCTGTGCTTAATTTTGTTTTATTAATGAACAATTATTAAGTAATTTTTACTAACTAGCATAGCTAACCCTGCGACTATTAACAGGTTTGACATAACAAAGATTGAAGGGCTGTGGAAAAATATGTCAGAGGAAGACAAGAAAGCGTTCAACTTAGACGTCAAATCCATTGATTGGGTTCATTACTTTTCAGTTGTTCATATCCCTGGACTGTTTAAATATGTATTGAAGTGAAGTGAGAAAGATTGTAGCTGACATCTTCTATTTTATGCGATGATTATATGTTATGGTTTACCCTTATATGTTATGATTCATAAAGGAGATAAGAGGACTTCGCTTTGTTTACTCGATAAATTAATTCAAAGTGAAGTCAGGTTGGCTATTTCTTAATGATGTAAGATTCAGAAGTCCATAGGATTCATAATTATTATATTATAAATGTAATATCAATTATTAATGTAAAACTTATGGAGCTTTATGAGATATCTAGTATTGTTAATGTATTTAATTCCGGTGGAGCGGTGGAGCGGTGAAATGCGTTGAGATCGGAAAGAACACCAACGGCGAAAGCACTCTGCTGGGCCGACACTGACACCCACCGACACTGACACTGAGAGACGAAAGCCAGGGGAGCAAATGGGATTAGATACCCCAGTAGTCCTAGCCGTAATGATGGATACTAAGTGCTGTGCGTATCGACCCGCGCAATGCTGTAGCTAACGCGTGGGCAAAGTGAAAAGTGGAATTGATCTGCACATCCCTCTATTCCAATAGAAAACGTTAGCCTTCATCCATGAGATCGGGGTATCACTACCAGTAGGGGCCCGCTTCCCTAATAGACTTTGAAACCTCGCCTTCCCATGGATAAGTGACTGGGTTCAATTCCGTAGTAAAGTGACTTCCTAATTGAAAAGGAGGTCGGCCCGATAACGACTCCTTTATTGATTAGGTAATTCTTCGAATGACTACCTGATAGAGAATAAGGTAATGATTAGGGCGACTCCTTTCTTTCTTAATGAGGTAATTCTTCGAGTGACATAGGAAGTGTGGTGAGATTCGGTTGGATATTTCTTAATGATGTAAGATTCAGAAGTCCATAGAATTCATAATTATTATATTATAAATCTAATATCAATTATTAATGTAAAAGTTATGGATCTTTATGAGATATCTAGTATTGTTATTGTATTTAACCATTATTCATTTCCAAGTTTCCTCTTTATAATACTAAAGTAAAATAAATGTGTGTTTATTTTTTAAATAATCATTAATACACCTACGGATCTTTATTCATGTTCGGCACTAAAAAAGTAAGTGACATCACACACTTTAAATTGGGTGAAGAGGTAATTTTTTTGCTTGGCAGTGTAAATTTGTAGTTAGCTTTTTTATAGGTCTCTCTATAGAGTGAGACTAGATCTATGGTCTGTATTTCAAATATTAAAATATTTTTATAAATATCACAAAAATTAATGGAAAAATTAATAAACTGGTTGTTGTATTTCAAATTATAAATATTACAAAAACTACCATTATTTTATGTTTTGATGGAAAAATTAATACATTGTAATTGGAACAATAAAGTAAGAAGTATATTGACTATGCCTTTTTAGAATTATAATTATAATAGATATTTTGATAAATATTAAGAAATTTATAATCATTCTAAATTAAGAATTAGAATTATAATAGAGACTTTGAGCAATATTAAGAAAGTAATAATCATTCTAAATTAAAAGCCTCAAAAACTTTCCCACATAATATAATATTATAATTAAAATAAATATCTATGTCATATTATTAAAGTGTGTAGACCATTGTATGCATGTTATGTAAAGTAAGTAGTGGTTATAATTTTACTTTATTAAAATAAATAGATATTTCATATTATCAAGGCATGTAGACCATTGTATGCATGTTATGTAGAGTAAGTCCCTCTTACAATTTTACTCTATTCTATGAGATTATGAACATAATACAAAGTGATTAATTAAATTCAAAGAAATTTGATGAAAGACTAATGTTATTGACCTTCTAAATTTAATTTTTTATTTTTTTATGATTTTTAGAAAATTAAGTCCAAGGGAAAAGTATACTGAAAAGGAGAATAGAAGATAGATATTATATGGTGGTATTTAGAGGAGGTTCGTAAGGAATGATATATAGACAATTCTTAACAACCATTTTCAGCTTTAATGCCACCAAATAAATTATTACATGTTAGTTGCAATGGAAATTTGGGAAAAAAATGTCATTATTAAAAAGCATTATGGTAATGGTAAAAAGATGAAACATCTTCTTAAATATATAAATTTTACTTTTGGGAAATTGATATAGCTAAAAAATGTTTTTTTTTAAATATTGATATATTTTTTTCTCTCTAAATCATAAAACACATGTTCAGTTCAATGCATTTGGTATGTAATTTTAAGTGTTTATATATTTAAAAAAAATTAACATAGTGAATCTTTGAAATGACTAGGTCAAAGCTTACGACTCAACTATGAGGATCTTAATGTAATCATTATTTTCTTTTTTCTATTACTTAGCTTTTCATTTATACTACTGTGAGTTATTTTCCTTTTTCAAAGTAGGTAGACTCATTAAACATTAATGTGAAAATAAAAGATCATTTTTTTTTGTACATTTGATATATCTCCAAGAATAAATATATAAAAAATAAAAGAAATAATTAATTTCTTAGAAAAATATATATTTAGAATTCGCATACAAATATCTATAGTTTGTGTAGTTCATTAGTAGTGAACATGTAGAGGACATATATAAACAATGTTGAAAATCAAGAAGTTGTAAAAATGGATGTATTGGTTTATGTAGACCAAACCAAGAGGCATGGCAATACCTAAAAGAAAAGTAGCCACCTTTTCCACCACTTAATCGAAAAAAGGTGATCCCACTAATTATTTTTTGAATTGATTAATGTGTGAGCATTATTTAAATACATGTGTGCATGTTATAATAATATGCATCTGCATTTTTTTCTTCATTTCTATGCATTTTTTCTCCATCTGATACCATCCTTCCAGAAGTTTTTTGTCCCCCCTTATTTATCTCTCTCTCTCTCTCTCTCTCTCTCTCTCTCTCTCTCTCTCTCTCAGCCCCCTATATCTCTACAACTTTATATCTCTCCCCATTTCTCTATTCCTGGTCCCTCTCTATGTTTTCCTTTCCCCATCACTCTATCGCTCTTTCCCTTTCTCTCTCTCTATCCCCCAATGTCACCCTCCTTTGTCTCTCACCCTCTTTCCATATTCTTCTTCTCTCTCTCTCTCTCTCTCTCTCTCTCTCTCTCACTCTCCCTATGTGTCTCTCTGGAATCCATATCTCTCTCACTTTCCCTAAGCCCCTACTCTATCTCTCTAGCCATTTACCTATCATATTCTATATCTTTGCATTTTTTTATCCCTGTTCCTATCTCTCTATCCCTTTCCCCATTCCCCCTCTTGGATTCCACTTCTCTATATCTCCCTCTCTCTCTTACGTTCCCCTAATCTCCTACCTCTCTTTACCTTTTTCCATATCTCTTTCTATATCTCCCCCTCTTCCAATACTGATATCTATCTCTCTCTCTCTCTCTTTCCCCATCCACCCCTCACTTACTTTCCCCATCACTCTCTCTCTCTAACCACAATCTCTTTTTGTCTTTATCTTTGTTTCTCTCTCTCTCTATCTCTCCCTCTTTCCCCACCACACTTGCCCTCCCTATTCTTCCCACTCTCCATTTTTTCTCTCTCTCCCTATCCATTTCTCTCTCTATCTTTATGTCTCCCTCCTATTTCCCTCTCTCTTTCTCTCCTTCCCTAATCCATTTTTGCTCTCCCCTTCCTTAACGCCTCGCATCTATCTCTCCATAAAAACACAAGTACATCTCTCTCTCTCCCTCTATTCCTTTCTCTCTATTTACCTCCCTAAGTTTCCCACCCCTCTCACCTCCTCTCCCTATCCCTTATTTTCTCTATATCTCCATTCACTCACTTCCCCTATTCCCCTTGTTTTTATCTTCCTTTCCCCATCTCTCTACCGATCTCCCATTATACATTCTCCCATATCTCTTTCTACTATTATTCTCGTCTCTCTCTCTCTACATATGTCTCCAATATATCCCTCAATCTCCTCTTTTCTTATCCTCCCTCTCTCTCAACCGCTTTCCCTATCTCTTTCTATCTCTACCCCACTACTTGCCCCGTGTTATACCTCTACCCCTTTGATTTCCCCTCTTTCTATTTGTCTCTCACTCTTTCCTTATCCCCTCTCTATTTTCTTCTCTCTCCCTCTCTCTCTCCCTCTCTCTCTCTCTCTAACACATACACTCTCTATAAACCCCTCTCTTTTCCCTCTATCTCACTTTCAATATTCCCATATCTCCCTCCATTTCTCTATCTCTTTTCTCCCTCTATCCCCACCTCTCTCCCTCATTTTCTCCCTCTCCCATGACTTTACCTTGTTCTTGCCCCCCTCTACCCCTTCCATTATCCCTTTCTATCTCTCCCCTTCTACCCATCCCTCTTTTTATCCCTCACTCCCTTTGCCTATTCCCCCACCTCTCTATTTTCATTTTCCCATCAGTTACTCCGTCCCGTTCCTCCTCCCCATTCCCTCTCGATTTCTCTTTCTCTCTCCCAATGTATCCCTATTTATATATCTCTCTCTCTCTTTATGTATTCTCCCATCTCTCTCGCTACCCCTCTCTTTCTTCCTGATTCAACATCTCTTCTAGCCTCAAAAGGGAATTTCCTATGGATAAATAATCTTTTATCTATGATCATATAATTTTATTAAGACTAACCATGCATGAGCTATATATATAGACAATATAAAAAAGTTCACACATGTTACAGAATGCATTCATAGTATTGTGAAGGTATACAATTTTGAAAATGGTGAGGGAGGAAGGTAGATGGATACTAGTGTTTAAAATTTATACAAGTACCTCAAAATGCATGTGTTCTTTTGTTAGGAATGCATCCACTTTTTTTCTAGCTATTAACACATGTTATTTAATGCTAAGTGTTGTTTGTTCTCATGTAATATGCTCATTCAAAATATAGGTAGTAAATTATGACATTTGATTCAAGGATCATATCAGTTGCGTAATATTATCTTCCAAATTACTTGTTATTATTTGGGTCTCATTATTTAGGTTTTTAAAAGGAATACTTGGGATGTTCATAGTAGTGAAGATTCAAGAGAGGTTATAAATCCTAACCGTGAGTAAAGCAATCAATGAAGAGATACTTGCTAAGGAGAAATCTCAGGATTTTGGAAAAGTTCATAGTATACAACCTAAAGTATAAAGTTTTTTGAATCTATCATTGCTTTCTCTAATTGTCTATTTTTAATGACGACATTTTTTTTATGGATAAACATTCTTGTGTCTAGGGTCATCTATTCTCGAGGACCATCCTTATGAGGTACGGGAGAGAGACACAGAGGGTGAGAGGGAATATAAAAAAAACAACAAAGGGAAGAAATGTTACAAGGAAATTCACATGTTCTAGAATATGTTGATAATCATGTGTGTCCACCACACATGAAAAGGGAGGGGTAGATAGTAAGTGGAAGTTAGTCTTAGGAGAACGTGTATGATCCTCCAAATGCATGTGCACTTTTGTTAGAAATGAATGCATGCTTTTACTAGTCATTAGCATGTGTTTTTCAATGCTAGGTGCTGTCTATTTGCATGAAAATATTAATGGTAAATTTCATTCAAACACTAATTCTAAATAGAGATACTAATTTTGGAATTTTGGTTCAAGGATAATTTCAATAGCACAATATTATTTGTTGAACTATATGGGATTTTTGTGTTTAGGATTACCTAGGTTTTCATGAGAAATAATGGGAGTGGTGCATCCATTTTTCCCTTCTCTCTCACATCTTATCCCTTTCTCCCCCCTTCCTCTCCTCTCAACATTTTAACTAAAACAAAACAAAATAAGATTTGTATTTATTTATTTATTTAAAAATAAATATTTTTGATCTATCTAAATCATATACTCCCTACAATCATGATTTTTTGTGCCCAGCTAATAAGTACTATAACAAGTTAAAAAAATAGTAATAGCAAAAAAATCAATGTCCACCATAAATAAGATTCACCAAAAAAGCACTGATAGAGATAAAATATCTCAATATCGAAACCTTTTCTTAAATCCAAAACTTAAGCAAAGGTTTACACATTTAAATATTTGATTCCTCTTAACTCTTGGCATATTTGAAATTATGATAAATCTATGTTACTTTTGAACAACACACTAATAAAATGTTATATATATATGAATATGATAATGAAATATTTTATTTATGATTCATGCTCTATAAATCAAAATGACTATACATATATTAATCACATTTGAAAATAGAAAAAAAATATACTTAGGTACCCCTCTCTCTCTCTCTCTCTCTCTCTCTCTCTCTCTCTATATATATATATATATATATATATATATATATATATATATATATAAAATCTTACATGTCAACTCCACATTAAAAAATGAATGGATTACTAATCTCCTTAAAATAATACTATTAGTAAAATAAGAATTACTTCTCTTTAAAATAATATATATAATGCAGATTAAATTATATGTGTGTGTTACATATCAACTCTTTATTAAAAATGAATGAATTACAATTCTCTCTCATGCATCTATTAATGGCATAATAATTTTCTTCTTTATAAATAAAATCTATATAAAAAAATTAATTAATAAAATGTTGTATGTGTGTGTGTGTTTTATATGGTATATACATACATAATTCGCATTAAAATATTTTATGATTCACATTCTACCCCCAATTATTGCTACATATATCATTCATATTTCGAAATTAACACACACACACACACACACACACACATATAGTAAGACTCTCTATTTAATTATTTTTTGAAGAGAGTTTTTTTTTAATATTTAAGACATTACATGTCAACTCCATATTAGAAATGAAAGAATGAAAATATCCACAAAGAAATTGTTAATGGAATAATAATTATCTCTATATAAAATCTATATTAAACCTTCTTTTTGCAATTAATATATTTTAAATGTTAAATATCTTCTTCTTTTTTGCTGAAGCAAGAGTTGTACCTTCTATTTCATTAAAACATACAATATTTTACAAAAAATACATCAGTCTGCAAGGAACTGTGGACCAAGGAGAATCTAAACTGTAACTACCAAGGGCATTGAGCCAAAGGCAAAAAATCCCCAACCCTACAAACATAACCTCAAAACCCTCAAAAGAGAGACAATGCTTAGGCCGTACAATTAGAAGAACGTGCGAAAATCCTCAATTCCCACAACGAAATTGAACAACCGAGCTTGCATCTTTAATCACATCTGTCCAATCTCCTCGCCCGATCCAACGAAAGAGGAAGATATCACAGTACAAAGATGCCCGACACTTAATGACCAGGACCCACCAACATGCATGATCGTTCCTGACCGTAGATCTGCCTTGCCAAATCTGACGGCTAAGGATCATATCACACAGGTCTAAAGCCCCAAACGTTAGCGCACGACGAGGGTGGTATTCAGTCCCTCCCCTATGCCACGTGTAGGTTGGTGAGTGGAATCGCTGCCATTTCTGAAAAACCACTTCCCGCTTGAGAGACCTACGATAAACCAAATACCACCATGGGAGCGGTTTTGCTTCCGGAGAAAGAAAATCGGGGGAAATACAGCCACCAAGAAAGCCAGGATTCTGGCCCCTCGTACCAACTCCTCTACGCATGTACATGAACCCATGAAAGATGCTGCTCCTTCCCTCCGGTCGACCATCCACTAAACTGTGACAACCATGCAGCTCCCACCAGTAGTCTCTTAGTATGTAATGACCAGGGTTGCTGAGGCCCACAGTGGCTTGATCCCACCAAAAACCAGACTGTGAAAAAAATGACAAATCATAATGAAACCAGGTCATCTAGAACTCGCCTCCATGGCTCTGTTTCGAAACACCTCCCTATCTTCATCCACTTGGTTGTGACAATGTGCCTTTAATCTATTTTGAGGCATATCTTGCCAACCCATTGAAACCCTGCTTTCGGTACAGCTCACTCCTTGATTGGCTAGAATATCCACCAGTTTATTGGTCGTTCTTCGCACATGGTTAAAACTTACTATACGGAGGAATTGGAGGTGACACTGAATTGTTTGGAATACCTGGATCAGCCTCCAGTGTTTTGAGACCTTTTCTGGCATCGTGCCATAACTAATTCTCTTGATTGAGTTAATGATTAACTTAGAATTAGCTTTGACAATCACATTTTGGCAGTTATCCTACCGCAGAAAATATAAACATTGCTCCATAGACATTAATTCCACCATGTTGTTAGTAGCTCTTCCTAAATGGCAATGGAAGATGAAAAGAATACTTCTATCTTCATCCCTTAACACCCCTCCAGAGCCAGGAGTTCTTGGGTTGCCTTTTGAAGCCCCATCAATATTGTATTTCGGAAAACCCTGAGGGGGTGGATGCCAGAAATCCTTCTCAGTATCCATTTTCATTACCTTCCTATCGAAGCCTTGAGGAATAAGCCCCTGCATACCCAGCTGACTGAGAATCCGCATTTCCGCTACTGAGGGTGGATTCTTAGGGGGATTTCACACTGTAGTGCCAACCGTCTCCCTATGTTGTTTTAAGATATGCTCAACCAAGCGTTGGGAGGGACTCTTTTCATTTTTGAATATTCTGTTGTTCCTTTCTTTCCAGACATTCCATATAATGAAGCTAGGCGTAAGAGCCCAAGCTAAGCCAAGAAATTCATTATCAGAAAAGTTTCATCTCCAATTCTTTAGGGTATTGATAATACTCCCTTTGTCCCTGTCAGTCTATTGGAAAATGGTGGCAAATGTATCCCACAACATGGAGGTGAAAATGCAACTATTGAGAAGATGTTCCATTGTCTCCTCTTGGGCTTCACAGAGCTGGCATCTAGAAGTCCCTAGAACACCCCTCTTCTGAATGTTATCCCAGGTCAAAATTTTCTTATGATGAACCAGCCACATGAAGAGTTTAATCTTCATCCATCCTTGATGCCTCCATAGGTTATTCCAAATCCTTTTCGGAACATGGGAATCCAGATGAAGGAGAGTGCATTTTTCCTCCTTAAGATTAAAGGTGCCCTCATTATTGGTGCCCCATCTAAGCTGGTCCTGCCCCCCTGTCACTAAAATCTTCCTTTGTTCCAACATTTTCATAAGTGCCTCTGCTTTTGCTTTCAAGGGGTTGTCATCCCTGTAATCAATGTTCCTCCAGGTTCTCCATTTTCCTGCACTGTTAGTATGATCCCAAAAATCTTTTACTTTAGATAACCCTTGGTTATTTGTCTCGTTATTAAGGTCCAAAAAGTCCTCTTTTAATAGTATAGGTTCTTCTTGCCATTTATCCTCCCAAAATAAAGCTAGATCTCCCTCTCTAATTTCCCAGAAGTTGTTTTTTTATACTAAGCCTCTATTCTCCCAGGCCTTATTCCAGATGTATGAGCCCTTTATACTTCCAGAAATCCTTATGTGATCATTATTTTTCCAAGAATTGGCATATTTTTCTTTCCAAATACTAGCCCATTGAGCCCTTGGATATTTTACCCAACGCCACCACAGTTTAGCCCCTAAAACGTTACTAAGAATCTCCGGATCATCCAATCCAAGACCCCCATGGTTTTTGGGTTTACATATTTTTTTCCCCAGGATACTAAGCCCCATTTCTTTCTTTCCTCCCACTTACCCCGAAGAAAGTCTCATTGGATGGTTCTGAATTGATGCAAGACTCCTTTTGGTGTTGGGAGTGCTGATAGCATGAAAACTGAGATAGATTGAAGAACAGCCTTTGTAAGCCCAACCTACCTACCAAGTTTAAAGATCTGATAGTCCATTTCTTGATTTTATCCTGCATCTTATTAATCACCGGCTCCCAAATGATCTTGTGCAGATGTTTAGCAGTTAGAGGAACTCCCAAATATTTTGAAGGGAGGACATCCCTTTGAAAGCCCAAAATTATGGAGATATTCCTCTGAATAGAAATAATGGTATTAAAGAAAAAAAAAATAGCTTTGGAGAGATTAACTTCCATACCTGTAGCCATGGCGAAGTCATTCAGGATTTGTTTATATGTTAGAGCTTCTTTGACCATGGGGATTCCCTGCAGCATGGTGTCATCAACAAATTGTTGATGAGTCAAGGCCTGTCCATTCTTAGATAGTTGTAGGCCCTTAATCTTACCAACTTCTTTAGCATGATTTATAGACTAACCAAGTCCTTCCATCATGAGGATGAAGAGAAACGGAGAGAGCAGGTCTCCCTGCCTGAGTCCTCTTGAAGGAATAAAAGTCTTGGAGAGAGAGCCATTAACCAATATTGAAAAGCTGGAGGAGGTTACCAGGGCCATGACCCATCTGACCCAATTATGATCAAACCCAAAAGCAATAATAACTTTCCTGATGTAGGTCGAGTTCAACTTATCATAAGCTTCGGCTAGATCCAATTGCATGATCATTCCAGCCTTCCTATTGCTAGTCAATGAGTGCACCACCTCATGTGCTTGAATGTTGTTATTGAGAATTTGTCTGCCTTCCACATAACTGGATTGTTCCACAGAAACTAGTGTAGGAAGAAGAGGTTTGAGTCTATTGGCCACTACCTTGGATATAATATTTTATACCACATTGCATAAAGCTATGGGTCTAAACCTATCTAGAGTTTGAGCATTGTCCTGTTAGGGATCAGGGAGATGAAGGAGGTATTGAGAACCTTCAAAATAGTTCTGTTCCTCCTGGAATCTTCCACTGCATTCAGAATATCCTGTTTAACAATATTCCAGTAAGATTTGAAGAAATCCACATTGAAACCATCAGGGCCTGATGCTTTGCCATTCTGCATTTCTTTGAGGACCTCACTAACCTCCTCTTCAGTTACTGGCCTATTAAGGTTGAAATTATCCTCTGTAGACACCAGTCTAGGTATATGTCTTGTTAGGTCCTTGATAAAATGCTCTGCATCTGAAATGGTTTCCTTCACTATACCTTGAAAGTTTTGAACTAACACAACTTCTATATCCTCATGGGAGTTTAGAAGATTCCCTTCCTCATCCTTGATCGAAGAGATCCTATTGTGAGCTCTATTCACCATGGTGGAACTGTGGAAAAATCTAGTGTTTCGCTCTCCTTCTTTTAGCCATTGAACTCTAGATTTTTGTCTCCAAAATATTTCCTCTTGTTTACACAAATTCTCCTAATCTTGATGTTGTTTGGCTACTTGATCACTTCTGACTTTGTCAAAGCCATCCGTGATAAGGGCTTGGTTGAGCTCCTGCATTTTATCTTCAACAGATTTTTTTGCTACAAAAATATTGCCAAATTCAATCTTGTTCCATTCTTTGAGCCTGAGCTTGATGTGCTTTAGTCTTTTGTGTAGAAGGAACATTCTTGTACCCTGAATCTGCAAATATTCTGACCACCAATTTTCAATATTGCTGATGAAATCTGGGTGGGTAAGCCAGATATTCTCAAATCTAAAAGGTCTGTTCCTGGGGGTACCAATACCCTGAACCTCCAGTTTAACCGACCAGTGATCTGAGCCTCCAAAGGGGAGACACTCAAGGCTCCTCATCACCCTCTTCTTTGCATTGAAGATCAACCAAACACCCATATTTCACTTCCTCCACTCAAACTACATGATCCCATTGCTCATGCATTGGAGGAATATTACACAACAAGAATGCATGCACAATGTAAGTGGTCTACCTTTCTCACGTTTGCTTGCATGTCAAAATAAAGAGAATGCATACACTCAACATCTGCATGCAGCGTAGCATAGCACCATGGCAATTCCACATAATGCATCTCATGTTCTTTCACTCATTTTTGTTTTGTGGATGCTTGTAAGCTCGGAGTGTGTCTATTTTCATGATTGTATCTTTCACATTTACTGGTTAGCACAACTGGGTTGCTCGCAGATCAAGTCTTCACGAACATGGGTCAACCAATCTGCCGGTGGCTGCATTGGAAATATCACTTCACATGATCAAGCCTATGCACCATTGGCTTAGTAGTAGGAGTAGTGTTTGCTTTTAGCTTGCTTGCTTGCATGCTTGTTTCGTTTCTTGCTTTGTTTTCTTGCTTCTTTGCTTGCTTGTTTGATTACTAACTTTACTTTTGCAATTTCTTCTACTTATGCTTTTCTTTTTTGTTTGTTTTCTTGTTTTCCTTCCTAGGTTAGTTTCGCATGAAACCATGCATGACTCATGAAACAAGCTAGGTAAAGTATAAGAGGCCTTGTGAAACTATCACTACTTGGTTATCTGTCATACTGCCTTAGTATGAAGAACTTGTTACTTTTAGTCCATGATACGTCGATGGAGAATATGTACTATTCGAAATGAGCCTTGGTTAAAACACAATGCTTGTTTGCTAAGTAGTGTCGCCTACTCTAGTCAATTGTTTTTAGGTTAACCCTTGTCCGCTTAGTCAAGTAGAGTAAGGTGGGGGTAAAACCATAATAGACACGTCAGAGGTATATAATAAACTACTTCTCTAAAGGAACAACCACTTTTGCTCTCAATAAGTCTAGATCCCTCTTCTGCCTCTAAAATGAATAAGTGCTATGCACAGTTATGAAGATGAAAAGTGAGAAAATGAAAAAGTAAAAAAAGAGAGTTTGGAAAAGATGAAACATGAATAATGCGAAAGAAGAGAAAGCCTTCCTACACAGAGAGGTGATGCAACTAACTCCGTCGAGGTATTGACCAGGCTCGCTGGTAGCGAAGCGATGCTTGTGTTCTTGCGTGACTCTGTTGGGGTACCATCCAGGCCTGTTGACAGTGGAGCAACACCAGAGATGAAACTAAAACTCTGACAACTATATTACTTGTGCACCAATATACCCCTTGTTGGCTTATATGGGCTTGACCCAGGTTCGAATGAATTATTTAGCCAAACAAATCCTGCAGCTACCAACCCTTTTGACAACAGCCTGCAAAGCGCGAATTGAGGTCTCACCCAAGGTAGCAGGGGAGGGTGCTAGAACCATGTTTCCGCACCCTGGGGATGTCTTGGATGTGGTTTGGGGCTCGTGTGCTATTCTGTAGCCTCGTTCTACGCTAGATTTTCATAGATCAAAATACCCTTATCGCGTTTATTACAGATTGAATCACTTATTACTAGTTTGATCTAGTTAAAACGGTCTTTAAACAAACATTTATTACTTGCGCATCAAGATAAATCCAGTTCACATGTATTCAACCATAGAAAATGTAGAAATCATAACAGTTCATTTATCATAAAAGAATAAAGTCGCAACCAACACAAAATTTAGAAGAAACTTATCTCTTTTATCAATCTTCCAAAACACATCCAGATCTACCCTGTGCACTCAGCTACAGGGGTCTACGCACATAGCTGCAGACTTTTTAGGCCTCTCCACACATAGCTGCAGAGCCTCTACCTTCTACCCTACTCCCTCAACTCGGTCTTACAGACGCTTTCTGGCTATTGCCTTCAAGGACCCATTACATTTCATCTTCCAAAAGAACTTCTTTCCCTCATAGAACCCCACTCTATTTATACTTTCCCTTGGCCCACAATCCCTCCGCGGGCTGACTCTACTACTATTTCTTTACATTATTTTTGGGCTGACTACCCTTTGACTCAACGTACTATAGTTCACGCTATGCACTTTTTGCAGAGTATTTTACCCTAATATTACCCAAAATTCCAGGCTTCGCACCCCATACGCATTCTATGGGACTTGAGCTACCCAACAGTGCCCCAACACAATCATCATACTCGTCCCGAATCACTTATTGGTGTGGCTAGACGCTCAGTCTTGGCTTCATGGTTCTCCTTTTGTTGAGTGGCACTCGTCATCTGACTACTCCTACTTTGTCTCCTACAACGCTTTTTTGGCTTCAGTTTTTCTACCCTATCTCGCAACTAATGATTCTCATTCTACTCTACTCGGTTAAAACAAAACACCCCCTCAAAGGATTTTAGCGCGAGCAAGGGAGCCACATACAGGACCTCCTGTTACCACCGTAGCCCTTTCTAACCAACGTATCTTCTCTTCGCACCATCCACTGCAACTTGTGTTGCAATTTTGCAAGACCCTGGCTACTATCTGCTGGATCCCACTTGTCGAGAACCATCAGAGGCAACTTGTTGACTACATCTCCACCATGGTCGCCATCTATCCATCCTTTTGTAGTTTTGTTGTAACATGTCATTTTGCCCCTAGGTAGGGCAATGACATCCAAACCAATTCTACTTCGCATTCCCTTTTTTCCGATACATCCCCTGCTAGTGATGCTGCAGCCTACAGGATACCCGTAGCTGTCAATACCGGACTCCTTAGAGAGTCCTACCCCTTCTTTGGCCAGATTACTACCTTCGAGCGCATGACAGGTGCAGAGATGATGAGCAGCTCCATCTGTATTTTCAAAGTGTAGGTTTCCCAACGGATTCCCCATGGTGATTTATAAGCCATGTGAACTTCAAATGCCTGGATTTTCGCTCATTCCAGCTTGTGTAACCTTCTCGTGTGAAATCTGTGGTCAATCATTTCATATCTAGCTCATACTGTGGCTCTTAATTGCCCGCTGCCTACTCCCTTTTGCCATAATGTAGCCATCTTGTCATTAATAGTGGTATTAACAGTCATCATTCCTTAGAGCGGCACACCCGAACGGCTTTGTCTGTGGAACCATGCTCCTGATTGTTCGCCAATTGTACACGTACCTTGATAACAATGCATCTTTTCCCTAGACTACTTTATCATCCCTCGCTCTCTTTCAACTGGTCGAAGCGGTAAGACTCTCCATGGAATGGTTAGTCAGGTGGTCGGCCTACCTGTATAGAGCTTTAGATGACTGCCATTCACTCTTTGCGGGAAGGGGTCTCTGTTGAGCTTAGCCAACTGAACTATACCCCCATCAGTTACTTCTTTAACGACATAAGGTGATGCGGGAGCATGTGACTCAGGGAGGAGAAATATTCCAAATTATTCCAAAAAATCCAAAAAAATCTACAGGCAAGGGAGTGGGGTCCTTTAGCCTGCAATTTCTATGCTTTCTTAGTTAAAAATAGAATAAATTCTAGCAATAAATCATGCTATTTGTAACTGAGCTTTTCAAGCTTTAAATCATCCTGTAAAGCATGCTTTTCTTTGTATCGGATAAGGACCGAAAGGGCTTATCCTTAGTTATAAATAAAAAGGTAGCGAAGCCCTCATCAGACAGAGGAGAGGAGTGAGTGCCACAGTATTATTTTGGAAAAAAAATTTCTCTCAGTGTCTCTTATTAAACGACTCTATAATATGCATATGTAGATTATTGTGTGGCGCTTAATAGTGTTGAATCGGTGATTGGGTTCCTATTTCCTCACGCTGCAATTACCGTTTATTAATCATTGAAATCATTTCCCTTTCGTTTTATGTTATACATGCCTTGATTTTACAGTATCGCATATGTCTCTGTTATCCTAAGAGCTTTTGCAATTTCCCATCAAGTGGCTGTAGCGGATTTGAATTTCATAACTGTAATTTCTTACCATCGTGGGTCCGAGACTATATCAGCGTAGGGAGGTCATTGGAGCTGTTAGTTGTGTGAGTCTTTCAATCCGAAGAGAGCCATAGCGCGACAGAGGCCGAGTTCCAAATCAGGAGCGAAACAATATAAACTACGATATATACCTATCGCCAGGTCCGTCATTTCGGAGGTAGAAAAGTTTTTAATTGAGTCGATTACCGAATAGCGGAACCACCGATTTATTAAAGGCTGTGTAATAGTGTATCGGGTCCGTTGATTCGGAGGACAGCAGATCTTTGGTTGAGCGATCGCCGACTTGTATATATATCGACCGAAACCAACATAAAGGGCAGAGATATATAGCGACGGTGCGATATATATATTCGAGCTTTGTACGTGGTGAGGTCCCACCATTAACCATAGCGATGCAATCTCGCATCATGCCAAGGAGCTGAGGTGTAAATGCTGTATAACGTGGCATATATATATATATATATATATATATATATATATATATATATATATATATATAGTGTGTGTGTGTGTGTAAGTCCGTCAATTAGATATCGCTTTAAGACTTCACCAAGAAGCCACTGTTTGTTAATAAATCACAGTAGTGGATTTTTTAAAGAAATGAAATATCAGTTTAATGACTGATGTGCCTAGAGCAGAAGCAAGGGAATTTGATCGAGATATTGAAGAGCTTGCTAGCAGATTAGGGAGATTGTCTCTAAGGCCTGCACTCTCGCCATCATTAGTGGTATCAGAGCCATCAAATGACATTGAATTGAATCTCAGGAGCAGAAGAACGATGGCTTTCAAAGTTGGAAGAGGACGAGGACGTGGTGGAAGAGGACGACCTGCTGCAAATGTTGAACTAATGGAAACAGTAGAAGAGCTGCGAGCTAGAGTGGATGCATTAACTTTGGATAGAAATATAGATGATGGAGATGTCAGTGAGCCCGAAATTGAAGCTGCTGAAGAGGAGGAAGTTGTACAGGTTACTCCTGAGATGAGATTCTTTCAGTCAGTGTTGAAATCCACAGCTAGGCCATGGAACCAATTAGTACCGATATATCAAGGAGGACTGAATCCAGAAGAATTGATTGACTGGATTAACAGCATGGAGAAATTCTTCGATTATGAGGAAACAGAGGATGAGAAGAAAGTAAAGTTTTCTGTCACCAAGTTAAAAGGCCATGCAGCACTCTGGTGGGATGGTGTGCAGGCGGAAAGGAAGAGACTTGGTAAACAGCCTATCAAGAACTGGAGCCGAATGGTAGCAAAGTTAAGAGGTAAGTTCTAGCTAAGTAATTATCAGCAAACATTGTTTAGACAAATGCAAAATCTTAGACAGAGAGCTTTAACAGTAAAAGAATATACAGAAGAGTTTTATAAAGTAAGAATAAGAGCTAGAGAAGCCCAAGACATAGATGAGAAGGTGGCTAGATATATGAATGGCCTCAGGATGGACATTTAGGATGAGATAAGTCTGTTGTCTCCTAAAACAGTAGAGGAAGCTTATCAGATAGCACTGAAAGCTGAGGAAAATCTCATAAGGAAGCAGTCTGCCAAAGGGAGAGGGAATTTCAGAGGAAAAGGAAGTCAAGGTGGTAGAGGAAGATCTACAGCACCTAGAGATGGAGCTAGCGGTAGCTCAACCCAGCATCCACCCAGAGAAGGTGATGCAAGAGGCAGAGGGAGTTTTTCCAGAGGAAGAGGAGGCAGAGGAAGAGGCAGAGAAATAAGATGTTACAGATGTAACAAGCTGGGACATAGAGCTTTTGAGTGCCCAAAGAATGCAGACATAAAGTAGAGGAATGCAATTGTTGCTCCAGCTGAAGAAGAAGCGCCAGCTGCAGCAGTAGCAGAAGAAGAAAATACACCAAAAAGAGGAGAATCTCTGGTGGTTAATAAAGTCTTACTTAAGCCAATGAAGGAGGTGGCTGCTAAACCGCCACAAAGGAAAACTTTATTCAGGACAGTGTGTAAAGTCCAAGGGAAATGTTGCGAGATGATCATTGATAGTGGCAGCACTGATAATTTGGTCTCTACAGAAGTAGTGGAGAAATTGAAGCTGAAGACAATGAAGCATCCAACACCTTATAAGGTGTCATGGTTACAAAAGGGACATCAACTGTTGGTAAGTGAACAGTGTGAAGTGGAATTTCAAGTGGGCAAGTACAAAGATAAAATTGTTTGTGATGTGATGCCTATGGACGTGTGTCACGTATTGCTTGGGAGGCCTTGGCAATATGACAGAGGAGCCATACATGACGGGAAGAGAAACACCTACAAGTTTGGAAAAGATGGTGTCAATCATACATTGTTGCCTCTGCAAGAAGAAGAGGTGTCGGGGCAGAAGACTAGTCCAAAAACTCTGTTACTTGGAGGGAAGGAATACTTGAAGTAGATTGAAGAAAATGAGGTAAATTTTTCTGTAATTTGCAAGCCCAAGGTAATATTGACTTCTACTAAAATTTCTGAATTACCCATTGAAATTCAAGAAATGCTGGAGAATTATTATGATATTATTGTTGATGATTTGCCTAATGAATTACCGCCAATTCGGAAAATCAGTCATCATATAGACTTGATTCCTGGAGCAAGTCTACCTAACAAAGCAGCATATAGAATGACTCCTACAGAAAATGAAGAAGTTAAGAAACAGGTGCAAGAATTGCTTGACAAGGGGTTGATTAAGGAAAGCCTGAGTCCTTGTGCGGTGCCAACAGTGCTGAGCCCGAAGAAGGATGGAGGCTGGAGAATGTGTACAGATTCAAGAGCCATCAATAAGATTACAATCAGGTACAGATTTCCATTACCCAGAATTGAAGATTTAATGGATTGCTTTTCTGGCACAAAATATTTTTCAAAGTTAGATCTTAAAAGTGGTTATCATCAGATAAGGATAAGAGAAGGGGATGAATGGAAAACCGCTTTTAAGACCAATGAAGGATTATATGAGTGGAGAGTAATGCCTTTTGGGTTGTCCAATGCACCAAGTACATTCATGAGGCTTATGAATGAAGTTCTTAAAGAATTCATTGGTAAATTTGTAATCGTATATCTAGATGATATATTAGTTTATAGCAGATCCAAGGAGGAACACTTGAGGCACTTAAATTATGTTTTATAGAAGCTGCAGCAAGAAAAATTATTGTTGAATCTGAAGAAGTGTTTATTTATGAAAGAGGAGCTGGTGTACTTGGGATTTGTTATCTCAGCTGAAGGATGAAGATGGATCCAGAAAATATCAAAGCAATTGTGGAGTTGCCTTCACCCAAGAGTATTTTTGAGGTAAGGAGTTTTCATGGTCTTGCTAGTTTTTACAGAAAATTCATTAAGAATTTTAGTAAGATTAATGCACCTATTATTGAGACCATAAAGAAAGATAAACAGCCATTTAAGTGGACTGCTGAAGCAGAGACAAATTTTCAGCTGTTGAAGAAGAAAATAACTGAAAAGCCTGTTTTGGTTCTACCTGATTTTAACAAAACTTTTCAAGTTAAGTGTGATGCCAGCGCAGAAGCAATTGGAGGAGTCTTAAGCCAAGAAGATAGACCAATAGCTTACTTCAGTGAAAAGCTAAATTATGCAAAAAAGAAGTATTCTTCTTATGACAAGGAGTTTTACGCAGTTGTGCAGGCACTAAAGAAGTGGAGACATTATTTAATGTCGAAAGAATTTATTCTTTATTCAGATAACCATGGATTGCAGTTTATAATGCAGCAGCCAAAAATCAGCGAGAGACATGCTAAATGGGTAGAATATCTTCAAGGCTTTCATTTTGTGTTGAAGCATATAACTGGACAGTCAAACAAAGTCGCAGATGCCTTAAGTAGGAGAAGTGTATTGCTGCAAGAAAGTCAAATCCAAGTGTTGGGTTTTGATTTTCTTAAGGAATTATATGAGACCGATTTAGATTTTAAGGAGGCATTTGAGGCTTGTAAAAATCCTGTTTTGGCAGACAGGAGCAAGTGGCTGGATTATTTTATACAGATGGACTGTTATTTAAGAAAAATCAGCTATGCATACCCAACTGTTCAATGAGAGAGAATTTAATCAAAGAAAAGCATAGTGGAGGACTTGCAGGAAATTTTGGTAGAGAGAAGACCTTTGAACAGCTCAAAAGATTTTACTTCTGGCCGAGAATGAAATCTGAAGTAGAGAAATATGTTAGAAATTGTAAAGTCTGCCAGTATGCAAAAGGGAGGAGCCAGAATACAGGGTTGTATATTCCATTGCCAATTCCAAATAGGCCTTGGGATATGGTAAGTATGGATTTTGTGCTAGGATTGCCAAAGACTCAAAGAGGCTATGATTCAATTTTTGTTGTAGTGGACAGATTTTCAAAAATGGCACACTTTATTCCATGTTATAAAACTAGTGATGCTTCTCATATTGCTAACTTGTTTTTTAAAGAAATTGTAAGATTACATGGATTGCCCAAAAGCATTGTTTCAGACAGAGATTCAAAGTTCGTTGGACATTTCTGGAGAACACTATGGAAGAAGCTGGGAACTAAATTAAATTTCAGTTCTGCCTATCATCCACAAACTGATGGACAGACTGAAGTTGTGAACATAAGTTTAGGCAATCTTTTGAGGAGCTTTACTGCAGAACATCCAAAGCAATGGGATCAAGTGTTACCACAAGTTGAATATGCATATAATGACTCACCAAACAGGAGCACAAGACAGAGCCCATTCCATATTGTTTATGGAATGCACCCTAGGGGAATATCTGAATTAAGGAACTTGGGAAAAGAAGAAATAAGAAGTGCAGAAGATGAAGACTTTGCTTCAAGAATGCAGGCGATACATGAACAGGTGAAACAACAGCTACAGGACAACAACATTCAATATAAAACCAAAGCAGACATGAAGAGAAGAGAAATGAACTTTGAAGTTGGAGACTTGGTTTTGGCACACCTCAGAAAGGAGAGATTTCTAAAGGGACCATATAATAAGTTAAAATCCAAGAAAATTGGACCATGCAAAATACTGAGGAAATTCTCTGCAAATGCTTATGAAATTGAATTATCACCTGGTGTGGGAATATCACCAATTTTTAATGTTGCAGACTTGTACAAGTATGAGAATGAAGCTGCAGATGATACAACACAGGATCAAGAGACTCCAGAGATTGACTGGGTAAAACAATTACCCACAGCCAAGGATTTACAGACAGAAAGAATTTTGGACAAGAAAGCGTATAAGAAGATAAGGGGACGAGAATATTTCCAGTATCTGATGAAATGGAAGGGACAGCCGATCACTGAAGCTACTTGGACTACAGAAGACATTCTACAGAAATTGGGCAAATCTGTAGATGAGCTCATGGATAGGAGCCCATGAAGAATTTTGTCCTCAGGAGTCTGATGCGGGAGCATGTGACTCAGGGAGGAGAAATCTTCCAAATTATTCGAAAAATCCAAAAAAATCTACAGGCAAGGGAGTGGGGTCCTTTAGCCTGCAATTTCTATGCTTTCTTAGTTAAAAATAGAATAAATTCTAGCAATAAATCATGCTATTTGTAACTGAGCTTTTCAAGCTTTAAATCATCTCGTAAAGCATGCTTTTCTTTGTATCGGATAAGGACCGAAAGGGCTTATCCTTAGTTATAAATAAAGAGGCAGCGAAGCCCTCATCAGACAGAGGAGAGGAGCGAGTGCCACAGTATTATTTTGGAAAAAAAATTTCTCTCAATGTCTCTTATTAAATGACTCTGTAATATGCATATGTAGATTATTGTGTGGCGCTTAATAGTGTTGAATCGGTGATTGGGTTCCTATTTCCTCACGCTGCAATTACCATTTATTAATCATTGAAATCGTTTCCCTTTCATTTTATGTTATACAGGCCTTGATTTTACAATAGCGCATATGTCTCTGTTATCCTAAGAACTTTTGCAATTTCCCATCAAGTGGCTGTAGCAGATTTGAATTTCATAACTGTAATTTCTTACCATCGTGGGTCCGAGACTATATCAGCGTAGGGAGGTCATTGGAGCTGTTAGTTGTGTGAGTCTTTCAATCCGAAGAGAGCCATAGCGCGACAGAGGCCGAGTTCCAAATCAAGAGAGAAATAATATAAACTGCGATATATACCTATCGCCAGGTCCGTCATTTCGGAGGTAGAAAAGTTTTTAATTGAGTCGATTACCGAATAGCGGAACCACCGATTTATTAAAGGCTGTGTAATAGTGTATCGGGTCCGTTGATTCGAAGGACAGCAGATCTTTGGTTGAGCGATCGCCGACTTGTATATATATCGACCGAAACCAACATAAAGGGCAGAGATATATAGCGACGGTGCGATATATATATTCGAGCTTTGTACGCGGTGAGGTCCCACCATTAACCATAGCGATGCGATCTCGCATCATGCCAAGGAGCTGAGGTGTAAACGTTGTATAACGTGGCATATATATATATATATATATAGTGTGCGTAAGTCTGTCAATTAGATATCTCTTTAAGACTTCACCAAGAAGCCACTGTTTGTTAATAAAGCACAGTAGTGGATTTTTTAAAGAAATGAAATATCAGTTTAATGACTGATGTGCCCAGAGCAGAAGCAAGGGAATTTGATCGAGATATTGAAGAGCTTGCTGGCAGATTAGGGAGATTGTCTCTAAGGCCTGCACCCTCGCCATCATAAGGCCCCAATCAATGCATACAGAGTTTACCTAGGAATTTTTCGAACTTACTATCATATAACAATATGAGATCATCCTTCTTGAATGTACACACCTTGATATGGTGATCATGCCATGATTTCTTGCGCTGTTTCTGTACTTGCTAATGAAATCCCGCTAGAAATCATTCTTTGTCCAGTTCGTCGAGTTGTGTGAGCCTTTCCTCCAAAGCCCCACGATCTTCCATTCCTGTAGCTGCTGCAATCCGTAGGTTGGGCACAATATATTCCATAGGTATCACGACCTCCTTACTATAGACTAGTCGAAATGGTGTCTGGCCTGTCAACTTTTTGCACATGGTTCGGTATGCCCAGAGCACAACAGGGATGTGCAGGTCCCAATCATTCTATCGTGAATTATAGATCTTAGTCACCGAGGTTTCCAAAATTTTTTTGAATGCCTCAACGGTCCCATTTTCTTACAGATGGTATGGCGTGCTCTGTTGGTGATATATTTGGAATTACTCAGTGAGCATGCAGATGGTTTTGTTCAAAAAATGTGTTCCTCGATCACTCATGATAATCTTAGGACACCCAAACCTGGTCAACACGTTCTCGAATAAGAACTTTGCCATTGTCGTGGCTGTGCAATCTTTAACTGGTTGTGCTTCTACTCATCGAGTCAAATATTTGGTTGCAGTGATAATATAGCACACACCCGTCCTCCCTCATGGTTCAATAGGCCCAACGAAGTCGATCACCCATTTCTCAAATGGTTGTAGTGTTACCTGTGGCTGAGGTGGCATTTCGTCACTTCGCGATAGCTTTTGAATCATTTCGTCATTTCGTCACATCGCAAGCCCAATAGTATGCTTTTGAATCTTCATGTAGGGTGGGCCACAATAATCTAGTGCGAAGAACTTTTTGGGCTGTGGTGCAGCTTGCATAATGTCTACTAGCAACCCCTCCATTTGCTTCAGCGAGGATCTGTTCTCGCTCAAACTTTGGTACATATTTGCGTAATATCTCATCATTGCCCATCTTGTAGAGATGGCTGTCAATCACAGTGAAATCTGCTGCTCGTGTCACCAATTCCTTCTTTTGTTGCACCAAATACCCCTATGGCACAGTGCTAGTAGTCAAAAAATAGATTATATCCTCAAAGTGGCTGTCTACAATGCGCATTGCATACAACTGGGAGTCTGGGAGTCCTTATTCTAGATTCGTGGGTTCCTCGCCCGTCTCAATCCAGGATAAGCGGTCTGGACCTGCATTCAGATGTCCTAGCTTTACAAAAACCTCAAAATCATACTCCTGAAACAACAGCAACCATCGACAGATGCGCCCCCCAAACATAGGCTTATTCACTAGGTATTTTAGCATAGAGTGATCAGTATACATCTTAAAATGTCCTCCAAGAAAATAGTGATGATACTTCTAGAGTGCGTACACCATCGCCAATCCCTCTTGCTTAGTAGTAGAGTAATTTTTGTCGGCTTTTGACAACCTTCGACTTGCAAATGCAATCGAGTGGTCAACTCCCTCCGCTCCTTCCTGAGTAAGTACTGCTCCTAACGCGATACACGGCACATCGACATGCACGTGGAACTCCAAGTCCCATTTTGGAAAGATCAAGATAGGGGTAGATGCCATTTTTTCATTTAGCAATTCCAGGCTTTTGTTACATTCCTCGTTCCAGCAATACATGGCATCTTTTTTTAACAATTGTTCCATTGGAGCCATGATCTGGGCATATCCTTTTATGAACTTCCGATAGTACCCTGTCTGTCCTAGCATAGCGTGCAGCTGGTTGACACTGTGCAGTGCTTGCAGACCTAATATGACAACGATATTTGCCAGATCCACCATCAGGCCTTGCCTACAAACTACGTGACCCAGAAAGTTCCCGAAAGAAACAAGGAACGTACACTTCTTTAGATTGAGTGCAATCGGGTGTCGACGACAGGTATCCAACATTAATCATAAGCTCTCAGTATGTTTCTTAACTAGGCCAAATACGGTCCAATCGTCAAGATAGACTTCTAAGAATTTATGTATAAATTCCTTGAATGTGGCTACCACAATGCGGGAAAATATCTTCGGTGTGTTCTTCAGCCCAAATAGCATCACTGTATACTGAAAGAAACCCCATTCCAGAGCAAACATTGTCTTTCTTCGATCCTTCAGTGTGATCTTGATCTGATGGTATCCAAAGAACCCATCCATAAACGAATGTGCTTCTTGCCTGTCCACATTTTCTAAGACTTCATCGGTAAAAGGTGTGGGAAATGGATCGTTAACACAAGCATCATTGAGTTTCTGTAGATCCACATAGATGTGGATCTCACCCTTCTATTTCTTCTCCTGTACCATCATCGGACTTACCCAATCGGACTCCTCAACTAGTTCAATGATCCCGGCTGCTAGCATCTTGTCTAGTTCTTCTCGTACTTCTGCTTTATAATTTGGATTCAATCGGTAAGGTCATTGCTTCACTGGTTTTGCATTACGCTTCAAAGTTATCTTCATCATTCCTAGTTCACCTCGAATCCCTTTCAGCTCCGTAATCTTGGTAGGGAAGAGGTCTCGATACTCCCGGAGCAGCTCGACAACCTTTTCCACCATAGCATCGTCCCAGTGATCTCCAAGCATAGCATACTTCGGTTCCTCTGTTTCGATATCCATTTGCTTCATTTTTAATGACGTTGTGATGTCTGGATCTTCTATTTTGGGGCTGTGCACTTCTCGACTTCCTTCGGATTCTAGTATATTGATGTCGTGCGGATCATCCTCGTCCCCTTCTACTTTTACATTGTAACATTCCATGGCCCGACTTAGCTGTCGCAACTAGTCTAGTTGTACGAATTCTTCCGGCTCAAGCGGCAACGTGAAAATTGCAGTATTTACTAGCTTTAACGTGTCGTCCACTGTATCCATCCATTGATCCTCAAAAAGAAATGTTGACAGAAACCTTACGCGCAAAATATCCCACTCACCTGTGCCACATCAGAGCTTTGTTTCAATATACCAATTCCTTGGGATGACATCCAAGGTATGATAAAATAGGTGCACCCATTCTGGTTGCGGCTCTTCACCATAGGCTTTGGTCCATTTGCTCAGATGTATGTGTAGATTTTCTCGTCCGTCATATTTCTCCGTTAGTTGGAGTGCTGGCTTCCCAAATCGTATATGCATCATGCAGTTACAGCTTCACCAATCTATGAAAGTGCCTTCAAGGGTACCCCACCATCGCACCGGTGTCCCGCGCAAGGCCCATTTTAGCACATCAAATTGCTGGTACTCTGGTACTACACTCTCAAACTTCTCCAAGAATTCATTTACTACTATGAGCCCATCATACACCGGCAGCTCACGGTCTTGAGCTTTAATGCAGTACACGAATTTTGTCAGCATATTGCAGCTTAACGTAGTTGCCCCGTTCATTCTGTTCCACCAATTCTCATCTTCTTCCTCTGAATCATCAGTGTATGGTTCTGCGTAACCCTGTGAAATTATCCGTTCCTCCATTACCTTACCCTTTATTGGCATTTGTGCAATAATTTGGTATATGCAATCCAAGGCTTTGTCCTACTCGTTGTCGTGTACAGGTTCCGTGTAGCAGGGTCCCTTGGTTGGATCTAGCGGAAAAAATACACGGCGCGACTTTTTCTCAAATATCATCTTCCCGTCCATGAAATTAATAATCCCATTCATGTCGATGGCCCAGTCTATTCACAACAACGTGGGGTACAGGCTTTTTTCGTCCACTATCTCAATAACTTCAAAGTCCGTTCTAGTGCTTTCACCATCCAGGTCTACGGTGCTTCCTTGTAGCCTACCCATGGGCAAGATATTCTATTGATTTGCCATCCGTAATTTTATTGGAGACCACTGGAGTGGGGGCTTACCGATACGCTCCCACATCTGCTTGGGCAAGACGTTTACATATTAATCGAGGTCTAGAATGACCTGATCCATCTCATAGTCACCAATCCACGTTGTTAACCGCATTTCTTGTCCGGTCCGTGACGTATGGCTCCCCATTCGTTGGACTATGCGAGGTTCTCCCCATCCTACGTATTTGTTAATTACCTCCTGCAATCCTTTCACTACCTTATTATCACAAAGTAACTTCATGCAAGTTTCTATGAAAGTTGTTAACATCTAGGAAGCTTTATAATGCTCAAACTGATCTCCTTCTAAGATTGCATCGCTCCATAGTACCATATTTACTTTAGGTTCTTCATCGCATGGTTCAGCCCTTATCACCTAGACATTCTATTTCATCATAGGAGTTGTTGTCCTCTTGTTGTTAATTTGTGCTAGCAGCATAGGGCAATCTAGCAGTTCATGGTCGAATTGTTCGCAATAGGGACATGATACTTAAGTTGGATTTGTGCAATCCTGCGCGTAGTGTCCTGGTCCTCCACAATTGTAACAAATTAGCTATCCTTGACCCCTTCCTGGTCCCATTCTGGCCCGTCCTCGACCCCATCCTTGGAATACACCGCGTGCAAACATTTCACCTGGATTTTTACCTCGTCTCGGTATGAAGATGCCTGATCCACCAACATTCGGCAATCTCTCTCCTCGTGACCCACCGATCTACAAAAGTTGCAAAAGAGCTGCTGGAGGGTCTGATTGTATTTTGACAACAGATGGCAATTATCCGTGTTGTGTTTTCCTCCTACTTGACAGATTGCGCATCAGAACGGGGCGATCATGCTCGGCCCTGCCTATGCCTCTGGTCGCAATGGTGCTAGTCACCCTGTGACCACAAGGTTTACCGCGACTAGACAATGGTCTTTATCATGTCCCTGGCCCCTACATTTGATGCACCAAACTTCTTCTTGAAATTCGGGTGCCTGGTCTTGTTTTAACTTTTGTATTTCCAAACACAAATTTTGGACCTGTGCTTGGATTTGCTGAACTCCCAACCCTGGGTCCTGTACTAGGGTTTCGTGCAGCTACATTACTGCCTCCAGTGCTTCTTCTTGGGTTGAGATCTTCTATTGTGGCAAAGTAGATTTCAGATATGGCATTAATGATGCGATAAACCAAGCATGGTGTTGTGCATCCATCAAGGTCATGTTGGCTTTGCAAATAGCGCTTTTTAGCCTCTGATCCAGATCCCACGAGGTCTCACCAGGAATCATCATGATTTATTTGAATCCTACGACCGACTACAACTCCGATTTTGGCCGGCTGAACTCCTTTTTTAACTTCGTGTAGATGTCCACTATCCCCATCATTGGGTTGATGCCTAAATACTTCATATACCATGTTAGCACTTAGTCCTACAGTGTGCTGACTATGATGGCTTTCTTGATATCATCATTCGTGATCTGCTGCGCGTTCCATACTGAATTCAATACAAACCAAAAATTTTCTAGATCTTCACTTCCTACTTCCTTGAATATTGGTAACTAGATGGTGCTAGCCATTACTACCGTCCTGATCCTTCATTGCCCTTTCCTCTAGCGTCCCCACCTTTCGCACCAGACATCCCTTAGGCAGATCTCGGTCCCAACAACGGAACCATTTGTTGGCTCATATGGGCTTGACCCAGGTTTGGAAGAATTATTTAGCCAAACAAATCCTACAGCTACTGGCCCTTTCAGCAATAGCCTGCAAAGTGCGAACTGAGGTCTCACCCGAGGTAGCAGGGGAGGGTGCTGGAACCAGGTTTCCGCACCCTAGGGATGTCTTGGATGTGGTTTGGGGCTCGCGTGCTCTTCTTCAACCTTGCGCTACACTAGATCTGCATAGATCAGAATACTCTTATCGTGTTAATTATAGATTGAATCACTTATTACTGGTCTTATCTAATTAAAACGGTCTTTAAGCAAACATTTATTACTCGCACATCAAGATTGATCCAGTTCACATGTATTCAACCGTAGCAAATGCAGAAATCATAACAGTTCATTTATCATAAAAGAATAAAGTCACAACCAACACAGAATTTATAAGAAACTTATCTTTATTATCAATCTTTCACAACACATCCAGATCTACCCTGCGTACTCAGCTTTAGGGGTTCACGCACACAGATACAGACTTTTCAGGCCTCTGCACACACAGCTGCAGAGCCTCTACCTTCTACCCTACCCACTCGACTCGGACTTACAGACGCTTTCCATCTATTGCCTTCAAGGACCCATTACATTTCATCTTCCAAGAGAACTGCTTTCCCTCATATAGCCTTGCTCTATTTATACTTTCCCTTGGCCCGCGATCCCTCCATGGGCCGACTCAACCTACTATAGTTCGCTCTCTGTGCTTTCCGCAGAGTCTTTTACCGTAATATTACCCAAAATTCTGGGCTTCGCATGCCATACTCATTCTGTAGGGCTTGCACCACCCAACACCCTTCAACCCTAATCGAAACAACTACGTTGACTTGGTCTGTAATGTGTGTCAATCGACCAAGAGATTGGAAGATGCTACATCTTACAATCAAGCAAGTGTGGAAACCAAGAGGAACTGAGAACTGAACAATACTTCTGAAGGTGTTAGACTTGCTTTTCATGAATAAGGTGCATTCAGAGAGATGGAGTTCTACCATTGTATTTCCAAGTGTTGTAGCGGCTACAACCACCTTCCAAATTTTTCTCTTAGCTTCGTTTTGGAGCCTCCCTACCAACCTTTCACAGCAGCATGTCTTGCCTTGTCAAGTACACAAGCTTTAATGATTTTCTTGCAGAGTGACAACCTATCCATCAAAGCTTGTTGCATCCCCCTCACAGGCTATATAACTAGACTTGGTCCAGTTCTAGGCTGAGTAGCTCCCTCAAGAAATTGAGCAATTTTGGAGTGGAACCAGCCTTCCCTCTAGAAATTGTGTAATTTTGTCTAGCATCCTGCTGGGCTCCAAAATTACGCAAATTTTCCTGTCACTGTTCACTGGAAAAATTGCGCAATTCCTCCCACTAGGACTGCTCAGCCCATAAATTGTGCAATTATGGGTAGCATTCAGCTACTCTGCCTAGAAATTGTAGAATCCCTCTGGGAACCCAGCCCAACTACCTCCCAAAAATGCGCATTTTTCCCCCTAGCTGAGCAAATTGTTGCATGTGCACATGAATTGACCGGTTCCCTCCAGGACTGAGAAAAACTGATTTTCATGCATGGGCTTCTCCTCACAAGGCAACATGAAAAGGCATCCCTTGTTACAGGGATCTATTTTTAGCAATTGGAGGTTACATGCTATGATCATTTCAGAAAACTCCCACCAAGTTTCGCTTTCCCTATATTTGTGGAATGTGTGTCACAACCTCGATTTTATCGAAACTCATCAACCGGAAGCTACAGAGCTCATTAGTCACATCGATATTGCAACTCTGACATCCCACATTGCATCTAGGAGTCGTCGGTACATTAAGCTTAGCTGTTTTGAGGTAAGCCTGCTTTTCATGTCTCGCGCTTGGTTTCTGGCGCTTTTTGTGTTTCACTTAGTGTGAATGTTGTGTACTTGATTTCAGTGAGTTCTTATTGTTGTTTAGATACATACTAGCTTGTGCTAGCACCATTTCAGTTTGTGTTAACATCTCACTACTATCGCATGCATGACACTGTTTTGCACATATGGTCAACGTTGTGGCGACTCGCTTCACACACATGCATGCTTTCCTGTTTTCTGAATCCTACACTTTCTATTTGCATGAATGATCATTCACTCTTGTTTTCACTCATTTCATCATGCTTTCATAGTTCTCATGTTTTCAGTCAACCGTTAGCCAGACTGGGCTGCCTTGACCTGGACCATAACTTTCCCAATTAGCGCTGCACATTTTTAGAAGCGAGGGCTCTGCCTTCCCTCCAAAAATTGTGTAAGCCTAGCCAAGCACTCACCTCCAGACTTGCATTACGCAATTCTTCAAGGCAATTTCTCGTTGGCCCCAGAAACTGCGCAATGCAGTTTTCTGGTTCAATGTCACTACTAACTGAAATTTCACATTGTGCAGTTTCAGTCCTCAGCAGGCGACACTGGAATGTTCATTGTATAGTTCCAGTAGTCATTCAGCCTCCTCACAGCCCGAATTGTGCCTTGCAGAATTTTGGCAGTCAGTCTCCCAACCCCCTGGCAGAAATTACGCAACCTTCATGATGAGTCACACAGGTATGTTGCAATTCAATTCTCAAGTTCATTTTTCTTCTCGAATAATAGATTACTTGCCATGAGTGTTGCCATGTCTCTAGGTATTGGAGTTGTTCATCTGCCTCTCAGTAGCACAGGTACAATGGTTTCCAGGAGAGCAGAGTCAAGACACCATTCAGAGCACACTTGGGAATGCAATCGATCAATTGTCTATGAACTTGCCTACCCACTAAGACATCAGGTTGTTCATAGACAATGACATCAAGATGTGATGGTAGTAGCATCACAGCAAGTAGGACCATCAACAACAGTTGAAGGCAACATACTAGATGCAACAAACACAGGAGAGAGGTTGTTGACAACACAAAGGCAGAACAAAGTTGCAAGCTCAAGCAAATCCACATGTGATGAAAGAAACTTTGGAGACTCAGGCTATGAGGTGACGGTGCGACATGAATATCGCATGAAGACAAAGAAAAAAACAGAGAAGGAGTTACATATTTCGAAGCAGCAACTCAAAGAAGAACACGAGATGCACATATGAGCGAATGAGTTGTAGCAGGAACAGGTATAGCAGGGGGTGCAACATGCATAGATGAATGAACTATGCTCGTACAAGTTATAGATCCATCCTAGCAACTAGAATAGAGCAAACAAAGTGAGTAGTGCTATTGATGACATGTAAGGGAATTAAGAAGCATGCATATCATTGTGCGCACGCATGCAATCCGACCCATTTGGCACACTCACCAAGGCAAAGAAAAGAAGCAAGTCTGACTGGAGTTGAACATGTAGTTGACAGTTGATGCGTATGACCACCAACACATACTATAAGATCAACACAAACACTATGCATCAATATGTTGTCAATTCGACTGCACCTAAGAAGACCACGTGCATGCTAGCAGACAAGTGGGACGGAGGAGCCATACCATTGCACTAGATGCAACAGAGGCAAGAGTTCGTTTCAACAAAATGTTACCATTGAGCGCATGGACACCATCATGGATAACCAAGCTTGGCATCATCTCACCACCTTTGACCATCACAAGCATGCCAAAGAGTTGGTCTCACCACAATGGTCTGAGTGTCAGTGATGTCTAGCATGGCTTGCTCAAGCCATTTTGTCTCACATGGGAACATGTGCATTGTAATGTAACGCCTTGTAAAGTGGAAGTTCAACTGTCAATAGTTGGATGTAACAGTCATAGAGTAGATGAAGAGTCATGAGGGTAGATGAAGTGTTATAAAGGGGAATGTCATGGGTCACTCCACCCTTTGCTATAAATAGAACCTCATAACTCATTGTAAAGGCTTTTGGTTAACCAAGCTTCCGATAAGACTATCGTGAAGAGAACTTGGATAGTATTGTAACGAGCATTGGCTTCTCCACTTTGCAGAGCTAGTATATCTCTTTGGAGGAGTAGGCAGTTGTGGCTGTAACATTCCACTGTCAGAACTAGTGGTTAGAGATGGATGTACTGTATGACTGGAACATATACTTCTTAATATAACAGAGTCAGCATGTTTCATGCATATGTTGTACTATATTCTATGCTATCTGGTTTACTCTAAATGATATATGTATTTCTTTGCTCATGCATGAATGTATGGGCTATTCTGTATAAGTATGTACGAATCTTTCTAAAATGTGATGTTGGTTTAACCATCACTTTGGATTACTCGCTAACTTGCTTTCCAACTTGTGATGCATCTTTTCTTGTGTGTTCCCTTCCAAGGGGCGCACTCACCTCACCCTCAATGTGTTAGAACCTCTTATGCACCTTCGTTGACTTAGTGCAGCTGTCACACCTTTACTACCAACAGGGACATCTTGTTTGGCTCTCTATGAAATCGCGGTCAAGGCATTACCGTACGACCCACTGTTGGGACTCCTACACCAAACGGTCTGAGCCTAATTATGACTTCTTATCGGGGAGATCCCCTTACATGTTAGCGGGTCCAACACCATCAATACAACAAGGAAACATGACCGAGTTTAGGTTTTGAAAGGCAAAAGAAGGGTGAGAAGTTAAAGTAAGTCTTATAACAATGAAAAAAATTCTCACGGAGCTTGGAGACTATAAAAACTCATCCCGAGACCTGTAGTTGTAACCCAAATGGAGAACTGGTTGTAGAGATGTTTTCTCAGTCAAATCTAGGAACAAATGACGATGTTTCCTTGCCACCCTCGGGTCGTTACCCTAATCGTGCCTCGACAAACCTGAACCGTTAGATATTCTCTTTGTAGATCGACCATGGAAATAAATCCAAGTGGTAGGTTGTGCGCAGGGACATATGAAGGGTGGAGAAGGGAGGTTCGAGAACCAACCCTCTTTGGGTTAATAGTAATCTCGGCTTCGAATTAATGATCGTGTAAACAAGTAATATAAACCTTTGACTTTGTGCACATGGTAGGAGGCGTAAGTTACCACCTTAAGTAACTACTAAAGTGCATAATCTTAAAAGAATTAATGTTTATGTGCTGGTAATTAATGCCTCGAATCTTATGGATCATTTATGTTCCTTAGCATATACTCATAGAGACTTCATAAGAGTAAAATGAATAAATAAATGTTTCTACATTTGACTTATTTTGGCTTTAATATGGGTTGATTGCTACATTATTAAAAAATTAAAATAATAGTAATTAATAACTATAATTATCAACAAATTATATTAAATCGTGAAATTACATAAAAATAAAAATATAAAATCAATAATTAGATTTTTAATCGCTTAGAAAAATCAAATTCTTGAAAATGCAAATTTTTTTTGAATAAAAAATATTTAATCTCTCTTAACACTCAATTGATCCAAATTAAAAAAATTTAAACTAATAAGTAATAAAATTTACATATATATTACATTCATAATAACATATATTCTAACATTCATAAATAACATATATAACATATTTTCTAAGTTGAATTTATTTATATAATAAAAAAATTAGATAACAAAAATTTACGTTGTATTTATTTCTCTCATAAAAATAAAATTTAGATAAAGAAAGTTCATATTATCGTCTTAAAAAAATATATCATGAAATTCCAAAATAATAAAAAATAATTATATCATCTCCTTGTAATAAAGCAAAACATAAAATAAATATAATTTTAACTTCATCCGGGAGGAACGGTGAAACTTATAACAGGGGGAATGTTTTCATTGGTCTTGTACAGAGGACGAACGTTGGAGGAAAGCTTACTATTAAGAAGAATGTAATGATAGATGTAGAAAATTAACGATGCAGACGTAAAGACAACGGCATCTACGTAAAGACAACGGCATCTTTCAAAAAGTAAGTGGTTGGAATTTGGTTAAAAAGTTTCAAAAATTTTTACAGTGAATTTTATTTTTTATGATGAAAATAGATTTATACCATAAAAATTTTTAGAAAATTTAAAATATTAAAATTTAACGATTATAATTTGAATTTAAAATCTAAAAATTTAAAATATTGAAGTTTAATTTGGATTTAGAAAATTTTCTCTTGCAAAAATTTCCATCATTTTCGGAGAAAAACAATCAACAAAAAGTAAATAGCTTCGTTTCTTTTCCTATGGACCTCAATAATGTGCATAAAGAAAACTGCAGACATAGGTATAGAAAATTAACGACGCAGACAAAGGCAACGGCATCTTTCGATTTCCAGGTAATGCAGCGTTGAACGTGCAGCCAACCTCAATCAATTTCAAAGAGAAAAGAAGAGTATTACTAAAATATTAATTTTTTCCATTATTGGAAAATAAATATTTAAATAAACATTAGACCAACCGTGATGTTGGCCCAAATATAAAAAAAAAAAAGTCATAAAATTTTGTTGGTTGGAAGGGATGCTTCACAAATGTGAACAGTCATTCGAGTAAAAATGACACACATAAAGACAATCATGGACCCAGGCGCAATCAGCGAGATTTCCAATCATAACAGACAACAGCGCGATCAGCAGCGTGGAGCGAAAAAGCGCAATCATCGAACATGTCACGTTGCTCTTGCAATCAGCATGGAGCCAGATGGAGCGCATCAGCATGGAGCGAAGCGCAATCATTGTCCACGTTGCTTTCAGCATGGAGCGAAGCGCAATCATTTAATGAACAAACAAAACTTAACAGAGTACGTATTGGAAATTCTTGTCGTGTTGTATTCTGAAAGAAAATTATATTTATATCTACTTACATTTTGTATTCATTATTCGATTAACTTTGAATATATATTATTTATAAGAATATATTTATTGATTTTTATATATTGAAAATGAATTAATTACTAATATCCCTAATAAATCTATTCATCGAATAATAATTTTTTTTAATATATCAAATATATATTATAATACAATTGAGAATTCTCTTTTTCATACCTAAAATATATATCTCCCAAGTAAAAATAGAAAGTATTATTTATAGAAATTTATATATAATTATTTTTTAAGATATTATATATATTGAGAAAGTTAACTAGATAAAAATATATGTTCTTTTATTTTTAATATTTAAAATATTCCATGTTAAATTCATATTAAAAAATAATGAATTAAAATATCGATAAAGGACCTATTAATAGAGAGAATTATTTCTATATATAATTTATATTAATTTTTTTTGTTTGTTATTAATATTTCTTAAAGGTTATATATCAATTATATATTAACAACACAATAAATTATGATGATGATGATGGTGGTGGGTAACATCCTTTGAGACCAAATTTTGGTCAATCGAACCTAAAGAAACGAATTATTATTTACTTTGATTTAAGATTTTATTCCTATGCTCAAAAAGCTTGAAGAGAAGCCTCCCGAGCTCACTATAATTTTGACATCCTAAAAGGCTAGGAAGGTTAGTATTGCAACAAAGATTATGACGCTGAGATCTAATGGGGTTGTATGTGGGGCACTCTAAGAGGAATTGATTTTCATCCTCGAAGTGATTTTCATCCTCGATGTTCATATTCTCATAGAGATGGCATATCCTTTACATCCATGGTGTTTTAGGAACTGCCCAACGACCCATCTCACTATGGAGCTCATGAGAGTTCATTCTAATCTTGGCTATATTAATTTTCTTCTTTGAGCTAGTTAAAACAAAGAGATACTTTTGATCTTCGAGGGTGGGGTTGATGACCTCCTTAACGATAACTTAATTTTCTTTTGGCTGCTAAATATTTCTCACACCACATTTTTTTCTTTGAACTTAGAAGTAGCAATATTTTTAATGTTATTAATGTTTTGCAATGCAAAATTCTCATTGATCTCCCAATGGTTTAACCAGGCCCTAGTTTAAGCCTTAGGAGGTTTTAGCTGGAATTTAAAGCTAGCTTAGGAAGCTTTTCTCTATATAAACATGATATAAACTATGTTATTTAATATGGAAATTGAAATATTTTATTTAAGGATAACCATGAATTAACATAATCATTTTCAATTTCCAAATATGATTAAGACATGTATTAAGATTTTAATATCTAAAATTTAAATTATAAATAAAATATTTCAATATAATATCTTTAATATAAATTTTATATATGAAAGAAAATATTAATACATAAACACTTTCTCTATATATATATATATATAACACATATTCTATTATTATATTATTAACATATTAATATTATCTAATAAATTAATATATTATTAATAATTTACAATTATTGAGTTATATTATATCATTATATTTATGAATATAGATCATTAATAAATTAATATAATATATTAATTTTTTAATATTAATCTATTAGATTAGTAGTTTATTATATTTTTTAAAATCTAATGCATTAATTATATAAATTTAATATTATTAATTAATTTATAAAAAAATTTCATTCACTTTTATTAGTTTTTCTTTTCATGGGTTTTTCTCCTTATCTTCTTTTTGTTTATCTTTATTTATATTTTATTTTTTTGTTTTCTTCTCTATAACATCTTGTCCCAATGAAGGTTTAGACTCAAACCTCTATTTGAAAATAAAAAAGTGGAGCATATTGTGAATTTCTCTTCTTGGATTCTTATTACATTATTAAGTTTATTAAAAAATTTGTAATTTATTCATTTTTTAATATGGAATTCATGTGTAAAAATTTAAATATTAATAACACAAATAATTTTATATAGAGAGAATCATGTAGATATATTTTTTCGACTTTCAAATATAATTGGGACATGTATTAACATTTTAATGTGTGGAAGGTGAATTATAAATAGAATATTTAAATGTCGAATATATATATAATTTTATTTCTTAAAAAAGGAAGAAATACATTTTTTGTTTATATATAGAGAATTCTTATTCCATGAATAGATTGTTTTTGTAGATTTACAATTCACTCATTTCTAAATATAAAATTGAAATGTGACAATTTTTAAATACTAATAACAAAAATTATAATTATATATATATATAACATTTTAAAATTTATTTATAACATATATATATATATATATACACGATTTTCTAATTTCAAATATGATTGGGCATATATTAACATTTTAATGTGTAGAATGTGGATTATAAATAATATATATGTATATGTATTAAAAAAGTTAAATATAGAGAGAGAGTACTTGTAATTCTTTCATTTTTTGATATGAAGTTGACATGGACCATTTCAAAAAATATTTACAATAAAAATAATTATATACAGATAAAGTCCTATAAATATATGTTTTCTATTTTTTAAAATATGCTTGGGACATGTATTAACATTTTCGTGTGTTAGATGTGAATCATTTCAATGTCAATTATATATATAGAAAAGAAAAGAAACACACACACACAAACACACACATATAACATTTTATTAGTGAGCTATTTAAAATCAACATAAATTTATTTTAATTTTGAATCTTAAGAAGAATCAAATATTTCTACATGAAACAATTGTGTTTGGAGGTGTTTGGAGCACTTCCCAGTCATACATAGTCATACCCAAAATTGGACCACAAGACTTGTAAGGACCAAACCTCCCAACTTCACTCTGGAAACATACCCTCTAGGTTAACATAAAAACATTTCTTTAGTCTTTAAATTCCAAAAAAAATATATATTTTAAAAACACTTGATAAATTCAGAATTAAAAATAGATATATGTGAATTCATTTAATTATAAATAATTTAAAAATAAAAAATAAAAAAAATTATTTGATAATTTAAATCATATATACATTTAAAAATAAAAATAATTCCTCTATAAAACTGATTCTGGCTCGTCTAAAAAACATTAACGAAGATAAAGTTTGACATTATTACTGATGACAGTGATGAAAACATTCGATAGCAGCTAGAACTGACATTTGATATTTCGTGAAAAATAAATAAATAAAAATTCCACTAGCCTTTTGAAAACGATCGAAATAAGAAGATGGTAGTTTGACATTACTGATCGTTGAAAATCAAAGCCATGTGACTACAGCATTATTGCTCGTTGAGAAATCAAAATTCCTTAGTATTTTAAGACGTGTGGTCGAGATATTCATAACATCGTAATAGTGGTTCAGGTCAATTATACGAAGCCAATTATCGAGTTTGGTAAAGCTTGTTACTTAGCTAATTAATATTAGCTAATATAAATAGCCCTATTTGCTGGGCTATTAATATTTCTAGGGTTATAGTTCCTATTTGCTGGGCTATTAATATTTCGTAGAGTTATAGTTCCTATTTGCTGGGCTATTAATATTTCTATAGTTATAGTTCATATTTGCTGGGAGGCCTGTTTGATTGGCGGTATATGTCAATCTTTAGATTTAGACCAAAGTACAAAATCCGAGTTAGCATTGCCTATTTGCTTGGCTTTATTCCATTGTGCTCGCCTGTCTCTGCGACTGGACTGCAGATTGGAATTATCATTTTGTTCATTGTGCTCGCCCTTCTGTCTGCGATTGGAGAGCAGATTGTAAGTATCATATTATTCATTGCCTTATCTGTGCTGTTTGCTTGAGCATAAATTGTGTACGGTGAACATAATAAAATACGCAGCCTACGTATGACCAACAGGTCGTTTTTGATATTTTTATGCACGAGTTGCAGATTTATCAAAATTCGATCGATGGCGTCAAATATTCTTGGCTTTCTCAGTGAGAAAAACATATTGGTGACTGGATCGACCGGTTTCCTCGGAAAAAGTATTAAATATTCCACACAGTACTTTTATTCTTATATATATATATATATACATATCGACGATAATGAATGTAATTGTTGTTCACTTACGTAGTTTTCATCGAGAAAATATTACGGTCGCAGCCCGGGATTAGCCGCATTTTTGTTTTGCTAAGGGCGAATGATTCTGAGTCCGCCAAAATCCGATTCAAAACTGAAGTAAGAAATCTGAGTAATCTTCCTACTCATAAATTGGTCAATGGTCCGCCTACAAATGATGTAATTTCTTCCTTCGCTATGAATGACAGGTTTTGAAACTGGAGCTTTTCAGAACTTTGAGAGAGCAACATGGAGACAGCTTCGAAAGTTTCATATTCGAGAAAGTTGTTCCTCTGGTCGGAGACATTGCAACAGATCATAATCTTGGAATTTACACCGAGAGTAGCAGAGAGGACCTCTGGGAAAATCTGGACGCCATTGTCCATATTGCAGCCAGCACCGTGTTTGATGACAGGTTTGTTTATATTTCCTCTTGGCAATCTGATTACTCATGGCTATAACACAGCATTTATATTTGAATGGAAAGCCTAACACCCTTTCGCACAAGGTAGATATGACATTTCTCTGAATGTCAACACAAAGGGAGCTGAGAATATTGTCCAATTCGCTAAACGATGCCGTAAACTTCAAATCCTCCTGCACGTCTCCACTGGTAAGTGGACAGATTCTGATCTTATCTATCAGAGAAAAAGATTTAACTAAGAAAAGAGGATTTCTTAAATGAGAAAAAATTTACATGAATTTAACTATTACATTGGGAAGTATAATAGATTTAATTTTTTCCTTTAATTAAAAATATTTTATTTCCAAATACATTAATAATTAGAGTCGGCGTTTTTAAAAACTTGTTTGTAATAATTTTAGAGAGGTTAGATTTATTTTTCAAAATGTTTGTAGTAATAGGATAGTGAATAGATTTAAACCTCGAAATATTTGGAATGCCATATTAATATTGTAAAATTCATTTATTTACATCGAAATTTTTTAATTAAAAAAAAAAAAACTGTTAAGCTTATGTTTATTAAAAAAAATTAGTTTAAATTTTATAATTATATGATAATTTTATTTTAAGTGAAAATATTTATTTAAATTCTGTTACTGAAAAAATTAGTTTATATAATATGTATCAAATTTAATAAATTTAAATATTATATACTAAATTTAAATTAATTACACAAAATAACATTATTAAAATATTTTATTTATATATTATATATACTATTTAAATTAATTACACGACATAACATTATTAAAATATTTTAATCATATTAATTTTTTTATATTCAATAAGTGTATATGGTGTATTTATTTCATGGGGAGTACACACAAAATTACACATTTTGCATGGTTAATAACCCATTATTAATAATGTTTAAACGAAAATCAAATTATTACTTCCAATACTTTATATATACAGCTTGAGTGGGCTTAATGGTTAAGAGCATGTGTTTCCTCCTAATAGGTAACATGTTAAAAACCAGAGGGGGTAGAGTATGTATGCCTTCGTAGACTTAGCAGTGAAATCGCTACACGGAGGTGGGTCCTTTGTCCCACAAACAAGGGGGTCTCATACACAAATTTGGTGTATTTTTTAATATTATTAGTCTCTATTCATTATCACAATTGAGTTATCATTAATTTAATATTTTTTTTGTGAGGTTGTTTATGGTTTCTAAGACACTGCGATACTAAGTACTTCAACAAAATATTTTTATCAAGGAGATTTACTTAAACAATTCATAGGATATTTGACGTAGAATTACCCAAAATCATATTTGAGGTATTCTAACCCTAAGAGAGTAAAAATGTTTTAATAATACAGACTTGACTAACTAATTTAACTTTGATTACCATTAATTTTACATAAATTATACTTGATTATAAATATTTATCTATTTAAATTATACTTGATTATAAATATTTATCTATTTACCAATGCAAATTATTATAAATATATTATATTATTATTTTTTAATGATATATTAAAATATTAATTATTTATCAATGTATTGATGAGAACATAGAAAATAAAAAAGACTAAAAGAAAATAAAAATAAAAAAATTAGAAAATCCTAAATTAAAAAAAATATCTCAAATCAAGGTGTCCAAATATGTGTTAACAAAAATTAAAAAACAATATCTCAAATCAAGGTGTCCAAATATGTGTTAACAAAAGAAAATAAAAATAAAAAAAATTGGAAAATCCTAAATTAAAAGAAATATCTCAAATCAAGGTGTCCAAATATGTGTTAACAAAAATTAAAAAACAATATTAACACAAAAAAAGGACATAGAGCTAGACACCATACCACCTCGCATTTAAGATGACGGTGGTGTGACTATCCAGCCCAATGCAGTCACACATATTAACTATAATACATCCATTTGAATTAAGATGGTAGCTCTCATTCCATCTATAATCTCTCAACCCGTGTGCAGTGGCTTTGTGTTCTTATACATTCCCAATGGCATTCCCCCCGTAAGTGGGATATTTCCCCGGAACATTATCTTTGTGGAAACTCAATCCATTTGTCATGGCTCTCTCTTCTTCTCTCGTCTTTGTGACAATCCCCCACCGCAGGTGGGATATCTCCCCCATGATGTTGTCTTTCTAGAGAAACTCTGTCACTTAAAGGATTCAATACCCTCGAAACTCTGTCACTTAAAAGGATTCCATACCCTCGAGGAAAACCTCCATTACGTGCGCCTTGTTTTGATATTTCATGCGTGGAAGATGGTGATAAACGCTGAAGAAATGACACATGGGAAATAAAAACAGTTGCACGGGAAGTGGTCGGCGATGATTCGGGCTTCGTTCACAACATCTCTATATTCGGTGGGAAGACAGTTGTGGGGAAGTTTTTGTATGTCTAATCATTGGAGCATTTTCATTTCGTTACTATTTGCATAGTGGATTATGGTTTATTGTCTATAAGGTGTCTTGGTGGTTTGGATTTTTATTGGTGTGTCCGAAATATTATGATTTTTGCACCCTATCCAAATTTACCCCTTGTTCTCTCATTTTTTCGCACTACTAATTAATAAAATTCTTAGCTTTCTCTTGCAACCACGTACTAAATTTCTTCTTATATTTTCTTAGACTATGTCATCTTGTTTAAATGGTTTTGTATTCTAGTAAGGGACATATATTTATGTGTGTCTCTCTCCTCACTATGTACATGCAAATGAAATCTTATTTGTTTGGAGGTTGAGGCCATAAAGGACAACGAGCCAAATACCAAGCTTAGAATGCTATGATTATATTCCACTCCTCCACCTCTCTATAAATCCAAGAGGAAATTCATGAACTTGAGGTCTTAATTACAAATGATTGATAAACCTAGTCATGTTATGAAATCCAAAACAAAGTTGCTAGTTGGGTTCTTGAATCTATTATACTAGAGGACGAGAGAGTCAACATATCAATTTCATCACCCTCTATTGGAAAATGAAGATCCTCCTGGGAAGGGTCCTTAAGGAAAAGCATGATGATCACAATCGTATTATAGCTTTTCTTAATGAGTTTTAGTGAGTGCAATGCCACAAATTCTCCTATTTTGTTAGCCTAGATGCTTAGTTTTCCTATTTCGTTAGCCTAGAGGCTTCCTTGGACATATAAGGTCATCTTCAATGTTGTCTCAAACCTATAGCTGGAGTAGGAACAAGTGTCCAAAATTTGCCCGAGTCACAGTTCCAGTTGTGTAGCTAGTAGTAACAAGCCACTTTATTTTAAGATGGTTTTGATTGATAAAATGTAGACCATTATTAAGAATTTTGGTTTTCCTTGTGAAAGTGAAAGTGAAAATGCTAAAGTTAAAAAGTGATTTTTGATTTTACCTAAATACTATTTTGAACCAATAGAAAACTTAATCAAATAAATTCAATTCAATTCAATTTAATTTAAAAAAATTAATGAAAACTTTTATGACTAATAAAAAACGAAAAATTATTTCAATTATTTTTTTTACATAAAAATCTTAATCATTATAAACTTTAATAAATATAATATAAATATAATAATGTTATATATATTTTTATGTATATTATATTAAGTTAGTGTTTATATCTAATTTCTATATATGAGCACTGATCTTATAAACTTATGAGCTTGTTCTTTAGAAGATATATCTCTTTTGGGTTTAAGATAAATGGTTTATTTTTTTTTTATAAATAAATAATATTTTTCATTTACCTAAGTTTAAAAAATAAAAAATATACATCTTTTTATTTAGTTATCTAAAACTAATGTATCTAGAAATATAGAGTAATAAAGTAAATAAAGAGCAGTTTTAGTAATAATAAAGTAAATAGTTACTAAAGTAAATAAAGAGCAGTTTTAGTAACCCTTATTTACATAAGAATGGGAAATAAACTATAATTTTAACGGACTAAAATAAATAGATATATGTTTCATTAAAAAACTCACTCTCCACTTTCTAGACTAATATCTATGTAATGTAGAAAAGCAAACTCACTCTCCACTCTCTAGACTAATATCTATATAATGTACAAAAGATTACGTAGTGGGAGGTAAAAGTGGAAGAATCATAGAAAGTCCTCTAATGTTGGGGGACTCTATAGTTATCTAAAACTGATGTATCTATAAATATAGAGTAATAGAGAGCAATTTTAGTAACCCTTATTTACTTGAGAATGGGAAATAAACTATAATTTTGACAGACTAAAATAAATAGATATACGTTTCATAAATAAACTCAGTCTCCACTTACTATACTAATATCTATGTAATGTACAAAAGCTTACGTAGTGGGAGCTAAAAGTGGAAGAATCATAGAAAGTCCTCTAATGTTGGGGGACTCTATAACGGCCAGCAAAGCACTTGAGAACGATAGCGGTCCACCTCTCATGTTAGATATTGAAGCAGAATTTGACCTAGTGGAGAAAACAAAACACGCACTCCAGGCCTCGTCGAGTACTCACACTGCAAGCAAATGTTTTGTAAAAGATGGAGTGAAGCGTCTCAAAGAATTAGGTTTAGAGAGGTGAGTACTCATATGTCTATTGTTGAAATTTGCATCGATTTCATTTTGAAAATAATTTATTAGACGTTTATTCACGATGGACATATATATTAACAGGGCAAGAATGTTTGGGTGGCCAAATACGTACTCATTTACCAAAGCTATGGGGGAAATGCTAATAGCGAATTTGAGGGGAAATCTTCCAGTGGTCATCCTCCGACCGACCATTATTGAAAGCACTTTGGCAGAGCCCTTTCCTGGCTGGATGGAGGGCAGCAGGTTCCCAGAAATATCCATTCTATATTGTTAGAATTTGGGTAGCACGTTGAAACGCAAATAAATGTTCCATATAATGTTATTAAAATCGGTATCGTATCAGTATTCGCACTGATCATGTGCTTTTTCCGAATGTCATACAGAACTATCGACACTCTTATAATACAATACGGAAAAGGACAAATCTCATTCTTCTTAGCTGATCCAGAACTTATTTTAGACGTGGTCAGTCACTTCAATTTCTTCCAGCACAAGTTCAACATCCTGTCCCATGTTGTTGTCCGTAAATATATAGATTGCTTAGTATTTAGATTTGATATTATTCGTTTGATGATTAACAGATTCCAGCAGATATGGTTGTAAACGCAATGATAGTTGTTATGGCTGCACACGCATACGAGAACGGTCTCTTTGTTTATCACGTCGCATCATCTGTTGCGAATCCATTGCGTCACTATGTTGCAGCAGACGAGGCATATAAGTATTTTTCAACGCACCCTTGTGTTGGTAAAGATGGAAACATAATTCATGTAAAAGAGATGCGTTTTCTTAAGAGCATGAGCAGCTTTCGCCGAGACATGCATCGACGTTACAAAGCACCGCTAGAGGTAATTTATCTTTAATGTACTCCACAATTTCTTTTATAGGTCATCTGAACTTCAATCCGTGATAGCTCTGGGTGGGGTTGAAAAACAGGTATTCGGTGTAGTGAGCAAGCTCTTGTGTTGCAACTTCACAGAACGTTACAAACGGATGCTTCGAACATACAACAAAGTCATGTTCTTAGCAGAGTTGTACGAGCCATATGCCTTCTTTAACGGAAGGTTGGTCTGTGCTTAATTTTGTTTTATTAATGAACAATTATTAAGTAATTTTTACTAACTAGCATAGCTAACCCTGCGACTATTAACAGGTTTGACATAACAAAGATTGAAGGCCTGTGGAAAAATATGTCAGAGGAAGACAAGAAAGCGTTCAACTTAGACGTCAAATCCATTGATTGGGTTCATTACTTTTCAGTTGTTCATATCCCTGGACTGTTTAAATATGTATTGAAGTGAAGTGAGAAAGATTGTAGCTGACATCTTCTATTTTATGCGATGATTATATGTTATGGTTTACCCTTATATGTTATGATTCATAAAGGAGATAAGAGGACTTCGCTTTGTTTACTCGATAAATTAATTCAAAGTGAAGTCAGGTTGGCTATTTCTTAATGATGTAAGATTCAGAAGTCCATAGGATTCATAATTATTATATTATAAATGTAATATCAATTATTAATGTAAAACTTATGGAGCTTTATGAGATATCTAGTATTGTTATTGTATTTAACGATCCGGTTGGATATTTCTTAATGATGTAAGATTCAGAAGTCCATAGAATTCATAATTATTATATTATAAATCTAATATCAATTATTAATGTAAAAGTTATGGATGTTTATGAGATATCTAGTATTGTTATTGTATTTAACCATTATTCATTTCCAAGTTTCCTCTTTATAATACTAAAGCAAAATAAATGTGTGTTTATTTTTTAAATAATCATTAGTACACCTACGGATCTTTATTCACGTTCGGCACTAAAAAAGTAAGTGACATCACACACTTTAAATTGGGTGAAGAGGTAATTTTTTTTGCTTGGCAATGTAAATTTGTAGTTAGCTTTTTTATAGGTCTCTCTATAGAGTGAGACTAGATCTATGGTCTGTATTTCAAATATTAAAATATTTTTATAAATATCACAAAAATTAATGGAAAAATTAATAAACTGGTTGTTGTATTTCAAATATTAAAATATTTTATAAATATTACAAAAACTACAATTATTTTATGTTTAAATGGAAAAATTAATACATTGTTATGAGAACAATAAAGTAAGAAGCATATTGACTATGCTTTTTAGAATTATAATTATAATAGATATTTTGATAAATATTAAGAAATTTATAATCATTCTAAATTAAGAATTAGAATTATAATAGAGACTTTGATCAATATTAAGAAAGTAATAATCATTCTAAATTAAAAGCCTCAAAAACTTACCCACATAATATAATATTATAATTAAAATAAATATCTATGTCATATTATTAAAGTGTGTAGACCATTGTATTCATGTTATGTAAAGTAAGTAGTGGTTATAATTTTACTTTATTAAAATAAATAGATATGTCATATTATCAAGGCATGTAGACCATTGTATGCATGTTATGTAGAGTAAGCCCTGTTACAATTTTACTTTATTTTTTGAGATTATGAACATAATACAAAGTGATTAATTAATGTTAAAGAAATTTGATGAAAGACTAAGGTTATTGACCTTTTAAATTTAGTTTTTATATGTTTATGATTTTTAGAAAATTAAGTCCAAGGGAAAAGTATACTGAAAAGGAGAATAGAAGATAGATATTTATTTGGTGGTATTTAGAGGAGGTTTGTAAGGAATGATATATAGAGAATTCTTAACAACCATTTTCAGCTTTAATGCCACCAAATTATTACATGTTAGTTGCAATGGAAATTTGGGAAAAAAAATGTCATTATTAAAAAGCATTATGGTAAAAAGATGAAACATCTTCTTAAATATATAAATTTTACTTTTGGGAAATTGGTATAGCTAAAAAGTGTTTTTTTTTTTAAATATTGATATATTTTTTTCTATATAAAACATAAAGCACATGTTCACTTCAATGCATTTGGTATGTAATTTTAAGTGTTTATATATTTAAAAAAAAAATTAACATAGTGAATCTTTGAAGTGACTAGGTCAAAGCTTACGGCTCAACTATGAGGATCTTAATGTAATCATAATTTTCTTTTTTCTATTACTTAGGTCTTCATTTATACTAGTGTGAGTTATTTTCCCTTTTCAAAGTAGGTAGACTCATCAAACATTAATGTGAAAATAAAAGATCATTTTTTTGTACATTTGATATATCTCCAAGAATAAATATATAAAAAATAAAAGCAATAATTAATTTCTTAGAAAAATATATATTTAGAATTCGCATACAAATATCTATAGTTTGTGTAGTTCATTAGTAGTGAACATGTAGAGGACATATATAAACAATGTTGAAAATCAAGAAGTTGTAAAAATGGATGTATTGCTTTATGTAGACCAAACCAAGAGGCATGACAATACCTAAAAGAAAAGTAGCCACCTTTTCCACCACTTAATCGAAAAAAGGTGATCCCACTAATTATTTTTTGAATTAATTAATGTGTGAGCATTATTTAAATAAATGTGTGCATGTTATAATAATATGCATCTGCATTTTTTTCTTCATCTGTGTGCATTTTTTTCTCCATCTGATACCATCTTTCCAGAATTTTTTTGTCCCCCCTTCTTTATCTCTCTCCCTCCCTCTCTCTCTCTCTCTCTCTCTCTCTCTCTCTCTCTCAGCCCCCTATATCTCTACAACTTTATATCTCTCCCCATTTCTCTATTCATGGTCCCTCTCTATGTTTTCCTTTCCTTATCACTCTCTCTCTCTTTCCCTTTCTCTCTCTCTATCCCCCAATGTCACCCTCCTTTGTCTCTCGCCCTATTTCCTTATTCTTTTCTCTCTCTCTCTCTCTCTCTCTCTCTCTCTCTCTCACTCTCTCTCTATGTGTCCCTCTGGAATCCATATCTCTCTCACTTTCCCTAAGCCCCTGCTCTATCTCTCCAGCCATTTACCTATCATATTCTATATCTCTGCATTTTTTTTATCCTTGTTTCTATCTCTCTATCCCTTTCCCTATTCCCCCTCTTGGATTCCGCTTCTCTAGATCTCCCTGTCTCTCTTACGTCCCCCTAATCTCCTCCCTCTCTCTACCTTTTTCCATATCTCTTTCTATATCTCCCCCTCTTCCAATACTGATATCTATCTCTCTCTCTCTTTCCCCATCCACCCCTCACTTACTTTCCCATCACTCTCTCTCTACTCCTCACTCTTTAACCACAATCTCTTTTTGTCTTTATCTTTGTTTCTCTCTCTCTCTATCTCTCCCTCTTTCCCCACCAGACTTGCCCTCCCTATCCTTCCCACTCTCCATTTTTTCTCTCTCTCTCCATCCCTTTCTCTCTCTATCTTTATGTCTCCCTCCTATTTCCCTCTCTCTTTCTCTCCTTCCCTAATCCATTTCCGCTCTCCCCTTCCTTAATGCCTCCCATTTATCTCTCCCTAAAAACACAAGTACATCTCTCTCTCTCTCTCCCTCTATTCCTTTCTCTCTATTTACTTCCCTAAGTTTCCCACCCCTCTCACCTCCTCTCCCTATCCCTTATTTTCTCTATATCTCCATTCACTCACTTCCCCTATTCCCCTGTTTTTATCTTCCTTTCCCCATCTCTCTACCCGTCTCCCATTATACATTCTCCCATATCTCTTTCTACTATTATTCTCATCTCTCTCTCTCTCTCTACATATGTCTCCATTATATATCCCTCAATCTCCTCTTTTCTTATCCTCCCTCTCTCTCAACCGCTTTCCCTATCTCTTTCTATCTCTACCCCACTACATGCCCCGCGTTATACCTCTACCCCTTTGATTTTCCCTCTTTCTATTTGTCTCTCACTCTTTCCTTACCCCCTCTCTAGTTTCCTCTCTCTCTCTCTCTCTCTCTCTCTCTCTCTCTCTAACACATACACTCTCTATAAACCCCTCTCTTTTCCCTCTATCTCACATTCAATATTCCCATATCCCCCTCTATTTCTCTATCTCTTTTCTCCCTCTATCCCCACCTCTCTCCCTCATTTTATCCCTCTCCCATGACTTTACCTTGTTCCTACCCCCTCTACCCCTTCCATTATCCCTTTCTATCTCTCCCCTTCTACCCATCCCTCTTTTTATCCCTCACTCCCTTTGCCTATTCCCCCACCTCTCTATTTTCATTTTCCCATCAATCACTCCATCTCGTTCCTCCTCCCCATTTCCTCTCTCTCTATGGATTTCTCTTTCTCTCTCCCAATGTATCCCTATTTATATCTCTCTCTCTCGCTACCCCTCTCTTTCTTCCCAATTCAACATCTCTTCTGGACTCACAAGGGAATTTCCCATGGATAAATAATCTTTTATCTATGATCATATAATTTTTTAAGACTAACCATGCATGAGCTATATATAGAGAATATAAAAAAGTTCACACATGTTACAGAATGCATTCATAGTATTGTGAAGGTATACAATTTAAAAATGGCGAGGGAGGAAGGTAGATGGATACTTGTGTTTAAAATTTATACAAGTACCTCAAAATGCATGTGTTCTTTTGTTAGGAATGCATCCACATTTTTTCTAGCTATTAACACATGTTCTTTAATGCTAAGTGTTGTTTGTTCTCATGTAATATGCTCATTCAAAATATAGGTAGTAAATTCTGACATTTGATTCAAGGATCATATCAGTTGCATAATATTATCTTCCAAATTACTTGTTATTATTCGGGTCTCATTATTTAGGTTTTTGAAAGGAATACTTGGGATGTTCATAGTAGTGAAGATTCAAGAGAGGTTAGAAATCCTAACTGTGAGTAAAGCAATCAATGAAGAGATACTTGCTAAGGAGAAATCTCAGGATTTTGGAAAAGTTCATAGTATACAACCTAAACTATAAAGTTTTTTGAATCTATCATTGCTTTCTCTAATTGTCTATTTTTAATGAGGACATTCTTTTTATGGATAAACATTCTTGTGTTTAGGGTCATCTATTTTCAAGGACCATCCTTATGAGGCACGGGAGAGAGACATAGAGGGTGAGAGGGAATATAAAAAAAACAACAAAGGGAAGAAATGTTACAAGGAAACTCACATGTTCTAGAATATGTTGATAATCATGTGTGTCCACCACACATGAAAAGGGAGGGGTAGATAGTAAGTGGAAGTTAGTCTTAGGAGAACGTGTATGATCCTCCAAATGCATGTGCACTTTTGTTAGAAATGAATGCATGATTTTACTAGTCATTAGCATGTGTTTTTCAATGCTAGGTGTTGTCTATTTGAATGAAAATATTAATGGTAAATTTCATTCAAACACTAATTCTAAATAGAGATACTAATTTTGGAATTTTGGTTCAAGGATAATTTCAATAGCACAATATTATTTGTTGAACTATATGGGATTTTTGTGTTTAGGATTACCTAGGTTTTCATGAGAAATAATGGAAGTGGTGCATCCATTTTTCCCTTCTCTCTCACATCTTATCCCTTTCTCCCCCCTTCCTATCCTCTCAACATTTTAACTAAATCAAAATAAAATAAGATTTGTATTTATTTATTTATTTAAAAATAAATATTTTTGATCTATCTAAATCATATACTCCCTACAATCATGATTTGTTGTGCCCAGCTAATAAGTACTATAACAAGTTAAGAAAATAGTAATAACAAAAAAATCAATGTCCACCATAAATAAGATTCACCAAAAAAGCACTGATAGAGATAAAATATCTCAATATCGAAACCTTTTTTTAAATCCAAAACTTAAGCAAAGGTTTACACATTTAAATATTTGATTCCTCTTAACTCTTGGTATATTCAAAATTATGATAAATCTATGTTACTTTTGAACAACACACTAATAAAATGTTATATATATATGAATATGATAATGAAATATTTTATTTATGATTCATGCTCTATAAATCAAAATGACTATACATATATTAATCACATTTGAAAGTAGAAAAAAAATATACTTAGGTACCTCTCTCTCTCTCTCTCTCTCTCTATATATATATATATGTATATATATATATTTTTTAAAATCTTACATGTCAACTCCACATTAAAAAATGAATGGATTACTAATCTCCTTAAAATAATACTACTAGTAAAATAAGAATTACTTCTCTTTAATATATAATATATATATATATATATATATATATATATATATATATATGCAGATTAAATTATATGTGTGTGTTACATATCAACTCTTTATTAAAAATGAATGAATTACAATTCTCTCTCATTCATCTATTAATGGCATAAGAATTTTCTTCTTTATAAATAAAATCTATATAAAAAAATTAATTAATAAAATGTTGTGTGTGTGTGTGTGTTTTATATGGTATATACATACATAATTCACATTAAAATATTTTATTTATGATTCACATTTTACCCCCAATTGTTACTACATATCTCATTCATATTTCGAAATTAAAAACACACACACACACACACACACACATATAGTAAGACTCTCTATTTAATTATTTTTTTAAGAGAGTTTTTTTTTAATATTTAAGACATTACATGTCAACTCCATATTAGAAACGAAAGAATGAAAAATATCCACAAAGAACTTGTTAATGGAATAATAATTATCTCTATATATAATCTATATTAAACCTTCTTTTTGCTATTAATATATTTTAAATGTTAAATATCTTCTTTTTTTTTTTGCTGAAGCAAGAGTTGTACCTTCTATTTCATTAAAACATACAATATTTTACAAAAAATACATTAGTCCGCAAGGAACTGTGGACCAAGGAGAATCTAAACTCTAACTACCAAGGGCATCGAGCCAAAGGCAAAAAGCCCCCAACCCTACAAACATAACCTCAAAACCCTCAAAAGAGAGAAAATTCTTAGGCCGTATAATTAGAAGAACGTACGAAAATCCTTTATTCCCACAACGAAATTGAACAACCGGACTTGCATCTTTAATCACATCTGTCCAATCTCCTCGCCCGATCCAACAGCAGAGGAAGATATCGCAGTACAAAGATGCCCGATGCTTAATGACCCGGACCCACCAACATGCATGATCGTTCTTGACCGTAGATCTGCCTTGCCAAATCTGACGGCTGAGGATCATATCGCACGGGTCTAAAGCCCCAAACATTAGCGCATGATGAGGGTGGTAATAAGTCCCTCCCCTATGCGCCGTGTAGGTTGGTGAGTGGAATCGCTGCCATTTCTAAAAAACCAATTCCCGCTTGAGAGACCTGCGATAAACCAAATACCACCATGGGAGCGATTTTGCTTCAAGAGAAAGAAAATCGAGGGAAATACAGCCACCGAGAAAGCCAGGATTCCGGCCCTTCGTACCAACTCCTCTACGCCTGTACATGAACCCATGAAAGATGCTGCTCCTTCCCTCTAGTCGACCATCCACTAAACTGTGACAGCCATGCAGCTCGCACCAGTAGTCTCTTAGTATGTAATGACCAGGGTTGCTGAGGCCCACAGTGGCTTGCATCCCACCAAAAACTAGACTGTGAAAAAAATGACAAATCATAATGAAACCAAGTCATCTAGAACTCGCCTCCATGGCTCTATTTCGAAACACCTACCTATCTTCATCCACTTGGTTGTGACAATGTGCCTTTAATCTATTCTGAGGCATAACTTGCCAACCCATCAAAACCCTGCTTTCGGTACAACTCACTCCTTGATTGGCTAGAATATCCACCAGTTTATTGGTCGTTATTCGCACATGGTTAAAACTTACTATACGAAGGAATTGGAGGTGACACTGAATTGTTTGGAATACCTGGATCAACCTCCAGTGTTTTAAGACTTTTTCCGGAGTCATGCCATAACTAATTCTCTTGATTGAGTTAATGATTAACTTAGAATCATCTTCGACAATCACATTTTGGTAGTTATCCTACCGCAGAAAACCTAAACATTGCTCCATAGACATTAATTCCACCATGTTGTTAGTAGCTCTTCCTAAATGGTAATGGAAGATGAAAAGAATACTTTTATATTCATCCCTTAACGCCCCTCCAGAGCCAGCAGTTCTCGGGTTGCCTTTTGAAGCCCCATCAATATTGTATTTCGGAAAACCCTAAGGGGGTGGATGCCAGAAATCCTTCTTAGTATCCATTTTCATTACCTTCCTATCGAAGCCTTAAGGAATAAGACCCTGCATACCCAGCTGACTTAGAATCCGCATTTCAGCTACTGAGGGTGGATTCTTAGGGGGATTTCACACTGTAGTGCCAACCGTCTCCTTATGCTGTTTTAAGATATGCTCAAACAGGCATTGGGAGGGACTCTTTTCATTTTTGAATATTCTCTTGTTCCTTTCTTTCCAGACATTCCATATAATGAAGCTAGGTGTAAGAGCCCAAGTTAAGCCAAGAAATTCATTATCAGAAAAGTTTCATCTACAATTGTTTAGGGTATTGATAATACTCCCTTTGTCCTTGTCGGTATGTTGCAAAATGGTGGCAAATGTATCCCACAACTTGGAGGTGAAAATGCAACTATTGAGAAGATGTTCCATTGTCTCCTCTTGGGCTTCACAGAGCTGGCATCTAGAAGGCCCTAGAACACCCCTCTTTCGAATGTTATCCCAAGTCAAAATTTTCTTATGATGAACCAGCCACATGAAGAGTTTAATCTTCATCCAACCTTGATGCCTCCATAGGTTCTGCCAAATCCTATTCGGAACATGGGAATCCAGCTCAAGGAGAATGCATTTTGCCTCCTTAAGATTAAAGGTGCCCTCATTATTGGTGCCCCATCTAAGCTGGTCCTGCCCCCCTGTCACTAAAATCTTCCTTTGTTCCAACATTTTCATAAGTGCCTCTGCTTTTGCTTTCAAGGGGTTGTCATCCCTGTAATCAATGTTCCTCCAGGTTCTCCATTTTCCTGCACTGTTAGTATGATCCCAAAAATCTTTTACTTTAGATAACCCTTGGGTGTCTGTCTCGTTCTTGAGGTCCAAAAAGTCCTCTTTTAACAGTATAGGTTCTTGTTGCCATTTATCCTCCCAAAATAAAGCTAGATCTCCCTCTCTGATTTCCCAGAAGCTGTTTTTTTGTACTAAGCCTCTATTCTCCCAGGCCTTATTCCAGATGTATGAGCCCTTTATACTTCCAGACATCCTTATGTGATCATTATTTTGCCAAGAACTGGCATATTTTTCTTTCCAAATACTAGCCCACTAAGCCTTTGGATCTTTTACCCAACGCCACCATAGTTTAGCCCCTAAAACGTTACTAAGAGTCTCTAGATCATCCAATCCAAGACCCCCATGGTTTTTGGGTTTACATATTTTTTTTCCCAGGATACTAAGCCCGATTTCTTTCTTTCCTCCCACTTACCCCAAAGAAAGTCTCTTTGGATGGTTCTGAATTGATGCAAGACTCCTTTTGGTGTTGGGAGTGCTGATAGCATGAAAACGGAGATAGATTGAAGAATAGCCTTTGTAAGCCCAACCTACCTGCCAAGTTTAAAGATCTGATAGTCCATTTCTTGATTTTATCCTACATATTATAAATCACCGGCTCCCAAATGCTCTTGTGCAAAGGTTTAGCAGTTAGAGGAACTCCCAAATATTTTGAAGGGAGGACATCCCTTTGAAAGCCCAGAATTATGGAGATATTCCTCTGAATAGAAGTATTGGTATTAAAGAAAAAAAAATTAGCTTTGGAGAGATTAACTTCCATACCTGTAGCCATGGCGAAGTCATTTAGGATTTGTTTATATGTTAGAGCTTCTTTGACCATGGGGATTCCCTGCAACATGGTATCATCAACAAATTGTTGATGAGTCAAGGCCTGACCATTCTTAGATAGTTGTAGGCCCTTAATCTTACCAACTTCTTTAGCATGCTTGATAGACTAACCAAGTCCTTCATCATGAGGATGAAGATAAAGGGAGAGAGTAGGTCTCCCTGCCTGAGTCCTCTTGAAGGAATAAAAGTCTCGGAGGGAGATCCATTAGCCAATATTGAAAAGCTGGAGGAGGTTACCAGGGCCATGACCCATCTGACCCAGTTATGATCAAACCCAAAAGCAATAATAACTTTCTTGATGTAGGTCGAGTTAAACTTATCATAAGCTTCGGCTAGATCCAATTGCATGATCATTCTAGCCTTCCTATTGCTAGTCAATGAGTGCACCACCTCATGTGCTTAAATGTTGTTATTGTGAATTTGTCTGCCTTCCACATAACTGGATTGTTCCACAGAAACTAGTGTAGGAAGAAGAGGTTTGAGTCTATTAGCCACTACCTTGGATATAATCTTTTATACCACATTGCATAAAGCTATGGGTCTAAACCTATCTGGAGTTTGAGCATTGTCCTGTTTAGGGATCAGGGAGATGAAGGAGGTATTGAGAACCTTCAAAATAGTTATGTTCCTCCTGGAATCTTCCACTACATTCAAAATATCCTGTTTAACAATATTCCAGCAAGCTTTAAAGAAATCCACATTGAAACCATCAGGGCCTGGCGCTTTGCCATTCTGCATTTCTTTGAGGACCTCACTAACCTCCTCTTCAGTCACTGGCCTATTAAGGTTGAAATTATCCTCTCTAGACACCAGCCTAGGTATATGTCTTGTTAGGTCCTTAATAAAATGCTCTCTATCTGAAATGGTTTCCTTTGCTATACCTTGAAAGTTCTGAACTAACACAGCTTCTATATCCTCATGGGAATTAAGAAGATTCCCTTCCTCGTCCTTGATCGAAGAGATCCTATTGTGAGCTCTATTCACCATGGTGGATCTGTGGAAAAATCTAGTGTTTCGCTCTCCTTCTTTTAGCCATTGAACTCTAGATTTTTGTCTCCAAAATATTTGCTCTTGTTTACACAAATTCTCCTAATCTTGATGTTGTTTGGCTACTTGATCACTTTTGACTTTGTCAAAGCCATCCGTGATAAGGGCTTGGTTGAGCTCCTCCATTTTGTCTTCAACAGATTTTTTTGCTACAAAAATATTGCCAAATTCAATCTTGTTCCATTCTTTGAGCCTGAGCTTGATGTGCTTTAGTCTTTTGTGTAGAAGGAACATTCTTGTACCCTGAATCTGCAAGTCTTCTGACCACCAATTTTCAATATTGCTGATGAAATCTGGGTGGGCAAGCCAGATATTCTCATTTCTGAAAGGTCTGTTCCTGGGGGTACCAATACCCTGAACCTCTAGTTGAATCGGCCAGTGATCTGAGCCTCCAAATGGGAGAACTCTCACTATCATTTCCTTGTCAATGAGCATAAGGTCCTCTGAGATAATGAATCTATCTAACTTTGAGGCTACATGAGACTCTCCTCCTCTTTTATTGTTACATGTAAAGAGACCATTGCTCATAACAATGTCAACTAGCTTCATATTATCTATAAAAGTCTGAAATGCTAAAGAGTCTTTGCTTAGAGTTCTGGTTCCCCTTTTTTCTCCGAAAGTGATCTGATCATGTTAAAGTCCCCCTTCATGATCCAAGGTATTCCTGCATGTTTGTCTCTGAGATCCACAAGAGAATCTAAAAACTTGAGTTTATCATCCATTCTTTGAGGGCCATACACATTTGTGACCAGATAGGTATCCCTATCTCCCACAGGCTGAATAACCACTGATAAATAATTCCTAGATGCCTCAACATCTATTATGCCTATCTTTTGGGGGTTCCAAAGAGTGAGTATACCTCCTGCTGTATTCTCTGCTTTGACTTCTAAAAACTCAAATCGATTGAGCCATTTGCTATGTATTTATTTTATCTTTTGAATGAAACATTTAGTTTCCTGGATAAAGATCATATCCGAAGTTGCTTGTTTCATTCTATTACTAAGTATTCCTTGTTTTCTTTTACTACCTAGACCCCTGATATTCCAAGATGTAAACTTCATTATTAAATATTTGTAAAGGAGTAGCTGGTTAGATCTTTCATCTTACTTGAATCTATTATTAGCTTTCCACATTCCATCAATAGCTCATTCTGCTTTTTCTTGCCTCTTTTCTTTCCTGGGTTTCTAGGTGCTAATCCTAGTGTAGTTTTCATAGTTTTCACACCTTCGTTACCCTGCCTTTCAATGTTTTTTTGCCTCTCCAGCCCATTAGCCTGAGTTTTCCATATGAACAGCTGCTATACTCTATTGAACTCTTCTTGAGGTAATGAGTCTACCCCTCCCATGGTTCCCTCTTTCAAGAACCCTTCCAGATCTAGGTGTTCTCTGTCAAGAATCTCTTGTAGCTCGTGGTCCTCCATTTCCATCTCAATCTGGGTCATTTCCTGGTCCATCACTAGCTCTGCATCGCTCATCATAGTCTCATTCTTCTTCTTTCTCCTTCTCCCCTTGACTTCCTACCATTGCCTGATCTACTTTTGTTATTGCTTCATCTTCTTCAAGTACTTGGAACCTGTTCTGAATTGCCTATTTCCCTTCATTTTGATGTTGCTTTGGCCCTCTTTTGCCCCCTTTTCCTCTATGTACCACTTTGTGAAAGCTTTCAGTGTCTTTCATTGTATTAGCTTTACTTTTGTTCTCTATTTTACTGAGAGGGCAGTCTCTGAATAGGTGCCCATGCTCATGGCATCTATGGCATCTGAATGGAATATGCTCATAATCTACTGTTTGTACCCATTCTTCATCAAAAACTTCCAAGATTACCTCATCCGAAAGAGCTCCAGAGAGATCCATATCCACATATATTCTTGCAAAGGAAGTATATTTTCCCCTTCTGGTGGCCTCAGAAGCTTTGACAAAACATCCTAATTTATTTCCAATGGCAGCTAATGATTCAGTTTGCTAGTAATCAAGAGGTAGAGAGAAGAGTCTTACCCAGACTGGGACTGAAGTAAAATTCTCACACTTTGGGACAAAATTCATAATCCATGGCCGCATATAGAGGCCTGCTGCTGCATACAAGTACAACTTTCCTTCAAACACTCTGTCTTTATCTTCAATATTTGTGAAGACCACAATGAAGAATCCCTTTGAGCCAAGATGTAGGTCTATGCTTCCTTTTGGTTGCCAGTGGTATTTAATCCATGTCTGTAAAGCTTTTTCAGTGGGCCATAATCCCATGAATTTAAAAATGATTGCATATGTCTGCATGTGGTCCCTGTGCGCCTGCAGAGCAGGATCATTTAATACTACTCTGGGTGTAATCTCAGCTTTGGGTTTACATGGTCCCTTTTGTGCTTTGTCTTTTGTTCCCTGTTCCTTGTCTTCTTCCTCATTATCTTTTGTGCTATTATTCTCCCTTGTTTTGGTACAGTCTGGCTCCTCTTCAATATTCCTTTTCCATTCAAGGACCTCTGTCATTTTCTATTGGTTTCTTACCTCTGCTGGCCAGAGCCTGCTTGTAGGAGGGAGTGGAGCTCCCTCCTTTGCGCCCTTCCATGGAGATCGACCCCTACAAAAGTTTGGAAACCCTAGTTGTTCACCCGCCATTCTTCGTCCTCTCAAAACAAATATTAGATTAACAATAAGGAACATTCATATTTTAAATGTTAAATATCAACTCCATATTAAATATGCAATAAATTACACATATCTCTTACAAAGAAAAGTGAAAATATCATAATTTTTTTAATTTAAATTGCTTTTTTTATATGTATAAGCTTGATATAAAACTATGTTACTAAATAGATACATTAAAATATTTTGTTTAAGTCTATCAATATATATTTTTTTGTTATTATTACTTTTTTATTTTACCTATTACATGACATGCTAACTAAAAATAAAATAAATTAGATATTATGTAATATAAATTATATTATTTTTAAATGACATCTATAAAAATAAAGCATTTCAAATTGCTATTTTTTAAAATAATATAATTATTATAATTTACAAATATAATTGAGACATGTATTAATATTTTAATATATAAAATTTAAACTATAAACAAAATATTTCAATGTGATATATATATCTATATATATATATATATATTAATAATTTGTATGAATATATTTCATTAATAAATTAATATAATATATTATTAGTTATATCTTAATTCTTTAATATTAATTTCTTAGATATATTTTACACTAATAATTATTAATATTTTATTGTATTTATTAAAATTTATTGAAATAATTATATGAACCTAATATTATTAATTAATTTATATGTTTTTCTCATTTGTTTATTTTTATTAGTTTTCTTTGCGTTTTTTTTTGTCTTTCTTTTCCTTTTCTTTTATCTTTATTTATGCTTTGTGATTTCACTGTCTTCCCTTAAACACCTTGTCCTGATGATGGGTCCTAGCCTCAACTTGATAAGTTGCCTTGAAAATCAAATTGTCGAGCATATTCTGGATCTCTATTGAAATTCTTATTCCATTAATAAGTTCATTAAGGAGATTTGTAATTCATTCATTTTTAATATGGAGATGACATGTAACATTTTAAATATTAATAACTATATATATATGTGTGTGTGTGTGTGTTTAGAAAATTATTTATAACAAAAATAATTATATAGAGACATGATATAAGCTATCTACTTCAAAAAATAAATAGGGTATGTATTAACATTTTAATGTGTAGAATGTGAATGATAAATAAAATATTTCAACGTTAGCTATGTATATACTATATAAAACAAAAGAAATAGTATAATTTGATGTTATCCTTGCATCAAATAGTATAGAAATATGGTGCAATATGAAGAAAGACGATTTATAAGATTTTCCATCCAGTTCAAAATCCAGCTATACTAACTTCGAAAGAAATAGTATAGTTTGATGATATGCATGTAATAGTAGAGTTTGATGTTATCCTTGCATCAAATATTATAGAAATATGGGATATGAAGAAGGACTATTGTATAATATTTTTCAACCACTTAAAAATCCATCTCTACTAACTTCAATAGGACATCAACAATTGTATAACCAATGTATATGGTCCCAACATCGAAGAACAAAAATGATCTTTCTCAAAAATGTCAAAAACCTGTGATCATAGTTGGAAGCATAAATTTGGTTAATAGGAGGAAATTTCATTTTAATAAAATAATTGAAGGGAAAGAAAAAGGAAGAATATGTAGATTCGATTAGGAATCACAACAATTCAAAGAATTAATTGAAGAGATAAAACTAGTCAATATAAAAACACCAAATGGAAACAACATTTGGAAAAGTTAGATGTTAATCGAACTATTAAATGGATGCAACTGGAGCATGCGGAGGATGCGATGGAGGGTTTTAAGGAAGTTGTCAGTATGGTGCCTATGCGTGGGTCTAGTGGAGTTAGGCCTTGTAGACCCAACCTGAGCCCTTTCCAATGTGTTTGTCAATGCTTAATCTCTTGGCTAAACCATATTGCTACACTAAAACACTTTCCTCATTGCATCAAGGTCATATTCTGTCAATGGGAATAAGATCGATTCAAAGGGTAATTCTTTTTTAACCAATAGTAATATGGTATTTACTGCAGAAATGGTTGAGTTGTAGCCCAACCCTTTGGATATTCTTGCAGCCTAGGGGTTGCAGCGTGCCAAGTAGAATATGCAAAGATTGAAACCATGAGCAGCCTCTCCACCTACTAGCATGCATAGAATACTAACAATTCATGTGACGGGAGGGTTGACAACTAAAAACATCAATGAAGTAGGAGGCAATGTGGAACCGACATTAATTCAAAGAGGAAACCCAAGTGCAAAAGCATCACCTTTTGGTAACGTTTTTTACATAAAGGAGCCAAGCCCAGACTAAAAAACCAATAAGTGATCTGGATTGATCTCTTATTGATACAATAGGTTTGGATGAAATATATTTACTGGAGGGTTAGAGGACATAGTGAAGAGTTGTGGGATTAGAGTGACCAGTGGAGGTTATCCGTTGGGAAGATATGGGTTACATAACATTAGAGGCATTGGGGTCCTACAGAGGAAGGAGATAGCCTCTCAGGTACTACCTAGAACCCTCAAAGCTGGAGATTGTAATGAAGAGGGGGGAAACTCAAACCCTAAATAAGCAAGTTCCAAAATTTGGGGAGGTTTAATGGCAGAAGAAGGGAGTTAGGGTACAAGAAAACCCACTCAAGAAAGGGGAAGGGAGCAACATAACCATTTGAAGGGTTTTTTGCCTCAAATTAAGGGAACGTTGGTGGGGAGAGTGAGAACTTGTAATATCAAATCGAGAGGACTCCCCAAGGGTCCAATTGGGACTCAACCACAAATCCAATGCCATTCAGAGCTACAAACGGAAGGGAACATTGTATCGATGGAGTTGGGGGTCTTGGGAGGTAGCTCTCCATGAGATAGAGTAAATATTGGAGACAATACGCAATTTTCTGCTAGTCAGAGGCAAGAAGTAGAGGAACAACCTACAAAATAGGATGGATAAGTTCCACGACAAACTAGTTCCAAGAAAAAAAAAAGGGTAAAGGAATCACGCGCAAGTTAGAGTATAACAATTTGGTTCTAGGAGCAGAAATCATACTTGACATAACAATGGAAGCTTATCAACGCACTTCACTGAGATGCGTAGAAAGGAAGTACTTCACAGATATGGAAATGATTGACTGGCTGAAGAAGAATTCGGGAAATTCCTCACCCGTTGAAGCAAAGGTGATGGTTCTCACTCGAGGTTGGTTCACCCTTCTATTCAAGAATGTTGAAAAATCGACATGGGTCTTAGCAAGACATTGGAGCATCACGTCATCATCACTGTTACTTAAAAGATGAACTCCATTATTTAATGAAAATAAAGAAAATGTGGAGGAAATACCAATCTGGGTAAGATTGCCTACACTCCCACCTTTACAGTGGATCGAGGATATCTTTAAGGCGACAGGGGGGAAATTGGGGAATTCTTGGAGGAAAATATGTCCTTCTTTTACACTAGAACTAGAATGGTGGCTCGAATATTAGTGAGGTTAGATCCAAGGGATGGTTTTTTTGAAATTTTAAAAATTTCTTTTGAGGGGCAGTTCCATTTGAAAAATTTCGACTATGAAGAGTTGTCGTTTTGATGTTGGCATTGTCATAAACCTAGGCACATGGAAAAGGATTTCCCATTTGGATTCAGAGGAAAGAGGAGATAAAAGAAGGTAGGGCTAGAGATAGATGGAGTATGGGGTGTTGGTAATGACATCAGGCCAAGGGCATTGGAACATAGGGTTCCTGCCCCAACGTCTCAAGTGGATAGGAGGATAACTTGGAACAACTTACTGGATTTAATGGAAACCATGGAGGACAAACAATAGCTTGAACGGATTAGAAAAAAGCCAGAGGTTGACACTGTCACAGGAACTGGATCCGACTCTTTTACTCTGGGTAACTCTAGATCTGAGACATCCTATCCCTTTTTTCATGTGTTTTCAAATTTTATGCCAGACTCACAACCTGATCCTTCCATACCTCTCTCTTTTGGAATCAAAATTATTAATCTAGTGGATGGATTTATTTTTCCTTCTTTTCCTTCATGTTAGCCTAGTCTTTAAACCTCCTTATTCCCTTATGAAAAAAGTAATGGCTCCTCTCTGGACAAAATTATAACCACAACCATCCCTTCTAGTCTCCCGTCGGGCTACTTTTCTGCCTTAACCTCAAACAAGTTGATAGCTAACTCTTATAATCTCTAGCCTCATTCACATAAAGACTCATAAGTTGTTCATTTCGGGGGTTTAATTGCTCTACAAGAATAGAATATTTTTGTTAAGGGAAGGGGTAGGAAGTCCAATACCTCCAAATCTCATCTTAAGGCTCGGATAGATATAGCACATGGTAAGAAAAAATCACTAGATGGGGTACCTAGAGTAGTGAAGGTCCTAGAGTGGGCTCCCAAATGATATCCCTCTCCTTTAACGGGCCTTGCTAGTACCCGTAAAAAACTAGCTCTTAAGAGACTTGTCTCATATTTTGGTTTGGACATTATTATGCTTCAAGAGACTCTAAGACCTGGAGATCTAGTTAGAGAGGTTCTCTGTAGGATGTTCCCAAGTTGGATATTCATTACAATGGATGGAAGAGGGTGATCTGTGGCATTATTATGGTGTTCAATCTCATGAAACTTAGGATAAATAACTACTGGAGCTTGGAAATGGTCTTGGGAGAGGAGATATACTCGGCTAAGCTGGGACTGGATCTCATGATGCTTAATATATATGGGCCATGTTTAGACAGGGAATCATACTGAACATATTTGTTTTCAAAAACCATTATTAAAGCTAATAACCTGGTGATAACGGGAGATTTGAACTTCTCCTTGGGGGCTTCCGAGGTTTGGGGTACTCATGCACATGGAGATCCCTTGGTAGATTTCTTCTTCAGGAATCTAATAGAAGGAAGGATTCCTGACATAAACCTGATCAAATATAAGCCCACATGGAGAAACATGCAAACATGGAATGCTGTGGTGGAAACAATATTGCACATATTTTTGATAGTGAAAGAACTGGTGGGAAATATCTCAATGTTTTGCCAATGGATTGGACGAATAGGTGATTCAAGACATCATCTGATACCTGGAATTTAAAGGGGGAACCAGAAAAACACAAAGCTCATACAAGTTCAACCCTTCCTAGTGGAATGACGACAACTATATAAAACTCATAAAAGAGACATGGATACCATACAACAATCACAACCATCTTTTAGTGGCTCACCATTTTATGTAAAATCTCAAGAAGGAAAAACAGGCTACAATCTAGTGGGTTAAACAAAAGAAGATGAGAGATGAACAAGATCTAAAAGAAATAGAGGAAGAGATGGATAAAATGGAGGAGTCAAAAAGTAGAGGCTATGAGATAGAGGAGACAAAGGACCAAATTAGAGCCTTGGAGGCTAAGAAGAGGAAAATATTGTTAGATGAAGAGGAACAATGGAGGTTGAAGAGCATGGTAGTGTGGCTAAAACATGGAGATGAGCATTCAAAATTATTCCATAGCTATGGTAGAGGTGAGATGAACATCAACTCCATATGGGAAATGCATAACGAAGATGGATAAAAGGAAAAATATTTTGAAGAGACAGTAGGCTTAGGGAAGGAATACTTCAAGAACATGTACAAGGCTCCCCATGAGGCATCAATTGTAGAAGTGATCGTAATTTTCCAATTTTCCCCTAGATTCATGGTGAGGAATAAAACAAACACCTAATGTCCCCTATAAGCAAGAACGAGGTTGAAGTGGTCCTCCAATCAATTGAAAAATATAAAATCCATCGACCGAACAGGTGGAAAGTGGAATTATTTCATGGGTTATTTGATCTAATTGGGGATGATATTCTCAAGGTACTTGAGGATTCTCAACAAGGAGGCCATGTACATGAGCCTTTCATCACAAATTTCCTGGCTCTGATTCCTAAAATAGACACCCCTTTGTCATTTGAAGAATATAGGTTGATTGCATTATGAAAATGTATTTACAAAATGATTACAAAAATAATTATTGTCCATCTTTGGCCCAGACTTTCTACGAATATGTCCAACGAGTAGTTTGGGTTTCTTGATGGTAGTCAAATTCACGAAGCCATCAGGGTTTCACAAGAAGGTATGACATAATATAAAACCAAAAATATAAAAGGCTTGTTTGTAAAAATCAACCTCTCTAAAACCTATGACATAATTAGTTCGATCTATTTGAGGATGTTATTGACCCATTTTGGCTTTCAACTTTCATTCATCAACTATATCATGGGTTTTATAACCAATTTCAGCTATGTAGTTTTGATTAATAGTGCATCCTCTCCTTTCTTCAATTCACAGAGACGTCAGAGGCAAGGACTCCCTCTCTCACCCTTGTTGTTCCTTTTAGTAGCTGAAGGATTTAGCAAAATACTCAAGTCAGAAAAAAATAGAGGAGAGCTTCAAGGAATTGAAGTAGTCACCAATATATTTATGACCCATCTACTCTTTGTAGATGACATATTACTTTTTAGAATAGATCTAGAAGTGACTTGAATTTATTAATGGAAGCTCTATCTCGATTCCTAAAAGCTACCAGTATGATGGTTAATGAGAGGAAATCATCCATTTCTCATGTAGGTATGTGAAGGAAGGAAATTTGAACAGTCCAATCCTATCTACCCTTCAAAGAAAAACCCATTAAGGAGTCTCAAATATCTAGGGTTTCACTTGAAGGCAAACAACTATAGGAAGATGGACTCGTGGTGGCTAGTGGCCAAAGTGGAAAAGAAGATCAAGTGGTTTTCTAAATGGTTTTCAGGAGAGGACCAACTAGTACTTATTAAAGTTGTAATCAAAGCCACACTAGTTTATTGGGCCTCCCTCACCTGGGTCCCGAAAGGAATTTTACAGGACATTAAGGAACTTTGTAGAAGAATTTTCTACGAAGGGAAAAAACAAGAACTTACGATTCGTTGGGTAGAATGGAACAAAATTGCACTACCAAAGTCATGAAGAGGGTGGGGGCTAAAGGAGCTCCCCAGTTTTTCATCATCCTTAGTGGCCAAATCTAGTTGGAGACTCTTAATGGTGGAGAATATTTGAATAGCCGTGGTTTCTAGAAAACACAATTTTCCCCGATCTCTAGACGAATGGATAAGAAATCCATAAAAAGGAACCTCCAACTCATCAGAAATTTGGAAAGAAATAATTGAGCCCGTTAAAATGACAGGGGTTGGACAATAATGGCATTTTGGAAATGGGGAAAGTTGCAATTTGATATATGGATCCATCGCATTCAGACATATTTTAATCGACGTTTCAAATCCACCATGCTGGTTCAGAATTGAATTGGATCCTAAGTTGGGAGGATCAAAATACTTGTCACTCCATTTGGACCTGGTCCATAAACTAAATGCATAAGGGAAAGTGGTTTTGAGCCACATTGCATATGATTGAAGATCTATCATCTCGTTACAAGGTTGGATGAGTGTTGAGCAACTACAATTAGGCAATGAAATGGCAGAAATATGGTAGGAATACATGATAGAATCACAGATAGAGAGGATACATTAAAATGGATATGTGCACCATCACACCTTTATGGTCATAAATTTGGATATTTGTTTCAGATTGAATCTCAAATCTAAGCAAACAATGAGTGGTGGTGGTCCAAACTATGGAAATTGAATTGCCTTTCTAAATCCAAACTCTTCCTATGGTGCGCCCTTAGAAACAAAAATCCCGACTTGGGATAATTTACAAAAAAGAAGGAAAGAAGGTCCAGAGTGGTGGAGTTTGCATAAGAATGAGGAAGAATTAAAAACACACTTGTTTCCAAATTTTCCCTTTATAGTTAGGACCTTATATTTTATCAAGCAAGGAGTTAGATGCACCTTGGACTAGAGAGGTCAATCCCTTGAAGAAGCTTGGCGATGGTGGTGGGAAGGGACTCAAGAGAAGACACACATGCTCATACCTCCACTTTATTACTGGGGTATTTGGCTTTCTCCAAAAATATAAATTTTTAGAGAGATATCATCTACAATTGAAACAATTTCATTCAAAATTGAAGCAATTTTTTCCCTCATAGATCTCAGAAAAGGAACCACTATAATTAGGGATGTGGGAGAGGAGGAAATCAATTAGGAAAATACATAGGTGTATTTCAGTTGTGCCTATGATGAATAGGTTAGGTTTGGAGGAGGACTCATCCTATATTTCAATAAACATCGAATTATAAAATCTAGCATTAATCTGGGACTAGGCATGAATAATTATGTCGAGCACCTATATTTAAAACTTCTTCTTTGTTGGGAACTGGAGTTGGGATGTTTATCCATCCAAATATTTGAAGACTATTTAAATGTGAAAAACATGTTCAATGTTGTCCATAGATGCCATAACCATATACTGTTACCCATCTTAGAAAAGTTATATGATTAAAATCAATTTTTTATTTTGTTTCTTGCCATGATATTTACAGGGAGCAGAATTTAGTGGTAGATCATTTCTCTAAGGACAGTGCTAGGAATGATCTTGGGTCTTTGCAGGTCAAAGAACTACTCGATGGAACAATACACAAATAACATCGTCAGTCATTTTTTATCTTTAACTACAAGAACATTTATTTTATAAGGACATTTTGCATAGTTTCATAGCATATTTTTTAACTAAAAAACTGGCATTTTTCTTAATCAGTGGCTAGTTTCTTTACATGATATAACTATAATGGTTGAGTTTTTGTACTAACCATTTAGTTGACAAGGACAATTTTGATAGTATTTATTGGTCATGATAGAAAATCAAAAGGGGACTTATGGGCTGGATAAGAAAGCCTGAAGGTCATATGCTTTTGTGATCTAGATTTTTGTTTTTTAAACATGTTGGACAGATACTAAATGCAATGGTCATGTACAATGTAACTTAAACTACACTTCGAATAACAAAATAGGGGAAAATTCTCAAATTTCTTCAAGGCTATATAATCTTCTCATATTATAATAGTTGGTTTTCAAACACATACAAATGAAAGAATAAGTTCTCGCAAGCCAAGAGTTAGTCCATTGGCTAATATGTTTATCAGTAGACTCGAAAAGTGGCCCACTATACAATCCCTTCAAGTTTGAATCATTTTCGTTAAGAAATCCTTCATTTAAAGATAACACTTCAAAATGTTGAAGTGAAGCACAAATCATTCAAGGACTAATTAAGCATAACTTTCAATAACACTAAAAATATGTTAAAACGATGTAATATATTAGAACAATAAAAAATAATTAAAGCAAAATTTACTTGTTCCTTTGAATAGAGAACTACAAGAGGATGAAAAAAGTAAAAGGAATATATTCACCATGTAGCCTACTATGCTATATTCTAGTCAATAATTGATTCTGCTCCATGTGATCAACCATTTACATTTGAAATCATTTGTAATTTCCTTCTATTTAATTTTATTTTAAGGAAATTTTGGTACCTACTAGGTAAATCCATAAATTTTATTTTGAAGAAGATATGCATGTTTTTTTAATTTTGTTATGTTTCAGAATTTGCAAACATTAAGGGATGAGATATTAGAGCTTCATCCAATCTATTGGTTAATATATAAGTTGTGAATGTTTTTAATTGATGGACATAATTTCTTAATGGAATAATAATAATAATATATTTTTTTATTATAAATTGACTTCATTTTTTAATTTATTATTTAGTGTTTTTAATGGTTTGAACCACAAGGGATCAAAACCTTGTATGTCATGGTTTACATAGTACTTCATAACACGACAATCAGTAATTGAGTTTCCCCTCATGAATTAATCTATTGTTTAATTTAATTAGTAAAATAATATTTCAATTTTATATTTATTTAATATAAATGAAAGTAGCTAATATGTTAAATACTAATTTTGGAAAAGTTGTAAGAGTATAGTTATTGATGTGAAGGGTGCATTTGGTGGTATAGCGATTTGGTGGAATTTGAGTAAAGATCATTCCATGGGACTTTCGAGGCAGTACAAGATCCATCTACACTAAATTCAAGGGGCATGGATCTAAAATCAATGTTAATACAACCAATGCGTATGTTTCCACTTTCCAACAGAAAAAATTGGCCTTTCTCAATAGTGTAAAAAAGTTACAATTTCCACTAGAAACAAAAATCTAGTTCATATGAGACTATGTGAATTAATATGTAGGTTGGATCAGGAATCACAACATTTCAAGCAATTAATTAAATATATAAAATTGTACATAGAGAATTACCAAATGGAAACTAAATGCGGAACCACAAAGGAGGGGGCAATGCTAAAATTGCTTCAAGACTAGACAAGCTTCAAATATCAAAATCATTGGTTTTAAAATCCATATAGATGGAAGAACAATTTCTGCCAAGCTACAGGTCATATCATTAGCCAATAAGTTTATTAATACATTGGAAAAGTGGCCCACTATACAAACCCTTCATGTTTCGAACCTTTTGATTGTGACATTCTTCATTCAAAGAGCATGTTTCGAAATGGTGGAGTGTAGCACAAACCATTCAAGGAAAAATTAGGCATAACTATCAATAACACCTAAAATATGTTAAAAATAACCTAAAATATTGGAACAAAAAAGAGTTTAAACATCCAAGAGGAGAACACCCTTCTTAATTAGGAAATGGTAGAAATTCAAAAACAAATAAAGCAAGAAGGGAGAATAGAGAATTTAGCCAAAAGAAAAGAGACATAAGATGCATGGAACCAAATTCCCACACTATAAGAATATGATCATTATCGAAATATAAGGAATAGATTCCTACAACAAGGAAAAAGCAAGATAACAAATTACTAGAAACCCAACCCAAATACGTAGCTCTGGAGAAGCTAGATCCCAAAAGATCAATGGCCACAACAAAATAGCATGGAAAAAGAAATTAGAAAATTCTTCAACAAAGAAAAAACAATGTTTGAATTGGACATGATAAATTGAGGAGGCACAAACAATCAGGCATGTATTCTCAAAGAATCCTATAATCTCGTTAAATGGCATGCTATGGTTCATGATAACATAATATGGAATAAAATATATAACCTAAAACTAGGGCGAAAAGTGTCTCATGTTTAATGAAAAATATCATATGTTAGGTCCCTATACTACTAGTGTAACCCCTTATTGTTATTAGTACAACCCCCTTATTATATTGTTGTGCCCATGTAGTCCCCATATTGTTATTATTGTGCCCCATAGAAGCCCATTATTGTTATTATTGTGCCCTTACATTATTATTGTTATGTCGACTCTGATTATATTATGACCCCTTAGGCTCCTATAAATAGAAAGGAAGTCTTGTCATTTTTATCATCCAAGAATTATTCATTTGTGTAATGTAAAGGAGGTTGCCCCCTCGAAGAGGCTGAATTCTAAGGCATTTATCTCTCTTTTCTATCACTTTGTGAGCTGGTTTCATAACATTTGGTATCAAAGCTTTGGATTCTAGGGTTTCGCTGCTCCAAACACATAATCGTGGAATTTTCACTATAATTTTTTTCTGCGACATTCTAGAAGCTAACAAAAAAACCCATTTGCAAAGACATCTCTTTGAACCTTGGATCCAAATTTCAGATCTTGTCTCGCTATATTTTTGGAGATACGGTCTGAGGAAGTTATGGTTTTTGCAAGCTCCATAATTTGATCTAAAAGAAGTCATTTTTGAAGTTTCACTATAACATGTTCACTAGGATGTTTCAGAAGCTAAAACAATAAAAACCTATTTGGGAAGAAAGCAGTCTAAACCTCGGGTCCAAATTTCAGATCATTTTGTCCTATATTTTCGGATATATGATCTGAGGAAGTTAGGGTTTTTGTAGACTCCTGAATTACATCGTAAACAGGTGACCTTGAGAAAATTGTCATAGATTTCTCTCTAAGCATCAGATTGAAATTTCATAAGAATTTATAGAAATCATATATATTGTAGTTTTCTGTATATGTTTTTCAGATCCTAAGGTCAAAACAGTGACACATGGCACTTCATACAAGTTCGCTCTTCTGAAAAGGTATATAATCAGGTCATATTAGGAGATCGTGCATAACTCTTTCTTGGAGAATCCAATTTCGATCAGACTAGTTGCATTGGAAAGATGACGCATAGGGCTACTGCAGGTCCTTATTTTAGAACTAGAAGATCCGAAATTACAAAGTTACAGTTGTTTCAAGATCAAGCTCCTAAAGTCAAGAAAAGGAAATATGAGGAAGTTTGAGGGCAAGGATCCAGTAAATTGGATACTACAGATGGATCAATATTTTGATCTACATGAGGTGCAACTGTTACAAAAGGTACGTATTGCATCTTCATATTTAGAACCGGATCATTTTTTATGGTATAAAGGGATTTGTTCTCGTAAAGCACTTGTCACTTGGTCAATTTTCACGAAAAAAATGATAGCACATTATGAGGATACAAAGAGTAACACCTTCTTTAGCCAATTGATAAATCTCAAACAAAAGGCTTCAATGGAAGAGCACATTGAGGACTTTCAAAAATTGAATATAAGGGTAAATGATATTCCAGAGAAGCAAAGGATTGATGTCTTCGTAGAGACTTTAAAGGATAACATTCAACATGAGGTTCGTCTTTGGGAACCTAATTCATTGGAGAAGGCATTCAGGTTGACAAGAAAAATTGAAAGTGAAATTATGGAAACCAGGAATCCCACCACTCACGACTATAATTATGGAATTGTTTTTTCTCCTAAACTTCCACAACCTACAAGGTTTGCATGACAACAATTGGAAGAAAAAAAGAGAAAAAGGGCTTTGTCACAATTGTGATAGCAAATACACTAAAGGTCATAAGTGTACTGAGAAGAAATTACTTTACATAGATTATGAAGGGTAGGAAGAAGAGGATCAAGAAACATTAAAAGAAGATGATATGCACTAGGTACCAACACCAGAGAAAGAATAAATGAATCTGACCATATCTTGTAAAGAATTGGTAAGAATTACCACTCAAACTCTCAAGATAGAAGGACATACCAAGAAGAAAATGTTTCAAGAAGTGAAAGATCACATCGAGAAAAAAGAAATGAATCTGACCATATCTTGTAATGCATTGGATGGAATTACCACTCCTCAAACTATCAAGATAGAAGGACATATCAAGAATAAAAATGTTCAAGAAGTAAAATATGACATCAAGCATCAAGAAATGAATCCAACCATATCTTGTAATGCATTAGAAGAAATTACTACTCCTCAAACTCTCAAGATAGAAGGACATATCAAGAATAAAAAGATTCAAGTAGTGAAAGATCACATCGAGCATCAACAACAAGTTCTTCAACTTTTAAAGTATAACGCCACTTTGGTGCAGAATCAAATGAAACAATAGGAAGATCAACATCACAGTGAAAGAAATTTTGATGTAGGAATTTGGGTATTTTTACGGCTACATCTCAAGCAAGCTATTTATGAGAAGGAAATGTTGGAAATACTACATGCACTTAAGAAATGGAGACCTTACCTAATTGGAAAACACTTCATGGTAAAAATGGATCATGATAATCTTAAATACTTTTTAGAAAAAAGATTATCTTTAGAAGAATAGAAAAATGGGTCACAAATATGTTGGGTTATGACTTGGAAATCATCCACAAAAAAAGGAAGAAAAAAGTTGTTGCAGATGCACTTTCAAGAAAGGATGAGGATGTGGAAGCATTGTTTTGTGCTATTTCTATTATCCAACTAGATTGTATAAATGAAGCAAGGGATCAATGGAAGAAGGATGAAGAAGTGTGGCCACTCATTCAAAAGTTGTAGAAGATCCCAGTTCAAACAATATTGCCAAAACGCGACGAGGAAGGAAAAATCATATTGGAACCTGGAGCAGTCACAGAAGAAAGAACCTGATAGCTAAAAAATCGATCAATTTCGGATTATCTCATCAAGTGGAAGAACTTACCCGCTGAAGATTCCACATGGGAGGAAAATAATTTTATACAGAAGTGTCAAGAACTACTCAAGCGTTGAGGACAACAATTTTTGAAGGAGAGGGGCATGTTAGGACCCTATACTATTAGTGTAACCTCTTATTGTTATTAGTAAAACCCCCTTATTATATTTTTGTGCCCATGTAGTCAACATATTGTTATTATTGTGCCTCATAGAAGCCCATTATTGTTATTATTGTGCCCTTACATTATTATTGTTATGTCGGCTCTGATTATATTATGACCCCTTAGACTCCTATATATATAGAAAGGAAGTCTTGTCATTTTTATCATCCAAGAATTGTTCATTTGTGTAATGTAAAGGAGGTTTCCCCCTCGAAGAGGCTGAATTCTAAGGCATTTATCTCTCTTTTCTATCTCTTTGTGAGTTGGTTTCATAACATCATACCAAAAAATATTGACTTGGGACACACTTGAAAATAGAGGTTTAATTGGGCCTTCAAATTTTTAGCTATGGAATCATGAAGAAGAATCATCATAACATATTCTCAACTCCCTCTCCTTAAATTCAACCCCGTGGGATCAAGGATCTATCATTTTTCACTAATTAAATAGAGTAAAAATTGATGTTATAGAAACAATACTCATGAGACTCTTTGTTCATCTAGGTAATCATCAATAGATCTTGGAAACTGATGCCAAGTTTTATGCTTTTGAAAACTTGGAAAGCTAGTACCAGAATAATATTAAAAGACAATAAACTCATAGTAAATCATGTTTGGAATAAAATTATTGAAAACATTAAGGAAACTATTCTATCCTCCAAATGGTCATCTTAAGATTAGAATTGTAATGTGTAGGAAGCTAACATGCTTAACTCTTTAGGCATTGCACCATTAGGAAGAACCACTCCTCCTCAAGTCTCTCATGTCAAAAGAAAATAAAATAATTTAGTGAACAAATTAGCCAATTAAGGAAGCACAATGGAAGGTGGAATGATATATTCTCCATGGCCAAAATTCCAACAAGGACCTCCCAGACCATATTGTCTAGAAATATCTTAGTAAGACATTATATCTGCCATGGTGGGTGTGAAGAAAAGTTAAAAATCTCATTATGGGTTGTCAAATGGTAGGACAAATTAAGGTAAAACCATTCCTCCCCTTGGGGCAAATGCAGGACAATGGAGTAATCATGCATGATTATCACCTACCAAGCATTTTATTCCTCTATTAGAAATTCAATTATCATTGTCCCATCATGTTGAGTTTTGAGAGTTTTCTGCATTGGATAGATATGCTAAGTACAATGGTATCATAGTCGAGGCTAGTTTCCTAACTCGAAAGAGTGGTCAGTAGTAGGATGTCATGAATTATAGCCCTAACCCCTAGGAGGATGATCAAATAGTACTTCCTCTTCTCAAAGTGTCTAAGTAGGAAGGCATATGCTATATTCTCTTATGTCTTATTCTCGTTTTGATGTTCCCTTTTAGTCTGTGGTTAAATATGGTTATAGAATTTCGAATGTGTTGTTCTTTTCTATTGTATTGGAATTCAACATTGGAATTTTCTTTTCATCTATAGTCTCATAATGAAGCTCCTTATCTTTTACATAGCCCTCAATTTGTTTCACTCCATTTGGAGTTGTTCATATTCTTTTTTTGTTGTTAGTTTTAATTTCTTCATAAAATCTAGGTTTCTACTCAGGGTCTCACTTTCCTTTGTTTCCTCATTCCTTTTTGTTTTATCCATCTCTTCGATTCTTGTTTTTCTACATCAACTCAGGGAAAATTTTCGTTCTATTTTTTTTTATCTCACACTCTTTGTAGAAGGGTTTTGGTTCCCAAATATGGCTCTCCTATGCATTTTTCCAAGCTCATTTGAGTTCCCTGTGCTGTGTTAGGCCGAGCCATGAGTTTTCTCATTCACTCTTTGCCTACTCCCCTAGATCCCTCAGGGACTTATCAAGTTTTTTCATAGTATTTCAGAGGACTCCTATTCTCAAGTTTATGCTTCAGACCATAGCACGTTTAATTTTTCAAACTCTTTCTATGTTCTTAGTAACTTCTTCTCCTCCTTTAGGTATGTCAGCCTCCTTCATCAATCTTCTCCCTTCTCATTTTTCCACTATCTACTTTTCACCATGCCTATAGGTATAGAATCCCATCACAGAAGAGGAAGACATAATAGGACGAGACCTTATAGCTATAGAGCTTAAAGTGCAAGTGATAATTTTGCAAGAATATATCACATTAATACTCTAGCTTTGCAAAATGAAATTGAAATTACCACTAGAGAAGCCAAAAATGAACGTAGATTCATTTCCAATGAATATATCTTGGATTAGGAGGAAAATTGCATTCCAAATACAGGAACCATAAGGAAAAGTATATTATGTCATATATCGACATATTATGTATCAACAAGCATATATTAACATATTATGTTAGTGCACACATAGACACTCTCTTTAATATAAATATTGGTATATACATTAGTATAGATATGAACCTAATATGTTGATATCTATATATATCTCGAGAGAGATATTGACATAATATATTAGTATACATATCACGAGATATATCGACATATATATATATATATATATATATATATATATATATATATATATATATATATATATGCCAATATATGTATTAGGATATTGTTGATGGTAAGAAATGACAACTCGTCAACAAGAGGAAACAACTCAAATTGAGGTTCTTTAAATAACCCAAGTCATTCGGTGTGCCTGCTCATGATACGTTTAGTGGATCTGTTAGCCAAATATTTCCTTTCCCTATGAGAAAGAAAGTGTTAAGCTTTTCTAATTATTATACGTTAATATTTACAACTAGTTAAAGTTTAACAATTATGTAAAAATATACAACTTGTAGAATCACTAGAAAAAACTCTAACTGGTGCAAAGAAATAAGTTATAAATAATTTAAAGAATAATTTAAATTCTAAGCAGAAAGAATAATTCTTTTAACTATAAAATAAAGTATGCCTTTAATGTGAAAAAAAATTGAAAAAAAATTGAGAAATATCACCACTAATTCATTTTCTCTTCTAAACAACTTGAAATAAACTTAAATCGCTTTAATGAATTCACAGTAAAAATCATAAAAGAAATATAGTGCAGAAATGCTAACTATATATTTCTTTTCCAAAAGCATAAGATTAATGAAATGAATAATTTTACTTTCTCATTTATAAAATGATTATTCATTTATTATGAAATAGAGACACATATTCATAAAAATAAAAGATTGAAACATACATTAAAAATGTAAAATAGCTTGAATACTAATTCAATTTGCATTGCTAATGTATATGTGACAATTTCAATTCATGAAAAACATTCCATAAGTTTTAATGCACATAATATGAAACTCAAACAAAATCATGTTGATGAAAATCACAAGAAATGATTTTTTTACTATAACTCAACCAGACAAATTAGTAAAAGGTGGAAAGATGAATTAGTACTTGAAACATCAACTTCCTGAAACACAATCAGGCAAGCAACATCAAATTCAAACTCTTGGAATCCTTAATCACATTCAAAGAAAAATAAAATTAATAGGTAATAATGAAATACTATGAATGGAATATTTGTTTCTTTATATTAAAAATATTTAATATCAAAAAATTAAAACATTTTGTCTAAGAAAGAACATTTGTGTGACCACTTGATAATTATGTTTATTCCATCTTCCCCATCTCAATATATAATAATGTATTTATATAGAAGTATACCCCATAAAAAATTATCAAATATCAAACTAAAGATTACAGTTCCCAAAATTTTGGATATATTGTTATCAAACAAAATATTACATTTCCCTTTGGAGGTTTCATAAAAGTTGAATTTTAGAGAACTTTACATGGGGAAGGTGAAAGTATCAAGGATTTTACTACTGGTGTGAGGGGCTTGAGAAGGGGTGGTTCTTGTTGACGTGGATATGCCTAAAGAGTTAAGGATGCCAACTCCTTATACATTGCAATTCCAATATTGGGAGGTACATTTGGAGGATAGAATAATTTCCTTGATGCTTTGAAGAATATTATTCCAAACCTGATCAATTAGGATTTTATTGTCTTTGAATATTCTTTTGTTACTAGCTTTATAACTTTCACAACATATAAAACTTGGCATCAATTTCTAATATCTATTGATAATAAATTGGGTGAATACAAAGTCTCGCCAATTGACTATTGTTTCTATAACATAATTTTTTATGCTTTATAGTTCACAAAACTTGATAGATCCTTGATGCCATAGGGGTGAAGTAATGGAATAGGAGTTTAGAAGATGATTTGATATGATTCTTCATCATTATATATATATGATAGATTGAAGGCCCAATGAATCCTCTACTTTGAAGTTTGTCCAAGGTCAACATTTTTTGGTGTGTTACTTCCCATAGAAAGAGACTCTTAGACATAGTTTTAGGTTCCATATTTTATTCCATACTATGTTATCAAGAAGCATGGAATAGTCTATAGAGAGATTGTAGGTTTATTTTAGAGTATAGGTGTCTTATAGTTTGTACCCCCATTTCAATTTATCAGGTCCATCTTGAATTTTAAATTTTCTTTGTTCAATACTTTCCCAAATGTTGTTAATGACCTCCATGTATTTTTTTATAGCCATTGATATTTTGGGATCCAACATATCCAAAGCTTTGTATTGGGTTAACCGACTACCTTTATTTTTCTTTGCTGCAGGAATCTATTACTTATATATTGATAATAATTTTCTTCTTGTAGCTTGGGTATTTGGTGTCACGCATCTGCCTCCAAGTAAAAATTATTTCCTTCTGTGACATCGCAAAAATTGTGGTCTTAAATGCGTAATTAGTTTGCAAGGCGTTATTCTATAGGTGTGATCCTCTTATATCTTCTTTTAATTAGATAAGATTGTGTTATTTGGTATTTGAGGTATATTTTTTCGTCCAAAATTTTCTCCATGGTTCTCTTGGGAGGTTGATCCATATCCACCATTCTTTTGTATCCAAAATATTGCTTAGAATTCCAAGATCTCTCAATTCCATGTTTCCTTTCCAATTGGGTTCACAAATTGTATCCCAAGTTATAAGTGCCCATTCTTTTTCAAGTTTACCTTCTCCCCATAAAAAATTCCGTTGAAAATTACTAATATTTTTATGATGATTTTGGGTTTTTCTAACATTCATAAAAAATATAATGGAATAGCCTAAATCACTAATTTGAGTAGAATAAGCCTTCCCACATATTAGATCTAAAAGTCGTGTTTGATAGTTTTCATTCAAGTTTACTTATGAGTTCCTCCCAACCAACGTATATAAGTGAGTTTTCAATTATACGACCGCCTAGATATTTGGACAAAAGATAACTCCCTTGAATTTCAATGGTTCTAGAAATATGAGTTTGCACAACACATGCGGTGTTGAAGAAACAAATTGGGAATTGATGAAGTTAATTTGAATTCCTAGAGTGGCTTTAAAATTTTCTAGAGTAAGGTTAAATGTTTTAGCTTCTCTAGCAGAGGGGTGGTCTAACATATGAGTTTCATCTATAAATTATTGATGTGTAGAACCTAAATCAAAATTATAAACCTTGAGGCCCTTCAATTTAGAATTTCTCACTGCATTTTTTTATAGCATATTCTAACTCTTCAATCATTAAGAGAAATAGAAAAGGGGAGAGAAGGTCCCCTTGTTTTATTCCTCTAAATGGGGAAACAGTTTCAGAGGGAGTTCCATTGATAACTATAGAAAAGAAGGCTTTGAAGAAAAGGGTTAGGATCTTATGAACTTATTTTTCGGAAAATCCATAGAATAGAAGTAGGTGAAGCATATTTCCAACTCAATCAATTAAAAGCTTTAGAGGTATAGCTTTATTAGTATACCAAGCTTCTTCGTTATCTTTGAGATTAAATTAAGTGATGGGAAAAGAGGATTCCATCAAGAATTTGTGTACCCTCAACATATCCCATTTGTTTGAAGAATAGGTTTATGTCTGTTAGTTATTAGTTTTAAGACAATTTTCTATATTATATTACAAAGTTACATCGGCCTAAAGAATGTCAGGGAGTCACCTTTTTTTCTTTTTTGGGCCGACTCTATAAATGTAATGTTTAAGGAAGAGTAAATTTAGGTTGTTATCCACTAGTTCCCATATGTATTCTTCTATTATTGACCAACAAGGCTATAAGAAATAAATTATAAATCCATTAGGTCTTAGCAATTTCCCTTTACACATTTCCATTACTACTTTCTAGACCTACATTTCTGAGATCTTTTCGAGCAAGAAAGTGTTTTGTTTGCATGTTATAAAAGTTGGAATGTGTTGTCCAATATTTCTTATGGTGGGACGCCTATCTAGAGTTGGTTTAGTTGGTAGTTATTTGTAGAAGGAAATGAACTATTATGTATGTTTAGGAATCTCCATTATAATTCCATATGAATCTTTGATGAAGGTGATCTTATTATGATGTCTATATTGAATCTTTGATTTATGGAAAAACTTGGTATATTTTCCCCTTCTATGACCCATTGGACCAATGGTTTTTGTTTCCAAAGAATCTCCTCTTATCGATATCTTTTCTCTAGTTGTGTTTATATTTTTGTCTCCCTTTTTGCTAAATTCTCTATTCTCCGTTATTTCATTATTTGTTCTTAAATTTATATTATTTGCTGATTAAGAAGGGTTTTGGTCTCTTGCATGTTTCAAACTCTTTTTTGTTCTAATTTTTTAGATGATTTTTATTTGTTTGTAGGTTTTATTGAAAGTTTTACATAATTTTTCCTTGAATGATTGGTGCTTCAATCCACCATTTTGCATCACTGTCTTTTAATGAAGGATATCTTATCCCAAAGGCTTCAAACTTGAAGGGTTTGTATAATGGGCTACTTTTTGAGTCTAATGATAATGTTGTTGGCCAATGGTCTGACTTGTGGCTTAGAAGAACTTGTGTTTTAATTTGTATACCTTTTAAAACCAACAATTTTGATATGATAAATCTATTTAGACTTGAAGCAATTTGAGCATTGCCTCCTCTTCTATTTTTCCAAGTGTAGTTTCCATTTGGCATTTTTATGCTTTACTAGTTTTAGATTTTTAATTAATTCATTGAAATTTCTTGATTTCCCATCTAACCTACCTATTCCTCCTATTTTTCACTACAATGATTTTAATAAATTGAGATTGCTTCCTATTAACTAGATTTATGCTTCCAACTATGATTACAAGTTTTTGATATTTTTGAGAAAGACATTTTTCACTCTTAGATAATAGAACCATATAATTTGGTTATACATTTGTTGATGTCCATTAAAACTTAGCAGTGATGGATTTGAAGTGGTGATTACAAGGTTTTTATATTTTTGAGAAAGACACTTTTCACTGTTGGATAATAGGACCATATAATTTGGTTATACAATTGTTGATGTTCTTTAAAACTTAGCAATGATGGATTTAGAAGTGGTTAGATAGTAGGACTATATGATTTGGTTATACAGTTGTAGATGTCCTTTTGAACTTAGCACATATAAATTTAGAAATAGTTACAAAATCCTATGTAGTGGTATCCCTCACATTCCACCAAATATCTATACTACTTGATCCACCCCTAGAAAATTTAAAATTTTACATCTTAATTATTTTTATTTTTTAATATTTAAGAAATATAAAATTAAAAGAAATTTTTATTAATTAAAGTAAATAATAGTATATTAAAACTTAACTCATTTCATAATAGCAAATTTTATAATCTATTAAACAATAATATATTAGAAATTTAATTCATTTCATAATATCAAAAATTAAAACTTATAGTATATTATGAATGTATTGTGAAATATGATTCTATTAAAATAAAGCAAAATAAATTCATTAAACATTGTGTTGAAAGATATCAATGATTCAATTCCTTTTTTACAATTAAAATCCGCGGTTATGTTAATTAGATTATGATAAATATGAAAGGAAAAAACTAATTTTAAATGGTATACCGTTTCATTTAATTCAGATTACCTCTAACCCTGAAGGAATTATGTCAAAATGAATCAATTAAAGAACATCAACAATGTATCTGATTCAATTTAAGAACATCTACCATCTATCCATCATAACATATTAGAAAAAACTATAATATCTAATCTACTATATTATTGGTTATACGATAATTAAAATAACACAATTTAAAAGAGAAAACTTTTTCAAAATAAAATTTATCAATTCACATGGTGGGTGCCAAAATTTCTTTCAAGTAATATTAAATAAAAAGGCAGTTAGTGTAATACCCATGTTGTGATTAAAATAGTTATGTTTTTTTGGGTTACTATTACTAGTGGTCTGAGTAGGGATTAAGATGAATTGGTTGCAGTTTGAAAAAAAGAATTATTAAATAAATAAATAAACTTTGTTGTTTTTAGCTGCTGAAAAATCATAATCGCTGACACTAGAGTAAATGATACTAGAATCTGAGAGGAATCAGATTCAAATTAAATTTCCTAAATTTAAAAATTATATGGCTATATATTACACCCTTGGTGGGATATAAAGACGAAGGATAAAAGCGCTGCCAAGAGGAAAGCATGCTTCTGCTTTTAGGAAAAAAGAAAAGAAAAGAAAAGAAAATAAAAAAGCCTATGCCAAGGGGATGCAAATTCCTAGAGGGCAGGATGCTTCCAAGGAAAAATATTTGAAAAAGATAATGCTAAATAGACATTATCAAGGCTTAGTAGGGGTTACTGAGACCTGAAAAATCTATCATAGCTCGAGGAGAATCAGAGGTGATTCAAGGTTGGGTCGATTGGTGTTCCAAGCCACAGATTTTCCAGAATTGAAGTGTTGGACAGGGGTTTCTGTACTTACTGTGAATTAAATTGTTGACAGTAATTACGTTGTTTACTTTTTAAATTGCTCATTGGGTTGAAGTTAATGTTAGAATATATCTATCTTGGTAACTCTGGATGACAATCGTATAATATATTTGAATAGTAGGGATGGACTGTATGATAATTACCTATTTTAAATTATTGGATTTTCGACATTCTATCGGTAGTATGAATAATTAATGGTAGAAAATTTTGTTCTAAATATTGAGGTAAACCAATAAATAGAATGCATGGCATACAAAACCGTAACTATAATAAGTAGGAAATTATGCATTCATATTCTAGAGTGCGTTAAAATTGGATGCATGCATGCAACTAGACATCATACATAAAACAAATAGGGAAATGTATAAATTGATATAGGTGAGTCTGTTAAGACTGCCTGCATGTCACCCTTGTGAAAGGTGGTGTCACGCCCCTACACCTGCAGTACTCTTTAAACTGCTTATAGCGAGGTGCGGCACTACCAATCGTTTTCTTTTCACCGATACTTACGATTGTGGACTATGCCTAACATTCCATACTTAGTTTATTTTTCGTTACCAAGTATTATTTTTATCCTTTATACAAGTGAAAGCCCATAACATTCACATAACAGCATTATACAAGAGAAATGCACAACAGTATAAAGGGAGGGGAAACTCCCTACAATATGAGTCTGCCCGAATATCAATATATATATTTTTTCCACTTTTACAAAGTACAGACTAAGTCCTTGGGAAACCCCAAATTTATACTTAGCCAAATTTCCAACTTTAGCAAACTCGGTTGCCCAGCTCATCGGCACCTCCGCACGGTCGCCACACGACTCACCAACCCTTCGTTCACCTCGTCACACAATCGTGTTGTTTACCCAACTCGGGCATGCCTCGAAGTCGCCACACACGGACACCTTTACCCGAGGCACACCTCTGTTCACAATCTCAACACTTCACCAAGTCTTCGTGCACACTTGCACGATGGGCGGGCACTCACCCGAGTCACCCAAGAACCCGTGCCAAGTCTTCGCATAAACCGGGTGCTCCTCCGTTTCACCGTCGGGCACCTTCACACAAATCGGGTGCCACACACCCGTGCATGCCCTCACCCAACCACCAGGTGCTCCTGCCCACACCTTCACCCATAATCGAGTCAAACGCGTCTTCCTCGTGCAGCCCCGCCCAAGAATGGGCATGTCTCAACCTGTGCCTTCTCCTCCTTAGCTTTGCGCACTTTTAGACCTGCGCCTTACTCCTCTACATGAGCGAAGATGTGATGATTGAATGATGGTTTGAATGAGCTCCATGCTCACCCAATATATACCCAGCATAGGGCGAGGTCTGGCTGCCCAGCCAACTTGCCCACACTCCACACGCCATCGCAAAGTCATGTCAGCTCCCTCACTAATGTAGGTCGGCCTCCATAAATATTACACCACGCTCTCATGCGTATAAACAAGCTTGCCCCCTCCTCATATGTGCATAATGTCATCGCATACTCAAGTCGTGAGCTCGCCCATCAATATAACTCCAGTCGTTCAGCTCAATCGTTCGTCCGTTCAAGCCTACCCGTGTGCACGCACTGTCCACCCACGCGCCCAGGAACTGCAGGTCGTTACATCCTCCTCCACCTGAAGTCGTTGTCGTCCTCGACAACATACCATCCTGGTAGCCATCCACCAAGATCAATAACTGTCTCATCCATGATGTCAACTCCTCCACATACTGCAGCCATCTCTGCAACATATGTAGAACCATTGTCTCCATCATGTCTTGTCCCGACAACCATCTGTCACCAAGATCACCATACCAAGGTATGTCATAAATCGGAAATCATCTCAATCCATGAGCATCGATTACCTTGTCGCAATCTCCACATGTTGCTCCCTATCGTGGAAGGCTGGTCCCTTCATCTCAAGCTACATGCTTCCTACAACATCTCGTGTCGACCTCATCATGTGTCGTCCTTGTGTGAACTGCTGCCATGATACTCCAACATAATGCTAACACATCTCTGTACACTGCATGCCCCCATGTTTGAACTAGTTGGGTAGCTAATCCAACTATCACGCTGAAACCATGAGAGTGAACATCCTCATGCCCCCATCAGTTGTTTCTCAGAACATCTTATCACATCCTCAACTCGATCAAGAATCCATCTCCATATAAGTGTAAGCCATGCTCAGGTCCATGAAGTAGTCTCCATCTCATCTGTAACATGCTGGCCATGATGTTTGGTGTCAATGTGCTGCATAAAATCAGCCACATCTATCCCAACATCATCATCCATATGTGTATCTCCTTATTGTGAAGAGATCATCTCATCAAACCAACTCTCGATGTGCCACATCCAGGTCCATGAAGCAACCTCCATCATATCTCCAATGTGCCATCCCTCAAGTCTGCCATAGAAACAAGTATACACCTGTTTCATCTATCCATGTGCTGCCCATGATCATAGATCAATCAGCTCCCATGTGTCAAAAGTGGTTAAGTCTCGGCTCAACCCATGCCCAAGTGTTGCCACCAAGGCATAATCATCGTCGTAACTCCATCACTCCAAAGTGTCTCATATTGATCCTCCACATGAAGTCACTCTTCCAAGCCACAACCATACATGTACTCGAAAGTATACACCCCATCCTTCATCAAAGTCTCTGACCTTAGCTCCTCAATGCATCAGATCTTCCAAGTCCACCATATATGAAGTCTCCCTGGAAGTCACAACCTCATGTCATCATGAGCTCCATGTGTCATCTCCAACCAACATCTCAGCAAGCATACAAGTCTCGGCCCAAAGGTCTCTGCAGGATGCCCCAGCTCTCCATGTAGTAGGAATGCTCCATAGTCTGCTCACAACTCCATCCAAGTCCATGGCCTTGTTGTACAAGAGTGAACAACCTCTCCATCGGCTCATAAGTAATAAGTCTCCATGTAACATCAACAAATCCACCTACACAACATCCCTGCCATGGCACTCCTCATTGGACACCTCTTCAAGTGCTCTTGCATCATGTCCCTGCATAAGACTGCCATGCTCCATGTCTCCAGCCTAATTTCCATGACTAAGTTGCCCATGTAGTCCAACTAAGTAGACCCATCACAACAATTGGTCATCCTCATCCACATCTACAATCTTCGGTCTAGTGAACTGAGTCACCCAACCATATCATCATCACATGAGTCTCTCCATCATAGCTCCCCCACTAAAGGTTCCACCAAGACTATCTCTTGGTCTCAGCCATGAGAAGTCCACCCAAGCAACTCAAGTGTGTGCCCTTCAACCTGTCCATGAGTCATGCTGGGCACTTAGCCATATGGCTAAAGCATGACCCAATCCTTCGCAATGATCATCATGTTCCTCCCTTGTCATGGGCCTTTGTACCTTCTACCATAAGGTCACAAACAACCCCAACAAGTCCTGCAATAGTCAACAATCCTTGCTTCTCCATACAATGTCTCATCATAGACATCCATGGTAAGATGCTCCCTAGCATCGGCAAACTGACTTTGCCTTTCCCTGCATACGGTCAATCTACCAAATGCTCAAGTGAAAAACAAGTATCAATAATACTTACATCATCATCATGAGGCTCCTCCATATGAGTATCCTCATCCATCCGCGTTTGCAAACTGCACGATCCTGGTCCAACTTGATCAATCTCAAGTTCATCCTCCACCGTTTTCATATCTGCAACATCCTCAATCATCACGACTTCCTCTTCCTGGTCAGCACAATCTGCAACTTCATCTCGCTCCACTGTCCAACCAAGTTGAAGAAGTTCGTCTTCAACATTTTTTTCCAAGACTTCAAGTTCCTTTTGAATCCGGGGATTCTCTTCTTTCAACCGCTTCAGCGTTTATAAGGTAAGAAAGAGCTTCCCTTCGCATTCTTCCAAACCTGCCATGTCTTGTCGTTCAGCTTGGTCCAAGCACTAAGCTTCTCCTCTGCTAAACCTGTTTCACCATTCACCTGAATCACCCTAATATTCCACCTGTCACCTGCAAAACTTGAGCTCCCTACCAAGTCTTCAGTCTTTGTAGAATCAGCTCCTTGATTCAGTTCACCAGCTCCGATACCACATGTCACGCCCCTACACATGCAGTACTCTTTCAACCACTTATAGCGAGGTGCGGCACTACCAATCGTTTTCTTTTCACTAATACCTACAATTGTAGACTACGCCTAACATTCTATACTTAGTTTATTTTTCGTTACCAAGTATTATTTTTATTCTTTATACAAGTGAAAGCCCATAACATTCACATAACAACATTATACAAGAGAAATGCACAACAGTATAAAGGGAGGGGCAACTCCCTACAATATGAGTCTGCCCGAATATCAATATATATAATCTTTCCACTTTTACAAAGTTCAGACTAAGTCCTTGGGAAACCCCAAATTTATACTTAGCCAAATTTCCAACTTCGGCAAACTCAGTTGCCCAGCTCGTTGGCACCTCCACACAGTTGCCGCACGACTCACCAACCCTCCGTTCACCTCGTCGCACGATTGTGTTGTTTGCCCAACTCAGGTGTGCCTCCAAGTTGCCACACACGGGCGCCTTTACCCGAGACACACCTCCGTTCACAATCTCAACACTTCACCAAGTCTCCATGCACACTTGCACGACGGGCGGGCGCTCACCCGAGTCACCCAAGAACCCGTGCCAAGTCGTCGCACAAACCGGGCGCTCCTCCGTTTCACCGTCGGGCACCTTCACACAAATCGAGCGCCACACACCTGTGCTCGCCCTCACCCAACCACCGGGCGCTCCTACCCGCACCTTCACCCACAACCGAGTCAAACACGACTTCCTCGTGTAGCCCTGCCCAAGAATGGGCGCATCTCAACCTGCGCCTTCTCCTCCTTAGCTTTGGGCACTTTTAGACCTGCACCTTACTCCTCTACATGAGCGAAGATGTGATGATCGAATGATGGTTTGAATGAGCTCCACGCTCACCCACTATATACCCAGCATAGGGCAAGGTTTGGTTGCCCAGCCGACTCGCCCACACTCCACACGCCATCGCAAAGTCATGTCGGCTCCCTCACTAATGTAGGTCGGCATCTATACATGTTACACCACGCTCTCATGGGTATAAACAAGCTTGCCCCCTCCTCGTATGCACATAATGTCATCGCATACTCAAGTCGTGAGCTCGCCCATCAATATAACTGCAGTCGTTCAGCTCAACCGTTCGTCCGTTCAAGCCTACCCGCACGCACGCACTGTCCACCCGCGCGCCCAGGAACTGCAGGTCGAGGTGGGGTTGGATGGTGGAACTATTCCCGTTGTATGGGAAGACATAGTTCCATGAGTTCACAAGTAGCTCCACAGGGTAAGCTCTCAGATACGCTTATGTCAAATCTATGAGTTTGCAATCGATAATTACTACAATAATGTAATTTCAATTATTAAGCAAATTAAAATACTTTCATATAAACTACTTCTATAACATAGTTTCATTCGAGAGGCACACTGATATTATTTTGAGTTAAATACATGGGAGTATGCATAGAGAGATACATCTATAGTGACTCCAATCAGAAATATTCCTTTCGAATTGAATACATGTGAGTATGCATAGAGCGTTACATCTACAGTGACTTTAATTAGAAATTCAGTCTTGTCTAATCTGGAATGGAAATCTTATCGGAAAAAAAAACCAAATATATTGACAACATTGATTATGTGGTTAATATTATTCTAACAGAAACTAAAAGCATACATAGAACTTAAACGAGTTGCATGAGGTAGTAAACGCTGCAGGAACCATTCCTAAGAATTCACAGCAAATTACTTAAAACCCAAAACTCGAGTCAGACGACTCTTGTATGAAGGAACCAAAAATATTTACACGATAAACAGTTGACTTTATCAAACAATAGTAAATCTCAGGGCTTAATGCCGCGATAGGAAACCACTATGTGCATATACATACATCAACATAATTCCTGGACCGAGTTTAGATTCACATAAATACGTAGAGTTAGTTTTCATGGAGGTGTTAAGCATAATAAAAAACAAGCACGAGACTTGCAATTCCTCAGGCAGATAAACACGAGAAATAGTTAACCTTAAAATAGACGGAGACTATTCTGACTGTAAAAAAGATATGTTTGTTGGGACAACAGGTATCTAGGCAAAACAATTACACGAAGGCACACTGCAGCCTTTCCTGGAACTAGCACAGACTCAATGAACTACAAAATGAACGAGTATGCAACAAGAACTTTCAGTTAAGGCAAATCCAACAGAATAGCCAGTAATGCGAACCAAAATTCAGGAAAAATTCTATGGTTGACAAGGATTAACAAAAAACAGACCAACCTAGAAAAACCCCAACTGAAAATTAGCATGAAGAAACCCAAGTCGTGCCGAGTTGTTAGCCAAGACGAAAGCCAATACCACCTATACCTGCAAGTGAATAAGGGGAAAGAACCCAAAAATTAATATATAACTCGTAAACCTTAGAAAATTTAACGAAGATAGACCGATAGTGTGACTATAGAAATGCTAACCCTTAGGAAAATAATCATTACCTAGTGAAATATTTTGAAGCAAAGTTGAGGTCGAACCACCTGGTCACATTAGAAGTTAACTAGTTAAATTTCAATGCAATGAAAATGAAATAGGTGATGGTACATAATGGACCAGGTAAAACATAACGCGGAATACAAACTTGGGTGCTGGAAAGAGGGTGGACTAAAGGCCAAGAAAAACTATTTTGGCTCCTTTGACGATGCACTTCATTGTTCCTATACCATGTGTGCTAGAGTAAACAAGAGAGGAAATAAATTAAACCTGAAATAACAAAATTTCATGGGAAAATCCAACGAAATGTAAAAATTGGAATTGCCTGGACCTGTAGCAAAATGTTGTAGAAGGAGAAGTAGGTGAGAAAAAATTTGTTCTTCCATTGACCCAATAAGGGCTCTCTGATTAGTCCAAGGTTTCGAGGCAATCCAGAGAGGAATCTTTGAACTGTAACTGTATACAATGGATAGGGACTACTCCAAACCGGAACGAAGCACTGAAATTTGAAGGGCCGAGCCTTCACGTATATGCACAAAGTAGGACCAGATAGGGATAGCCCTATGAAGGTCTAAGGTGCAAGCAAAGGCATGGAGACCCGAAGGAAAAACCCAGTCTTTGTCGAAGAGCAAACAAAACAGGAGAAATGAGGCAAAAGGAAAATTTAGGGTGCGAGGAATAGTTAGGGTTTGAGGGTAACGATTAGAACCGTAGATGTGAGGTCGGTGAATCACCACCCTCGATGCCATGTCGAAAAAATAAACACGGATATCTGAGCCTGAGGTACATCTTCCACATGAACTGAGGAGACCTAGAAGTTGGCTAGTGGCTTGGACGCTGGCAAAAGGACGAATGTCAAGTGTAGACGAGACCAGATAAAGCGGGAAAGAAATATTATTGAATTTACATTGAGGATGGGTGTGATGAAGGCATAGGGGTAGTTATGATACCACATCACCCAAGGATTCATATTTAAGACGACTGATAAATTATCCACAGTGCCAAGTTTTAACGCCAAAGGAACTAGCACTCTTCACGTGTAAGAGAGTTGTATGTTTCCTCTTCCAAATGTAGTGAATGCATGGCCAACTACAATTAATCATGCGACTTTGAATATTTAGGCATATGTAAAAATAGGTATTTAGGAAATTAATTATTCCCTTGCAGAAATAAATAAGGGTGCTTGAGGAGTAATAGGGTAGAATATACAAAGTTGGAGGAGGGAAAGTTTATACTGAATAAGTATGCACATGAGCACATATTATATTGCAAAATGACATCAAGATCATATGAAATATATATGCACACATATATGAAAATAATAGAATGGAAATTTATCCTTGTGTTTTCAAGCATTTAATTACCTCAATATATCCATCTAGGAACTTTTGAAAAGGAAAAAGAAATACCAACAGATTTTGATATGTTGAGTTGACCTTCATTACAAATGGTATTAGAGCCAGAGTTCTACTCTGGAGCTTGAAAAGGGGCTTCATCGTTAGTAACTATGTGCGCAGGATTAGAAGTTGTTGATTTGGTTCTGATGTATGCTCGGTTGTTTTGTAGGAATTTGAAATCCTGAACAAAGATGGAAAAATCTCCTCGAGATAATACCGAAGGAGAAGAATTGTACGTAGAACTGGGGGGGGGGTATAGATAGGAGAAGAATTGTACGTAGAACTTGGGGGGGGGGGGGGGGGATAGATAAATTTTGATGATCTACACTAATACAATACATTGTAAATTCACATCAAATAAGGCTATATATAAATACATTTAGTGTTGTCTCAAGATAGGTAGACTATCTTGGACCCAAAATCACTTGGTTGAGAGAATATCTCAAGCACACACCAGTCTAGGAAACACCTAGATATAGAAACCCTAAGGAATAAGAATGGAATCCTCTAGATAGAATGAATCACAACTAAGACAAGTAGGAATTACAATTTCCAAGTCACCCCCTTAATGACTACTTGTCTCGATCTCAATATGCAAATTCTATTTGTAGTAAAATATAACAAAAGAATATGTCGACATCCATGTAAAGGATCAACCATCTACCAGAATGCATGGGTGCAAACTGCTGCAACCACTAGTCAACTAGGATTCCCTTCGCATACATGGTTATGTCAACCATTATAACTGGATACATGTACCTGTACCTGCAAATCTCCCTCCATCATCATCATGGGTTTTATCGGATTACCTATAACCATGCTCTAGATTTTCTCGGATTACCCTCAACCATGCCAACAAGGGCTCTCAGCCACCAAGGCTCAACTCAGCCACCAAGGCTCAACGCAACCACCAAGGCTCAACTCAGCCACCAAGGCTCAACACAGCCACCAAGGATCAATTCTACCACCAAGGCACTAAATTCAGCCACGAACTCTCAACACAGCCACGGAGGCTCAACTCAACAACCAAGGAACTCAATTTAGCCATGAAGGCTCAACAAAGCCATGAATTCTCAACTCTGCAACTAAGGCACTCAATTCAGCCACGAAGGCTCAACACAGACACAACTTAACAAGGCCAAGGGTTTTCTCGGCTCACCCTCAACCATGCCAAGGGTTTTTTCGATTGCCCTAAACGGTGCCTACAGGAATCGCTGTCCACTTCACTCTCGCATGTGGTTACAAACCAACACTGCAAATAAAAAGTGGTTTTAAGATTACCACGAACATTATGGGGGTACATATGGCTTATCAGGCTTACATTACACACTCCAATTCATGGAGTTAGTAGGTACATATATTATAAAGACCACTACAAACCATCCTAGACTTGCTTACTAACAAATTTATGTGACACATAATACATCATCATCATGATTCTATTCTAAAATATCACACAAACTTTGACTTAGAGGTCCATCATCTTTTAATCACTAAGATGCTCCTCTTCTTTTGAAATTGTTCATATCTTGGGCATCTTTGTCTTTGTCAATTAAATCTTGGAACTCCATGCTTAACCTATCATTTGTTAGAGTTGTGAATTCTAACAAAATAACCGTACCTAAATTGATTTAGCTAGGCTCAATAAGGCTAAATAATTTTATTCGTGATTCAAAGACATAAAAGATAAACTTTCATATCGACAAAATATCAAATTTCTCTATCTCTGCACACAAATTAATTTAAACCATTTATTTGGAAAACAATAACACCAGAGTGGGCTATCTAATAAGGTGAAACTGCTTTTTCACTACACCACAGTCAACTCTCCACCGTCGGTCAATCTAGGCTACGCAAACCCAGCCTCAGGCTTGCTTCAAGAATTCTGATATCATCTTTTAAAGATTCAGGTAGGCAAATGAATCAGCACTGTGGCAGGCTCCGTAGGCAGACTCGTCGGTTCTTGTCCAAGCATGAAGTCATAGAAGGATCTTCATCGAACACACACCCCGCTAGCTCAGATGCATGATCTCCACAAACATTGCTCTCTCATTGATCATAAGTTTTAGTTGCAGCTCCTCCTCCAATCAAGTCGACTAAATTAAATTTGCAGACCAAACGATCCACCAACTCCTCCTAACTCTTGTCTTGGAAATATTTTGACCTGCATTGTGAATGCAACCCCATTTTTTACTTCAAGGACATAGGCTCACAATTGTTGGGTAGCTTCCACCACTCCTCAAGCTTTGAGATTAGCAAATCCAAAATAGTCCCAATAAAAAAAAAGAATAATAAAAAACACAATTGGTCCATCTATTTTTAGTAGCAACGTATCTTAACCACCAATGACCAAATAAACATGCTTTAGTCTATTCTCTCATCAACACAAATATAAATGTTGCATTCTGAATAAACACAAACCTTAGTGATTTTATTTTTACTTTTCATTTGAAAATTTGATTTGTTTAGAGATTTCTCCAAATTGGGACTGGTGAAAATTTCTAGAACGGATTGCACAAGTCAAGCACAGTCACATCTCAAATTATCATCCTCCTACAGTCAGGGAAAAAAAAAATCACTCAAGGAATCACACATATCTACCAGAGGCAGTCTCCAACTCGCAGGTCACTTAAGCAATTGAAATATAGGTCGGTCCTTTCCTAGACATTGAATCCACCCACGTTGTGTCATCACACCACTCATGAACTCTCTATAATCATTGTTGCAATCTAAACAACCACACATGCCTAGCCAAAAAATTCTTCAGCCACGCCACCGCACCAGCTTCCATTGAGGTCAAACTTTGTGATACAATAGATGTTGGCTTAATTGAAAGAATAGACAGTTCCAACACACGAGATTGTCTATTTGCAGAATAAAAATAACACAATTCCAGTATTTGTTGGGAAAAATTGTGGAACGATTGTATTGTTGGTTGATTTAATTGTCCAAGTGTCGAGAGAACCAATGCTCTTCTAGAATGCTAAGAAAAGAAGCACAAAACTTTTCATCAACATATGTAAGACTTGATCATAGGATTAGCTCCTTTGGTGACTATTAAAATGAAGGACAAACAAAACACACATGACATAAAATATATTATGTTACTTCCCTTGGCCTAGGAGGGGCCAAGGCCCCAAGACCAAATGGGCTCTCATATCTAGATAAATTTTTATGACGCAGACTAATACATTGTATTGTATGTTCACATCAAATAAGGTTACATATAACTATATTTATTGTTGTCTCAATATAGGAAGACTATCTTGGACACAAAATCACTTGGTTGAGAGAATATCTCAACCACACACCAATCTAGGAAACATCTAGATATAGCAACCCTAAGGAATAGGAGCAGAATCTTGTATATAGAATGAATCAGAACTAAGACAATTAGGAATTACAATTTCCAAGTGGAATGTAGCACCACTCTACCCTCCCATCTTGTCGATATGGTGAAGACTTTGCAACAGGAGATAGTACAACTCCAAAATAGTAATGTGAGGCTTTTGAAAGCTAGCGAGGAACATGAAAAGCTAATTAGGGATTGGACTAAGAATTCTAGCCATAAAAGTGTGGACATAGAAGGAATGAAGAAGATAGAATTTGACAAGTTGGAGAGCGGAGAAGATTCTGATCGTGAGTCACCAAAAGTAAGTAAGAGAAGGATGAAAGTGGAGTTACAAGGAGAATTTAGGAAGATCAAACCCCCTGTGTTTGATGGAGAAAAAGAGGAAGATGTTGAAGCATGGTTGCTAAACATGATTAAGTACATTCAAGTATATGAATACGAAAGTAACTTAAAGGCACGTTTGACAATCTATCAATTGCAGGGAAAAGCTACCCTGTGGTGGGAAGAGAGGAAAAGTGTTCATATGTTAGAAGAAAATACGATTTCATGGGAAGAATTCTAGAAGCAATTCAAGCCGCACTACCTTAGTGAACATTACTATGATGATCAAGCTAAGGAATTCCACGAATTGAAATTGGGACAGTTGACCATGGACAAGTTCGTGAATAAATTCATGAACTTATTGAGGTATGTGCCCTACCTTAAGGAGGAGAAAGCCAAAATTGAATGGTTTTTAAACTGCCTACCACTCTCCTATAAGGAGAGAATTGAGTTTGATAACCCAAAGACCATGGACGAGGTGGTAAGGAAGGTCAAGTTATGCTATCAACAACTTAAAATTAAGAATGAAAGTAGTAAGTCATGGAGGAGTAAAGACGACACTAGAGTGGGAGGGAGCATAAAAGACAGAAATCGCTTTACCTCAAGAACTTTGGCAAGGATCACCAAAGAAAGAATGTGATCAAAGGGGAGGTACCCATACCTGCACAATCTTATACCGACTCAAGAATCACTAAGAAAAATAGCGAAAAAATAGCAATGCTATGGAAAAAGAGTCATTGAGATGCTGGGGATGTTGGGATCTACATCTGCTGAGGGATTTTCCACACAATCCTAGGTCTATCCAAAATATACAGGCAGTTCATGAGGCAAGCATCGTCGATGATATTGCGAGTAACATTCGTAGGATCATCGAAGCATTGGAGAACCGAAAAGCTTAGGATCAGACTACCATGCTAGAAATTGCAGGTAATATCCTAAACCAACCTGTGTCCATTTTAATAGATTCGAGGGCTAGTTTAAGCTATATTAGCCCTTAAATTGTAGAAAGGTGCAATTTGAAAACAGAAAAGTTCAGAAATGCATGGTTGGTTCAGCGAGAAACAGGAACCAAATGAAAAGTAACCATACAAGTGAAGCAATGTCTAGTTAATTTAAATGGGTATTCTTCAGTGGTGGATTTAAAAATTCTTCCACTCAGATCATACGATTTGTTGATAGGCATGGATTGGTTAGAAAGGCAAGCCACTATTATAAATTGTTTAGAAAAAACAGTGGCATGTGTCATTCTTGATGGAGCCACTAAAATAATTAAAGGAAAACCAAAACCAGTGTCAGTTCAGCAAATTCCCATGTTACAACTGAAAAGAAGTGCTAGAAAAGGTTGTCAACTCTATTTAGGACAGGTGGAAATCAGTAGACATTTGACTAAAAAAAAAGTATGGAAATAGCCAGTCATTAAGGAATTTCCAGATGTGTTTCGGGAAGAGATTTTGGGATTACCCTCATCATGGGATATACATTTTACTATCGACTTAGTACCTGGAGTTGTTCCCATGTCCAAAGCTCCATATTGTATGAGTACCCTGGAGTTACTGGAATTGAAGATGCAACTACAAGAGATGTTTCATAAGGGTTATATCAGACCCAACGTTTACCCCTCTGGGGCACCAGTGTTGTTTGTAAAAAAGAAGCATAGTATGTTCAGAATGTGTGTTGACTACCATCAACTAAACAAATGAACAGTTAAAAACAGATACCCTCTACCAAGGATAGACAATTTATTTGATCAAGTGAGGGGAGAAACTGTGTTCTCAAAGATTGGTTTGAGAATGGGTTACCATTAGTTGTGCATAAAATAGGAGGATGTTGAGAAAACAACCTTTAGAAAGTTGTATGGGCATTACGAGTTTGTGGTGCTACCGTTTCGTCTCACTAATGTACCTACAACTTTCATGTGTCTTATGAATAGCGCACCTCACAAGTATTTATATTGCTTTGTATTAGTTTTCATTGATGACATCCTTGTATATTTCAAAAACAAGGAAGAACATCAGGAGCATCCTAGGCTAGTGTTGCAGACATTAAGGGAACATAAATTGTATGCAAAAGGCAGTAAGTGTGAGTTTTTTAAACCCAGAATTCAATACTTAGGTCATATCATCTCCAAAGAGGGGTTGACAGTTGATCTGGAGAAAGGTAAAGCCATCCTAAACTAGCTAGTACCAAAGGATGTATCTGCAGTTTGCTCCTTTATGGGAATTGCTAGGTACTATCGAAGATTTTTTGAGGGATTTTCAACATTGGCCTATCCCATAACTTACCTACAGAAAAAGGGAGTAATGTTTGAACAGATGGAAAAATGCCAAGAGAGCTTAAATAAGCTGATGAAAATGTTGACCACAGCTCATGTATCATAGATAAGAGACCCAAATAAATAATTTATGTTGTGAACGGATGTTTTTTTAGAGGGTTTGGGTGGTGTACTTCTGCATGACAATGCTGCTATACCATATTAGTCTAGGAAATTGAAAAAACATTAGAAGAATTATGTTGTTTATGATTTAGAACTAGTTGTTGTGATTAATAACTTAAAATTGTGTAGGCATTATCTTCTAGGGAAGAAGTTTGTGTTGATGACCAACCAGGTCAGTATGAAATATTTTTTTAGTCAACCTGATCTAAATGCAAGGCAGGCTAGATGGTTAGCCTTCCTTAGTGATTTTGAATTTGAAATTAAACATATTAAAGGGAAAGAGAATAAGATTTCTGATGCCTTAAGCAGGCATGCTCATTTTTTGGTAGCATATAGAGGAACAAACATAAGGAGAAATTTTGAGGAGCGGGTGAGGTTTCCAGGGCAACAAGGTTGGCAATATCAGTATTTGGAAAATAAAATACAGCAAGGAGAGAAAACAAGGTATGGTATTAACGAGCAATGGTTGGTTACCTATCACGATAGATGGTTTATTCCCAATGTGGTGACACTAAAACAAATGATTTTGGATGAACAACATAAGAAACCATATGTTGGTAACCCAGGGTACCAAAAAATGATACCCTAGTTGAGAAAACATTTTTTTGGCTAGGTATTAAAAACGAGCTAGCTGATATTTTGCAAAGTGTCTAGAATGTCAACAGGTGAAAGTTGAACACCGACATCTGGCGGGGTTACTAAATCCATTACCCATTCCTAAATGGAAATGGGAAGTGATTTCCATGGACTTCATAACAGGATTGCCAAGAACTAGGTACCAATATGATTCAATTATGGTAGTAGTAGTAGACACACTGACTAAGGAAACACACTTTATTCTAGTACAATATACTTTTGGAACCGCACAAAATTGAAAACATTTTCATGAAGGACATTTTTAGATTGCATGGTATACCAAAAATGATAATGTCAGATAGGGATGCAAAATTTACCTCCAATTTCTAGCGGGCACTATTTGGAAATTTTTGTACTAAATTGAACTTTGGTACTGCATATAATCTGCAGACATATGGGAAAAGTGAAAGAACGAATCAGATTCTAGAGGATCTGCTTCGAATGTATGTGATGGATAGACCCACTAAATGGGAAGACTTTCTACAACTAACTGAGTTTTCCTACAACAACAACTATCAAGAATCCATTAAAATGAGCCCCCTTGAAGCTCCTTACGGCACAAAATTCCATACTCCACTCAGTTGGAGTCAACCAGAGGATAGACTGGTCCTCGGGCCAGATGTTTTGCATGAAATGGAGGAGATAGTATGAAAAATTCAACAGAACATTAAAACCACCCAAGACTGTCAGAAGATCTATGTAGATAAAAAGAGGATTCCTAAAGAGTTCCAGATTGGGGAACATGTGTATTTAAGAGTCAAACCTCTGAAAATCACCCTCAATAGAGGAAGTTGTAATAAGTTAGCACCATGGTTTTGCAGGTTGTTTGAGGTGTTGGACAAAGTGGGTCCAGTAGCCTACCAATTGGCTTTACCTACTCATGTTAAAGTACATAACATATTTAATGTGTCATTATTAAAAAAATATGTGCATGACAGCTCTCATATGATTGATTGGAATCTGTTACAGGTGGAACCTGAAGGAGACTTTCTGCCCGAACTACTCCGCATTCTAGAGTAGAGAGAAATTATACTGCGGAATTGGGTCGTCTCTCAAGTTAAAGTGCAGTGGAGACACTTTACATTTGTGGAAGAAACTTGGGAAAAAGAAGAAGTTATGAAGGAAGCATATTTGGGATTGTTCCAATAAGAATAATAAACACCGAGGATGGTGTTAGTTTGAAGGGGGGGAAGATGTAATACCCCTGTTGTGATTAAAACAATTGTGTTTTTTTTTGGTTACTATTACTAGTGGTTTGACTAGGGATTGAGATGAATTGACTGTGGTTGGAAAAAAAAAGAATTATTAAATAAATAAATAAACTTTGTTGTTTTTAATTGTTGGAAAATCAGAATGGCTGACACTAGAGTAAATGATACTTGCGAGAGGAATCAGATTGAAATTAAATTTCCTAAATTAAAAAAATATATGGATATATATTACACCCTCAGTGGGAGATAAAGACTGAGGATAAAAGAGCTGCCAAGAAGAAAGTTGACTTTTTCATTAAGGAAAAAAGAAAAGAAAAAAAGATAAAAAATCCTAGGCCTAGTGGATGCAGATTACCAAAAGGTAAGATGCTGTCAAGGAAAAATCTATGAAAAAGATAATGTTAAATAAACATTATCAAGGCTCAGTAGGGGCTACTAAGACCTGAAAAAGCTATCATAGCTTGGGTGGAATCAGAGGTGATTCAAGGTTGGGTGGATCAATGTTACAAGCCACATATTTTCGGGAATTGAAGTGTTGGATAGAGGTTTTTGTACTTACTGTGAATTAAAATGTTCATAGTAATTACGCTATTTACTTTTGAAATTTCTCATTAAGTTGAAGTTAATGTTAGAAGCTATCTATCTTGGTAACTCTGGCTGACAGTAGTATTATATATTTGAATAGTAGGGATGAATTGTATGATAATTACTTGTTTAAAATTATTGGATTTTCGACATTCTGTTACTATTATGCAGAATTAATGGTAGATAAATCTGTGCTAAATATTGAGGTAAATCAATAAAGAGAATTCATGCCATACAAACTCATAACTATGATAAGTATGAAACTGTGCATTCATCTTCTAGAGCGCATTAAAATTGGATGCATGCATGCAGCTAGACATATTACATCAAAAAAACAGGAAAATGTATAAATTTATATAGGTGAGTCTGTTAAGACTGCTTGCATGTCACCCTTGTGAAAGGTGGGGTCAGATGGTGGAATTGTTCCCGTTGTATGGATGAACATAGTTCCATAAGTTCACAAGTAGCTCCAAAGGGTAATCTCTCAGATACGCTTATGTCACATCTATGAGTTCAGAATAGATAATTGTTATAGCAAGGTAATTTCAATTATTAAGCAAATTAAAATACTTTCATATAAACTACTTCTATAACATAGTTGACAAACATGCGAGAGGCAGATTGATATTCTTTTCGAATTAAATACATGGGAGTATGAATAGAAAGATACATCTACAGTGAACCTGATAATAAATATTCCTTTCGAATTAAATACTTGTGAGTATGCATAGAGAGTTACATCTACAGTGACTCCAATAAAAAATTCAGTCTAGTGTAATCTGGAAGGGAAAGCATATAAACAAAAAAACCCAGATATGTTGACAACACTGATAATGTGGTTGATATTATTCTAACAGAAATTAAAATCATACATAGAACTTAAACGAGTTGCATGAGGCAGAAAATGTTGAAGGAACCATTCCTGATAATTCACAGCAAATTACTTAATACCCAAAACTCGAGTCAGATGACTCTTGTATGAAGGAACCAAAAATATTTACATGGTAAGAAGATGCCTTATCAAACAGTAGTAAAGCTCACGGATTAATGTCGTGATAGGAAACCACTATGTACATATACATACATCGACATAATTCCTGGACCGAGCCTGGATTAACATAAATACCCAGTGTTAGTTTCATGGAGATCATAAGCATAATGAAAAACAAGCACGGGAATCGCAATGCCTCAGGCATATAAACACAAGCAATAGTTAACCTTAAAACAACCGGAGACAGTTATGACTGTAAAAATGATATGTTTGGACAATAGGTATCTAGGAAAAAAAATTACAGGAAGGCACACTGTAGCCTTTCCTGGAACCAGCAACGACTCACTGAACTAGAAAACAAACGATTGTGCAACAAGAACATTGTAATGCGAACCCAAATTCAGGAAAGGTTGAGTGAGGATAAGTCGTCTATACGATAGTGTGGGGTCCATAACCCATCAGGTGACCCAGCCTATCTCTTACGGGGAGGGGAAACGCGAGTCATTTATATGAGTGACCTACGTTGAACTGACCCACAGTTAAGAAACGAATTCACTTCATCGTCTTGGATCGATATTAACAAAGGGAAAATTAAGGCTATTTATCTTTTCTCCAAAACAAATTAAAAATTTATAATTTTTATAATTTTAGTTAATTAATATATTATAATAATTTTTATTTTTATTTGATTTATTTATTATTTTATTATTTTTATTTTTATTCCACTATTTAATATATAAGAGATGTTGTAATATCAAGTTTTATAGACATTTTAAGTTAAAATAAAATAAAATAAAAAATAAAAATGAATTTTCTTTAAATGCTATTTTTTGGAGTTTCTGATTGGTCCAAAAAAAATTGTGGCCAAATCTTGATTTATGTTGTTTAAACTAGATTGTGATGAGTTCATCTGTCAAACTTGTGACTTTCAATGAATCTCTCTAGCATTGTAGAAAAATTATATTAAAAAAATATAATGAAAAACTTTCCAAAAAGTCACTTAAAGAATACTAGTAAAAATATTGCTATCTTGACATAAAAATTCTACATTATTATTTTTTTAATTAATTTTTCTTGGGTAGTGAAGATAAACTTGAAATAAAACTAAAAATCACCCTATGTTAAAATAAAAATTCTACTTTATTATTATTTTTTTATTAATTTTTGTTAGGTAGTTAAGGTAAAATTGACTTGGTCAAGTTAATGGTGGTTTTTGGGCTCTAGGTTTATGAGAGCATCGTATTTCCCATAGTATCCATGTGGAATATAACCTATTTAAAGGGCGAATTCGAGTAGCCTATATACATATTAAAGTTAGATCTACCAAGCTCCGAGAGGAACCAAATCTCGAGGTATAAATATGCTAAAATGTGAAAATATCTCTTAGCACTTGATAGATCTAGAGTTAAGATTGATCTAGGTTGGTTATTATAAGTTTATTTTTTATATAAATTAAAAACTTATTAAATTTGTTTTAAATATTTTATATTAAAAAATATTATATCTATGATTGCATTTACCATAAAACAAAAGTATAATTTAATTATTATAAACTTTTATTTTCTATTTTTTATTTCTTAAGGATAGATTTTTTTTTAAATTTATGAAGTCTATGATAGAGATTTGCTAGAATAGTAGGTTTAAACTACGTAATTTTTAGAATCCAAATACTCTAATAAATTTTAGGAGCATTGAATTCATTTATGTAATAAAAATTATAATTTAATAAATTAAAAAAATATAAGCTCAAATAGAATTATATCATTAGATTCAAACGTAAAAAAATTAAACCACGCCCAAAATCAATAAATTTATCATTTATTAATTTTTGATTTTTTTTTAATTATATTCCATTATTAATTTAAGAATTAAAATTAAAAAAAATTAACCATAATACTTTTATAAAAAATATCATACCTATGTATTTCATCTTATAAAACTAAAGACTTTTAACATGTTCGTAAAAAAATTCCAACATTTACATCATACTTCAAAAACTAATCAATCAATTCCAACTTGATATAATTAGTAATAGTTATAAATACCCATCCATAATAAATATCGAAACAATTACTTTATGATGTGTATCACCCCTCGTCTTGTAAGCAACTCTCTTTAACTTTTTTTTGTTTACTATGTAAAACTCGGTAATTCATTTGATGAAGGCGGTGAAAGAATTTAAAAATTAAAAATGTACTTATTATTAATTACGTTAAAAGAAGGTAGAAGGTTATATTAGTGAGAAAAATGACTAGAAAAAGATTCCAAGAAAAAAGAAAAAGAGAAAACCTTGAGTTTTCAGACAGACGGTTAGACAATTACTTCCTTCCGAGGAGAGAACAAGAAAAAACTCAGTTGGGAAAGGCCACAAGTGGCTAAGAGAGGAAGTAAGAGGAAAATACATGAATTTATAAGACATTGTCAAGACAGACTGTTAGACAGTTACTTCCTTCCGAGGAGAGAACAGGAAAAAACTCAGTTGGGAGAGGCCACAAGGGGCTAAGAGAGGAAGTAAGAGGAAAATAAATGAATTTATAAGACATTGTCAAGAAGATATTATACTGTTGTAGGGTCTTGTTGAGTTTGTTATAACAAGTGGAAACCCTTGTAAAGGAGAGAATTTTGGACAACAATGGTGGTTTTGAGGTCCCGGAATGATTGTTATCTCAGACTGCTTTGGAAACCAAGTGTCTTGGGGATGATTTGGACGTAATTGCCACTCTCACAGGTTGTGGATAAAATAAGTCTCTTATGGCTTTATTCTTTGACCTAGCTAAACCAGATAGATAAGTATTGTGTTAATTGAGCTTCACTTTATTTGTTTACTAAATGTTTATTTAGAAAATTCTTTGACATAGCTAAACCAAATAGATAAGTATTGTGTTAATTGAGCTTCACTTTATTTGTTTACTAAATGTTTATTTAGAAAAAAAACTGGAACTCTCAACAATTGAGGGAAGTTGTTTTGTTGTTTTTCAAGACAAAAAATCTTATTATTATGGATAGACAACGGAACGAAAGAGTAGCAGATTAGATAGATATTGTAGAGAGAAGAGTATCAGACTAGATAGATACTGTAGAGAGCAAATATTTGAAATATCTCTCATTATACTACATGTAAATTCTTTTTTTTTTCTTATGCATGACATAAATCTCTTTTCTGTAGTGGTCTGTCGAGTTAGTCTTTTCTGTGTTGATTATCTGAGAAAAAGCATATGAAGAAAAGAAAATAATAGCCAACCCTCGCTTGGTACTAATAGGAGACTGTGACATCCACTATGGTTAAACAAGGGAGCCACTGCCGTGGCGGTAGTCCCTGCCGGGGTCTGCCACAACAACAATACAAAATTGTAATTATAATTGAATTTCTGGATTTTGAATTGCTTAGAAGCTAACTGGTAGATGGGTTTTATTTGTACCATGTATTGATGCACAGCTGAAACCAAAAGCCTCGATGATATTGGCAAGCGATTGCCATCTTCCCAGACAGGTCCTTCAATTAGCACGACGAGTACAGAAAGCGTTCTATCCACTTGCTATCCTTTTTAATGAGGTTGTTTGTTCCAATTTCCACCCCTTCATGTTTCCACCATATCATTCACCGTATTCGCAAATCAAGCAATGTCGTGGATACTAAGAATTACAGGGCTGCCATGATTGGTCATACTTTTCATTAAATTATATCTTACAACCATCAATCTTTATGAGTCTCATTGGTTTGAGAAGAACCGTTAGATAGCTAGAGGCCAAGCCGGGCTCAAGCGGGACTAGCAGACAATGCATCACATATTCACTGTTTGAGCTAGCATTTAGGAGGCTAGACAGAATCACTTGAAGCTCTATTGCTTCTGTGTTGATTTTATGAAGGCCTTTCACCTATATATTAAACACTCGACTTCAATAAAATTAGGTTTCCATGAATGTAGGGTAGTTGCATATATTACTAGTGTATTTCATATTTTTTCACCTCCACAATAATCGATATCCCAATGGTCACATTTCAACATTGAAATTCCTTTAAGAGTTGACATGATTTGAGTTTGTGTACTTATTATTATCGAGTGTTTGCTAAAAAAACACTTGTTCGATAAATAATACGGTAATGGATGAAAAAGTTTGACAAGTGTTTCTTACCACAGACACGTTATCAACTGCATGAACCAAGTTGGTCAAATGGGGCCGTTCATCTGACTACATGTGGAGGTTTTCCATTAATGTTTTATTTGGATAAGTTCCAGCGAGAACCCAGACGCCTGATTTTCATCTCCCTGCTCATCAATAAACTCTGTTAATGTTCGTTGAATCTTGAATTGTCCCGAATCTTAATTACATTCTCCCTAGAACAGAAGCCGCTGCTGTCCGTCCGTTAAAGAGAAGACCGAGAAGCCCATTATATTGATGGAAATACTGGCAACAAAGGCGAGTCCGTTGGCTGATTAGGTAGGTATGCTGTGCGCTATTTCCAAAATTTGTTCTTTGTAAATGGATGAATTTAGTAGGACGTCAAAATGCATTCTTGATGGATTCTTTTTTATCATTTTAGATGTGAAGAGCTATTTCGAATGATAAAATGGCCAGTTCCAGCTTTGACAGAAAATTGTTGACGGTAGCAGGGAAATCCGTCATGCTGCATCCCTTTTCAGATTTGTCGAGGACATTGCCACTGTTTTTTGTGCACATGGAAATACCTGACGAGTCCACTGCCTCTAACCCTCTCTTACCCAATCCAAAATAACATATATGTTTCAAGCATTTTCCCATGGAAAGGAATCTTGTTTTACAGTCATGTTGCAGGTTTCTTGATTTCATACCCACATTCATTCTTCTGCTTGTTTTCCCTCAGAATGTAAGACCTTGTGAAATTTGAAATAAAAAATTAATAAATAATATATATATATATATATATAAACAAATTTGGGAAAATAGTGGACTCCCAAGCTTGCATGCAAACCACGTGCGGTGTCCCCTTTTCTTCTTTTGTAAATGACATTTGACCATCCTTCTTATCTCAGCGTATTGGCCCTAGTCGATTGACATTACATCGTCTTCTGGATTTGTTCTCAGTTTAGCATAATTAAACATAAATTTACTGCAGATCAAGAGGTCACTGGTTCGAATTGGGTTGGGCCCTCTTCCATTTCGGCTTTGGCTATGCGAGTTTCTGGATGTTGATTTAAATTGCTAAATCTGACAACCTCTAGCTCAGTGGTAGATCATTTGACTGCAGATCAAGAGGTCACTGGTTCGAACTGGGTTGGGCCCTCTTCCATTTTCGCTTTGGCTTTGGCTATGCGAGTTCACAGGTTCAAACCTGGTTGGGTTCTCAAGTTTCTGGATGTTAATTTAAATTGCTAAATTTAAATTGCTAAATACGAGAACCTGCGGGTGGAGTAACTAGGTAAAGAGCCTACTTGTTTTGCTTGAGGAATTATAATATAAAAGAAATTGAACAGAAATGGAGTAACTAGGAATTGGGATTTTCGAACTTAAATAAAATAGTTGTTATGTTGTTGGTGATAATTTGGTTCCTATGCGAGTTTCTAGATAATTTGGTTGATGTTGATTTAAATTGCTAAATCTGACAACCTATAGCTCAGTGGTAGATCATTTGACTGCAGAAAAAAATTGGGACGCAGCAGTTGAAAATTATACAAAATACAAAATGCATTAACGCCACTCACCTTCAGCTCAAGCAGAGCGTGTTGAGTGACCATCAGAATATCAGTACCATCTTATGCACGTGGCTTCCACAAAGGTGATTTATCATTAATTTCCGGCAACACTGCAGCACGTTAGCATTCTAGCAATTTGATTAGGGAATTTTTTTTTTACTAATTAGTTGGAATCATTTTTATAATGAAAACAATTTTGAAGAAGCATAACAAACCAAGCTACAGTAATCATTTTTATAATGAAAAGTTATGATTTTTTTAGGTTGACAAAAAAATATAATTCAATTTTTAAATTGTAATCGGATAAGATAGGCGTTGGGTGAAGCGAGGGATTGGATGAAACAGTGGACCTCTTGTCCCTCTTGTCCTTCTCTGCTTTTCTTCTGCGAATTGAACAGGCTGGGCTCAACTACTCCAATGTTCGGTGAAATAGTGGAGCTCTTGTCTTTCTCTGCTTTTCTTCTGCGAATTGAACAAGCTGGGCTCAACTATTGCAGAGAACTATTGTAGAGAACAATGGGCTAACATGAGCATGGAGGGGCAAGAGGAATGACCCGAAGGGAACAGATATTGCATGTATTGTTTATCGCGTGGAACGAAGACGAGACAGGAGAGGGACAGGAGATATAGGAGGTGACAAGTGGCCCGAAGAACATGCAGGTGGCATGTAGCCGTGGAGGCTTAAAAACTTTGCATAAATTATTTCAAACGCTGCCATATAAATAAATTGCAAAAACTTTGATATAAAGAAATTGGCAACGGTATATAAAATGAAACTTTGAATAAAATGGTATTGCCACCATTTTCTTGCATCGGGCAATAAGAGGTAGAATGATTTCGGAGTTGAAACTTCGGATAAAATTTAAGTGAGCAAAATTGCTACGATTAAACTTTGGTTAAAACACAAGAAAACATAAAAAGACGGTCAACTGATGGTTTAATAGCCGGTCAAACGTTCAATCGAACGCGATAGTCCCTGCTATGCTGGAGGCAGGGACTAATAAAAGAATTGACCCATAGATAGTCTATGCGTGATTTAACAATTGGAGCCAAATGGGTTGGTATTCATAAAGCAAAAAAAAGAGAATCGACCCATAGATAGTCTATGCGTGATTTAACAGTTGGAGCCAAATGGGTTGGTATTCATAAAGCAAAAAAAAGGGAGTACTAGATAAAATTTAGTATGAATATATATAACAGTGTGGGAATAGGTTAGTTTCTCCTGTGAGTCTGAGGACCACTAGGGAAACGATCGTTATTTCCGTGGGCCCAGAGATAAGGTAAAAGTTATGTGGCTAGAAATCACACCCATGTCAGTACTTTGGGCAGCCACTAACAATGTAATGTACCAATAAACATCAACCACGTCTCAAATAAAAGATGACTTTGAACATAGCCTGTAACACAAACTTACAACAAACAAGTCTATAAAGATGAGTTGGAGCAATAATTACATGCATTTGAAAATAGTGGACTCTTTACGAACTTCAGTTTAACCCAAAAAAATGGTAGTAAATTGACATATACAAGTCTATAAAGCTGAGTTGGAGCAATATTGACATGCATTTGAAAACAGTGGACGCTTTTTACGAACTTCAATTTAACCCAAAACAATGGTATTAAATTGACATGTAAATAACATGAAACTAACGTACAAAAACAACCACGACACAAGATAGTATTTTAACATAATAACCTCATCCGAGGAATAAACAGTAGTAAACTTAGAAAATTAAACCATTGTTAATATTTCCTTCAATCTAATACAATAACGTTATCCCACAGCATTAAGTTACAATGAGAAGTTAAGCTAAGGGGAAAAGAAACCCCTTTACTGATTAAAAGAGAAAAGGAATGACTCAGTGCACAAAATAAACCCTAGTCTTTATGTAAAACTCTCAGTGAGACATTTCCCAGAGCAAATTCTTAAATATGTTCAAGCTCAGGAATTCAATACAAAATTATAGGAGATAAATTATATTCCTATGTATATGACAGAAAAAGATAAATAGGGTAATCCTAGCTCCTAACTTCAGATAATTGAAGTTGACAGGGAAATTGATAAGAACCCGATATGAGAGAAACCATTTCGGAAGAAGCCTCAAAACACGGAGATTGAGTCCAGAAGTCGTAAATAAAAAATATAACAATAATAAAAAACCCGAAATCTCGCACCTGTAAGGAAACGAAAGAACCATGAGATTCTGGGAAAATTATAATTATGCAAAAGTCAACCGTATTGAAACATGCAATGACCCCTCACAACCTATTGTGAAAGAAAATACTTGAACTTGAAGCGTAGTAGCGTTAAAGTCATAGTTACCTTAACATATTGCAAAAAGACTGGACGCAGATGATAACCATGACACCCGAGTAATAAATTAGAATCTAGGGTATGAGGGTTTTGCTAAGAACCTTTCTAGCAACTGAATAATAACATACAAAACAACACCTACGTAGAAATGTGAGGATGGCCTCGTGTCCTCGGACCAAAAATTTCGGAGTCAAGTTGTAATCTACCATGGCACCTGAGCGTCGCGACAAGTAGAGCAGCACCGTAAAACTAAACAAGTGGGTATAAGAAATAAAATGACACAATGAAGGGATTGGGTAAGCATAGCTACAAACCTTGACTCACTAGAAGGATGGTAACAAGAGTTAAAAGCATAGAACGCCTTGATGTAGTAGTTGTAGAGGCACAACGTCAAGAGGCATAATGGCAGTGTGGGTGAGGAGTCGGAAGAAGGCATAATTACCATCAACCACCCCTCTACAACCCATATCGTCTGATGAAAACCCTAGCACGTGGACGGTGAGGATCAACACATCTGTAGGAACCATTAACTTCAAATACAGTGAAGGGTTGTCTCTAGAGACATATTAACTCTTGCAGGGTTAATTATTGACCTGAGATAATAAACTGGTGTGCCAGATCATAGGTTATATCCACGTGCGGGATGCATTATAATTGCAATACAAGACTTTAATATATGTATATGTAACAAAGGTTGGGTCCTTATTAATAATCAATATAAATTTTCAATGTTAAGTGCACAGTCCAGGGACTATGTAAGTTAATTGTTACATTTGGTATCCCTCGTGAGTCATTGATTTTGTGTGTCATTAAACAAATTTTCTTTTTATATGGTAGGGTAGATCGTGAAGTGTTTTTTTTAAGAGGACTATTACAAGTGGTATCAGAGCCAAGTTTCAATATTGTGGTCTATTTGGACAATTGATTAATAAGTACTTATATGTTGTGAACAGAGTGGAGGCATAATGTAGAGGGGAGCTGGGAGTATGCGTACTTCAGGAGTTAACCTAAAGATGTGGGTTCAATTAGATGGAAGACACTAAAACCCCATTTCCATGCTATTGTAAAATGTTCAATAATTAAGGACCAAAACTTTTAGTCTGTGGGCGGATAATGAGAGATTGATGCGAGATCATGAAAAGATATTGAAAATTATTTATGATTGCCAGAATCATAAAGAATATATACCCATCTCTGGAGATGAAGGTAGGGACAAGGAGAAAAGATAGAGATGTGAAAATTCTCCTGAAGGAAGTCACACCTAGCACTCAGAAGGAGAAAAGGGTGGAAATGAGGAGGAATCTCACAATGTGTTAGACCATCCAAAAAATAAGAAACAAAAGACAAAGTTAAAATGGGACTTCAAAAAGTTAAGCCTCCAATTTTTTATGGGGAAATAGAAAAATTTGGTGAGGCATGGATGATTAACGTTAACAAATATTTCCAAATTTATGAATATGATGACAACCTAAAGGTGAGAATAGCCATCTACTAGCTTCACGGAAAGGCTATGTTGTGGTGGGAGGAGGTTAAGGTTGTTCATGCAATTGTGGAACAGTAGGTGACTTAGGCAGACTTTTAGAAATACTTTAAGGAGAAGTATTTAACTGAGTAATTCTATGATGATAAGGAAAAATAATTCCATGACCTTTGGTTCAGAGAACTCTCCGTGAGGAGTTTGTGACCAAATGTTGAGTTATTTACCTTACATTCAAGAGGAAAAGGCCAAGATTCAATGTTTCATGAGTAGTCTACCAACATTCATGAAGGAACAATTGAAATTTGATAGCCCCAAAACCTTGGGTGAGGTCATTCAAAAAGTGAAAATTTGTCAGCAACATATAAAGTGGAATGGAGAAGGAACTAAGAGTTGGGTTGATAAAAAAATACAGAAAGTTTTCCAGAACATGAAAAATATGAAAAGTGGAAGCGCCAGAACTCTACATAAGAATCAATACAACAAACCTCGTGGAAGGAATCAACATAAATTTAAATCACAAGGAGAATAAAAAAAGTGGACATCTCTAGTAAACCCAAGTTCAGTTAATAGCAGAAACCTCCATTATAGTGTTGGGGCTACGTGGAGTGTCATCATTACAAAAATTTCCCTCACCGCACCAAAATTGAACAAACTTCTAACATTCAAGAGGCCTTTATGGTTGGTGAGGTGGAACAAAGCATACTAAATATTAATTTATTCTTGGATGATCATCAAGCCGAATACCAACCCTCTATGATTGAACTTGAAGGTAAGATGCATAACTATGATGTGTCCATTTTGATAGACCTAGAAGCCAATTTAAGTTATGTTAGCCCTATGACCAATGAAATGTGTCATCTACAGACCTGTAAATTTAAAAATACCTGGTTAGTGCAGTTGGCCACCACGGTAAAAATAAGGGTGAAAACCAAAATATATGATTGCCTTGTTAAAATAACAAATCCACGAATTAATGTAAATTTGAATGTGTTACCTTTGGGGTCTTATGATGTTTTAAAGTTAATAGAATGGTTGGAAAAACATTGTTCTTCATTGAACTATAAGGACAAAACCATCAATTACCCTAAAAAAGAGGTTGTAAGACAAGAAATTAAAGGGGTAAAAAGACCCATAAAACCATGACCATTTACCACCTCCCAGTTAGGTAATTGCATGAGGAAGGGATGTCAAGTATATGTAGTTCAAGTGGGTTTTACTAATTATAAATTTGAGGCACCCTCTTTAGAAATCCTACCAATCATTCAAGATTTTGTTGAAGTGTTTTTAGAAGACATTCAGGACTACGCCCTAAGCGAGATATCGATTTCACCATAGAATTAAGTTCAAGCACTACACCTGTGTCAAAAACTCCTTACCGAATGAGCATTCCTAAATTAACTGAGCTTAAAATGAAGTTACAAGAATTACTTGACAATGGCTATATCCTCCCAAGTGTGTCCCCGTGAGGAGCACCTGTCTTATTTTTGAGGAAAAATGACGATACTATGAGACTGTACATTGATTACTGACAACTTAATAAGTTGACTCTTAAGAATAAGTATCACTTATCCAGAATCGATGATTTATTTGACCAGGTCAAAGGATATATGATGATTTATAAAATATATTTGTGGTCTGGGTACGGTCAAATAAGCGTGAGGGAGGAGGACATTCCTAAAACCGCTTTTTGGGCCCATTATGGCCACTATGAGTTTCTGGTTCTACCCTTTGGTTTTACCAACACTGCAACAACCTTTATGAGCCTTATCAACAATGTGTTTCATCCTTATCTTGATAAGTTTGTCCTAATCTTTATGGATGACATTCTTATATTCTCAAAGAATTTAGAGGAACACAAGAAATCCCTTTGTAGCAGTAAAACCGCTCTAGTTAGACTGAGTTGGGTTAGAAAGAATGGCAGAAAATCCAAAGAAGAATATTTAATTAATTATGTAAATGGTTATTTATTAATAAATAAATGGATGGGATGTATGCACTTGGGAATGATACACCTAGAAATGCGATTCTTGCCAAAATAAAATAAAGACAAAATCTCATAGATAAAGGAGATTTTATAATCCTTTCATGATAAGTATTCTAGAGTAAAATTCTAGATAACCTTAATGGATGCGAGAAAAAGATCCATTAAGTTTCTTAGCTAGAGAAAGATGCTAAGATAAGAAAATCCTAAAAGAACTGCGAGAGAGAAACATGTTTTTATGGAAAAGCATAGGCAAGTGGATAAAATGATCCACAAAAGTGGGACGCCGCTAAAGGAAATCTTATCATGATGGAAATGTATTAAATACCTATTAAAGGGATCAACAAGGGGGTTCTTGATGCCGAGGATGGAAAGAGATTCTCAGCTCGGGGGTGAACTGGAGGAAATCAATTCTAGGTTGGGTGGTAAAAGTGTCTAATTCCCAAATATGCTCATATACAATGAATTCTGGTCAGACCGTTTACTTTTCTTATTTAAGTTTATAATGTAGAAATTTCATATGGGTGCTGCAATAATTATAGTTTTCTTGACAATTGATATTATGGATATAGTGTGAAAAGTATTATCAAGATCTTACGTGTAGATAGGTAGAATCAGATAATATTTTTTATGCATGTAATCTGTGGAAGTGAATTCAGGGACATATAACTATATGCTACTATATTTGAATACAAACTTGGACATACAGGTAAACCGGTATGGATAAATATAACCATTTCTATGGATTAATCCTCGATATATATATCACACTATGCCCATATCTATGTTCACAATAAATAGAGAGGTTTTGTTGAGACAATAACTGCTACTAGGTAGCTAACCTACCTAGATTGTGAATTAATACACGTAGTTCTTGGGAAATTATACCTATGATGAAGATGAGGGTAGGATGTGGGATAGAATATGACCTCGGTCTTAAATAGAATCATAACTTATTTAAAAGGAAATTATTTATTTTGATAACTCTATATAGATAGTGGTGGTACTATAGTTATAGCATATATATAAGTTCAGTTGAAGTTCTAGTTGCATTAGCACCAAGAAGGGTTTTCCATGCAGAGTTTATACAACCACATGAAATAACCAGAAAATTATGATCAGAACCCAAAAGGGAGACTAGCTAGAAAGGAATATCCTACGAAAATTGAAGTACTTATACTCCTCGATCGACTAGTTCCACTATAAATTTCAGAAGAAATACACTCCAAAGACTTATAGTTATTTAGACACGTGAGGGAGAAAGAACTAAGAGCAAGAATAAGTGTTAAATACTTGAGGGAAACCCTAACAACATTATGAATTAGTTTTAATGCCATGCATTGGTATCTCAATTTGTTGTGGATGAGTAGTAAGTTTGTAGTTTTTAAACTGCTTATTTTTACTCCTTGTATGTATTTATGGGGTATTAGAAAGATACTATGGTCAAAGGACTGATACTAAGCGAACAAGCTCAAACTGGTAGAAGAGATTTGTAAGAGATTGGCTCGGAAACTTAGTCGATTTAAGAGAAAATATTGACTCTTATATCAAGTAATACCAACAACAAAAGTTAACCCTATTATTAAATAACTCATCTTGCCAGAATGGGGCTATGTCAAATCCCATATTGGAGAATACACGGTGTAGATAAATATGAATATCTACACGTACAATGATTATGTAATTGCATTTAATTACGCTATCAGAACACCCAATATTATCTGAGTAATATAAACTGTATGATAAACATGACTTCAATGTATATTTTAAATCAAAAATCATTCCAATTAGTCAATAGGTTGGATGGGATTACAGTCATGAAAATTAATGGAATTCTGGTCACTTTGACTACGCAATTCGGTAACACCAATGAAATCCCAACTTGAAAATAATTACTATCCTGTAGCCTTAACGAGTTAAAGGCTCCATGTAAAAAAAAAACAGAAGCATTGTAGATTACATCAATAGAAATAAATACATATCTGGATATATTGACAAGGCTCCACAAAAGGGAGGAATTTGCGGTACAGTAATATGGTCCAGAGAAAGATAATTAGAGCTTGTTGGAGTAGTCCAACATATTTGTAATACCATTGGTAAAAATTCCATGTAATAAAAGTAAATAAAGGAAAAATAATAACCACAAATGATGGGACACATCCAAGATGAATGTTGGGCAAAATACTAGTGATGGGGATTACTTGTGATTGTTTATGGCTAAGCAAATTGGCAAAGGCAGTGGTTAAGGATTTGGAAAGGAAAAATGACATTTTTGTCACATTTATTTATGAAAATAATGGAAATTAGGAGAAAAACGAGGTGAAAGTTCACAGGTTGCATGTGAGGAAGAAATTGAAGGAAAATAATGGAGAATGAAGAAAATACAGGCCTCATTCATAAAAAGGCTTCTGAGGATCAGTTTGTAACCTTTCGTTAGTTCAATTTTGGAGCTCTCTCATTATTATTTATCTCTCTCATACTCTTGGAGACTTATATTTTTCTTGGAGCACTCTTGGTTGGTGTGGCATACTTGGATTCTTAGAGCCAGCAGGCAAAGGAAGAGAGGGAAAGTGCAAGAGGGCATCATGATCAACAACTACATCAAGTTTGCTTGCAAGTAAGGAGTCGCATGTATGCTTCCTTCACTAGTTTTCGAAAAGATGGCATATGCATGTGGTTTGTTGGTTGTGATCTATCATTGGAATGGAGGATGGCCGAGATTGACAATGGATTTCCTAGCATTGTCAGTTCCTAGATAGCCATGGTGATTGTGGGTTTATTTTCATTGTTGTGTTTTTGGTTGGTTCTCATTTTTCCTTACCTTGGGTTGATTTATTAGTCCCGTAGCCTTTGTTGGACAAACACTTTGTAGCCCTGGAACAACTTGGGTTGAGTTACTGGTCTTGTAGCCTTGGTTGGACAAACGCTCTGGAGCCCTTGGTGGCTTGAGTTACTAGTCCTAGAGCCTTAGTTGGATAAAGTCTCTCGAGCCCGGTAAAAGTTGTTGGTTGAGTTACAACTAGTCTTGGATCCTTGGTTGGACAAATGCTCTTGATCCCTTGAAGGCGTGGATATAGACCAATCTGATGATGGTTTTATAATGTCAGATTGTGAGGTGGAATTATTGTTTGATGGATTGAGGCGGATTGCCTTTGGAAGCCCTGGATGAGTTTTGGTTTATGTGTTCTATGAGATCCCACATTCATGCTTGGAATATGGCACGAGAGTGAATGGCTGAAGAGAGATTTGGCTTAGCCATTCTACGTTTGGTGGAACATGGAAGTCCCATCCCGGGTTTAGATTTTGCATCATTAATGAAAGGTTATTTCTCCTTGTATTACTATGAGAATTTTGATGGATTATACGTGGTCTACATGGTTGTAATTTCATGAGTATTGTTATTCCTATTATGTTGGTTATGTATGTGTTTTATGACAACAACTATGTATGGATTTCACCATGTTTTGACTTGTAATCGAATGACCAATGTATCTATGACCTAAAATATTGAATGAAAGTTCATGTATTGAGACATCAATGGTTCTTAGTGATTCTCAGCTAAGTATGAGACCCATATGCTCAAAACTGTTATTTACACCTGCAGATTACATATTTGTGATATGTTTGACAAAATTCCTATCATGGCTAGTAGGGGTCCAATGAAGGTTTCATTCAAGAATTTACTTTAACACTGTCATTTCCATTTTATTTTATTGTTTTGAAGGTTTCATGAAATTCTAGGAAGTGACCTGGGCTCTGGCCCTGGAAAAGTCGCTCAAATCCCGGGGATGCTAGCATAGCATTGACAAATTTAGTCTCTGGATGCTGGCAAGCAAGCTTGTGACAACGACTTTGGATTTTTGGACGATGTCATGCCTATAGCATGAGAGCGATTGAGGCTTAAGTTGTCCAAACGTTCAGTGGGACCCAATGACAAGCTCTCTGAAGTGTTGGATTGGTTCCTAAGGGTCTTGAAGCTAATGTTGAATGTATGTATGGTGTGTTTCTGTCGGTTCCTCTTCATTAAAATAACATAGGATATCAAATGATATCATAGTGGCCTCTCATCACATATTTAGCTCGGCTCGCCAGTTGCTTGAGTAGATGTGGGAGGAGGGTGTTACAAAGTGGTATGAGAGCCTGGTTCACCCCTTGGACTGGATGATCTAGATTTAAACATGAACGCAACAAATTACAGATATAAACATAAATACAAAGATGAAATATAAATAACACTTCATTTCATTAATATAAAATACTGAAATATGTTTACAAACAGAATGGAAATAAGGCTAGCTCGGGTGATGGTAGCTTATCTCTAAGAAGAGATGTGGCGGCTACATGCCTCTGAACTATGTATAATGAGGCTAAAAGGCCTATTTGTTATTGAAAAATAATAGAAAACCCTAAACATCTAAAAACCTAACCCTAGGAGATGAACCGTAAAACTATGGGCCCCATTTGGGTAAATCGGTACATCAACCTCCCGGGGTCTTAACTTTGCATATGATCTTCGTTTGATGTGCACAATACCTAGTTAGAAATATATATATGAGGACTACAGATTTTGAATGACCAACATTGGTGTAAAAATCATTTTTGTCCCAGATTTCCCAAAAAAATGTTGTTTAGGGCCTTAAAATGAATCTGGAAGTTCACGACCCAAAAAACTGCCAAAAATAGTAAATTGTGCTACAAATAAGGAAACTGAAAAACTGAAAGAAACAATGGTGGGGGCCAAGTGGAATAGGTGGGTGGCCACCAATATCCACCTGGATCATTCCTTCCCCCTTAGGAACTAATGGTCCACATTGTGTTGAGTTCCTCCATGAGATGAGGAAACTTCTGTTGAACTTGGTCCCTGTTGAGCCACTTGCCCAAGTGAAGGAGATGGCCTACTTTGACAACTCGATATAGTTGGATCCTTTGCTATCGAGTGTTCTTGACCTACATGTCCATGATCCGATGAGTTGTACCTTGTTCCATGCAATCTGGATTTAACTCTGTAGGTGTGAGTTGTTCTGTAATGTCTGATGTGTCTAGCAATGGCGGGAAGTATGGTTGAACACGGTCCACATTGAACACTAGGTGCAGGCCAAGGAATGGGGGAATGCTGAGCTCAAATGCATTGTCTCCCATAGCCTTGGTAATGGTGTAAGGAACATATCACAGCAGTCTGAGATTCCTATAGGCTCCGATAAGGCGCTCATTTTGCAAATGCAACTAGACTTTGTCGCCCACTTGAAACTTGTGTGGCACTCGCTGTTTATCATGTCGCTCCTTGTACTTGGCATTTGATTTCTCCAGAATTTCGTGGACTTGCTGGCAGATATGTTTGATGTGCTCAATGAAGTTGTTTGCCTTATCGGCTTCGGACTGGACATGAGCTGAATCTACTTGAGTAGCTGCAAATGGAATGGCCACATCAATGGGATATAGTGGCTAGAATCTCAAGCCCACCTCAAAAGGGTTGTGGCCAGTCGGGCTGTGGGGAGCTCGGTTATAGTTGTGTTGTACATAGGGGAGGCTCTCATCCCATGTGTGTGGGTGCTTTGAGTTGTACATGCACATAATGTCTACGATCATCTTGTTGATGACCTATGTCTGGTCATCAGTTTGGGGATGGAAGGCTATGGACTTAGTGAGTTTGGTGTCCAGCATCGACTAGAGACTGGACCAAAATGTACTAAGGAACCTATTGTCCTGATCCAAGATGATAGACTATGGGGTTCCAAAGTGTACCCACACTCATTCAAAGAAGAGTTTAGCAGTGGCTTTTGTTGTGATATTCTTCTTGCACAGTGCCATAATGGCCATCTTCAAGAATCTATCAATGACCACAAAAACACATTCATTGCCATGCTTAGTAGAAGGAAGGGCTGACATGTAATCCATGGAGATGGATTCCCAAGGTCGACTAGGGGTAGGAAGCGGAGTATAGAGTTCTTGCTTCTTGATGGTCGGTTTGGCAATGGCACAGGTAGTGCAGGATCTGATGTACTTCCCAACATCCTGTCGAAGATTCAACCAATAAAAATACTTTTGCAGTAATGCCACTATTTTCTCCATCCCGAAATTCCCAGCGACTCAACTGTAGTGCACTTCCCAAATCATCTTGGCACACTCACTTGAAGGAACACAAAGGTGTCCCAGGTGGCATAAAAGGGCATCTTGGAGGTGAAAATATGGAACTTGTTGACCCTCTAAGAGCATTTGGTATGTGTGGCCGAATTCTGGGTCGCTTTTGTAGAGAAGTGGCCAATCAAAATTATTGTTCTCACAAGAGTTGAGCATAGTGGTTAATGCCATGATCAGTGGTCAGTTGAGGTAGTCTGCAAAATTATCGGTGTTGCCCTTCTTATACTTGATATTCAAATGGAACTGTTGCAGGTAAGTGATCCACTTTTGACGGCAATAATTCTGCAACTTCCCTTGCGTTTGTATGAACTGCAGGGGCCGATGTTCTATGTGGATGACTGTTTCCTTCCCCAAAATGTTATGCTTCGATTGTCAGCAGGTCTGCACAATGGAATACGTCTCTTTGTCATAAGTGGGATACTTCTGGACTATGTCTGAAAGCGGCTCACTCTGATATGCCATTGGATGCCCCTGTTGAGTAAGGACTGCCCCAATAGCATAGTTAGAGGCATATGTCTCGATCTCAAATGCTTGTTGCAAGTTTGGTAATGTGAGAACAAGTGCAGAGTAGAGGCGATGTTTCAACTCTATGAATGCCTTCTGTTGAGATTCAAACCAAAAGAAATTTTACTTTGCTCCTCCCTTGGTGACTTGACTCAAGGGCCTAGTGATATGAGAGAATCCCAACACGAACCTACGGTAAAAATTGGCAAGGCCCAGAAAGCTATGGAGCTCTGTCAAAGTGGTTGGGGCTGGCCAATCCTGAATGACTTGGATCTTGGCTGGATCCACATGCACCCCGCATTCATCAATAATGTATCCCAGATACTGATCCTGGGTCATGCCAAAAGTGCATTTATCCAAATTGGCATACAGCTTGTGTTGTCGCGGTGTTTGGAGAACCTGTCGGATGTGGTGGAGGTGCTCTTCCCACCTCTCGTTGAAGATCAGGATGTCATCCAAGTATACCACTACAAATGAGTTGGTGAATGGCCACAAGATGTCGTCCATTAGCCTCATGAAGGTTGCAGGAGCATTCGTCAACCCGAAAGGTATAACCAACCATTCTAGAAGGCCCTCCTTGGATTTGAAGGCAGTCTTCCACACATCGGAGGGTTCTATTGGTACCTGGTGATATCCAGACTTCAAGTTGATCTTGCTGAAATATTTTACCCCCTTGAGTTGGTCCAGAAGGTCATTAATCCATGGGATCGAGTACCTATTCCAGAAATTGATCTTGTTTAGTGCCCGATAGTCAATACAAAGTCTCCATGTCCCATCCTTCTTCTGTACCAACACGATCGGGCACCCATAGGGCAATGGACTTGGCCGGATGTGACCATTCTGTAGCAGCTCCTAAATCTACCTCTTGATTTCATCGTTCTCTAGAACGACGCACCAATAGATTGGTCAATTGGGAAATTTTGCACCTGGGTTAGATTGATGGAGTGATTGATCTGATAGTGCAGAGGCACCCATGTGTGGAAGGTGAAGATGTCCTCGTACTCCTCCATGACTTTATGCATCTGTTGTTGTCATGTAGAGGGGCCCTGTCTGGAGGTCGTGGCCACTATCTTCTTCTTTCCATGAGGGCATATCATCAAGAATTTTTTTTTCTTGGTTTCAGAAATGATCCTACTGCATTGTTTTGCTGTAACCAAAGAGATGGTGGTAGGAGGTGCTAAGTTTGTTATCCTGTACAACTTATTTCCCAAAGTAACAATAACAGCATGAGGCTTTGACTCATATATAACATGTCGCTTCCACAAGTATGGTTGGCCTAATAATACATCACAAACATCAAGGGGAGCAACGCCACATAATACCTCATCCGTGAAGGGCTTGATGCGCAAGGCGACATTGCTAGCTCACCCGAATATCCTGTCCTTGGTGAACCCACCCAATGGTGTATGATTGTGGGTGTGTTGTGGTCAGTAAGCCCATCCAATGCACGACCTCTGCCGAAATGAGATTCTTTTGGTTCCTGCTATCACCAATGAACTCTAGCGGGGAACCCTTTACCCACATCTGGGAGTGGAATAGGTGCTCCTCCTCCTCTGGATCTTCAGGTCTCCTTCTGGATATTCATGGTGGAAACGGTGGCATTGGGCTCTGCATCGATAATCTTCTTCCCTTTGTCATTCCCCTTGTCGGGTTCTGACTCAGAGTCAAACATGCATCTGATTCTGAAGCTTTTAGCTTGGCCACCAGTGACTGCTTGGCCCGACACTCACTTGTGTTTTGAGTGGAGCTCTTATGGAACTCACAGCACTTTCTGTGTCCTTCTTTAGCTTCGCGGTGTTGTTCTTTGCTTGTAGCTTTTGCAGGTTGTCCTGGGTCGCCTCGCCTTAGCTTTGTCCTTTGTTCTGTGGTTTGGGGGCACCTTTCCCTTGCTTCAGATTCACAGATCCAAAGTATCACTTCTTCTGTTAAAACTTTTGCTCTATCTAGATGGCATATCAGTATGCCATGCCGAGCGAGGAGGTGTCTTGGATGTACCTATGTAGTCAACCACGGTACTTGAGCACCAAATGTTTCTCATAATCCTTGATACGCAACTTCATGCGAAGAGTATGAAAAACATTAGTAAACTCTAGCACATCTTTGTCCCTTGTAGCAGCATTGTCCACTTTATGTATTTATCCTCATAGCTCCCGAGAGACTAGTAATATTGCTCCTTGATGGTATCCCAAAATGAGTTCCAAGTGGGTGCGACTGAAAACAATGAGGTCATACTTTCATCCTTCTGCTCACAGTAGGTTTCCCATTTGTCCTTGATGTGGGGGTGACTTCGAGAAGAGAAATCATAATATTTTCTCGGTTGGAGAAACCATGAATATAAAAATATCCTTCTAGCAGATTTAACCATTTATATATGATGTCTGCATCTATTTGGCCCTCAAATATGGGATTTTCAAATTTTACTTGTACCTTAAAAGAAGTGGAGCCTCGCGAGTGGCTGCTGGATGTGGATGCACCACATATGGGCAACCATTGAAGGATCTGGGCAAAGTTATCCATCATCGCATTCCTTTGTTTCTCGAGGGCCTCCTCAAGAAATATTTTGATAGGATCTCCTACCCCCTCGTCTTTCTTTTCTTCCCTCATGGTTAGTTGTTGGGGTTTGTGAGGCTAATATTGTAAAAGTTCAACCAAATTGGGCCCTAGCTCCTTATATCCTGACCTCGTTGGGGACATACAAAGAAAAGCAGAGAAAGAGCAGACCACTCTGATACCACTGATCTGGATTTAAAAAAGAACGCAACAAATTATAGATATAACCATAAATACAAAGATGCAATAGAAATAATACTTCATTTCGTTAATATCAAATACTGAAATATGCTTACAAACAGAATTGAAATAAGACTAGCTAGGGTGATGGTAGCTTATCTCTGAGAAGAGATGTGGCAGCTACATGCTCCTGAACTGTGTTACAATGAGGCTCAAAGGCCTAGTTATTATTGAGAAACAATGGAAAACCCTAAACATCCAAAAACCTAAGCCTAGGAGATGAAGTGCCAAACTATGGGCCCCGTGCGTAAATTTGTATATCAACTTCCCGGGGTCATAACTTTGGCATACGATCTCCGTTTGATGTGCACAATACCTCACTAGAAGGATATATCCGAGGACTACAACTTTTGAATGACCACCTTTTGATGGGCAGTGATGATGGTCCCAGATTTCCTAGAAAACATCGTTTAAGGCCTCAAAACGGCTCTGGAAGTTCACGACCCAAAAAACTACCAAAAATAGTAAATATTGCTACAAATAAAGAAACGGAAAAACTGAACGAAACAATGGTGGGGGTCCAAGTGGTATAAGCAGTTGGCCACCAATATCAAGGGGCTTGGGGGGTGCAACCCTGGGTGGATGGAGCTGTGCATAGCCACGCCCCCCGGGCCCCTTGGCGGCGAGCAAAATATTTTTATTTTTATTTTATAGTGTTTATCGCCTTCCTAGTTTTTTTTTTTTTTTTTAAATTATAATGTTTATTTAATTTTTTTTCATTAATTATATTTTTGTTTATGAGAGATTTTTCGGCGTAAATCACAAGAAATTTCATTTGTTTTTTCTTTTTAATGTTTTTTATTTTTTTTTTTAGTTTTTTAAAGTTTCTTTTGTTGCTTTGTGATTTTATTTTTAAATTATTTTAAAAAGTTTAAGTTTTTCAGTGATTTTTTTAGTTACTTTTTTTTTTTTTTAAATCACGTTTGTTTTTAATATTTTTTTTAATTTTTTAGGTTTTTCAATAGTTTTTTTTTTTTTTTTTTGTAATTTATGTATTTTGATTTACTTCTTTTTTTATGGTTTACAAGATAATTTATTTTTTTTTTTACAATTTTTTTTTTTTTTTTTTAAATATGTGGTTATTATTTATTTCTTTATATATTTTTTTAAATTTTTAATCCTTATCTTGTTTAATTTTGTTTTTTTTTTACATTTTAATGATTGATTTTTTTTTTTCTTTTTAGATTAATTTTGTTTTTGTTTTTATTTTATTTTTATGTTTGATTTTTTTTTTTTGTCTTTTTTATATATTTGATATTTTTTTGTCATTTTTATGTTTTTTTTAATATATATTTTTATTTACTTTTTGTTATTTTTTATTTATTTAAATTTATTTTTTTCATTGTTTTTATTTTTAAATTTTTGTTTTCATTATTCCTTTGAAATTTTAATTTTCGGAGTCGTGATAAAATCTTACGCCATTATTTGAAAAAGTTGAAAATTTATCCGAAAAAAAAGAAATGTTATTTTACCATCAACACTTTTCATTTTTCAGTGTGTTTTTTGCACAATTTTTGCACAAAAAATTGGTTTTCATTGCCATTTTTAAAACATGTTGAAAGTTTACCCTTGAAAAAAAAAGGTATTATTCCAGCATCAACACTTTCCATTTTCAGGGTGTTTTTTGCACAATTTTTGCACAAAAAATTGCTTTTCAATGCCTTTTTTAAAACATGTTGAAAATTTACCCGTGAATAAAAGTGCTATTCCAGCATCAACACTTTTCATTTTCGAGTTGATTTTTCATGTTTTTGGGGGGTATTTTGGCTAGAGTTCTCGTTTTGAGTTTATAGTTCCCATTTCAAAGTTTACATTGTTTCAACTATTGTCCATTCATGATGATCATATGTATTTAAGCATATGTGTGGATGGTTATGCATCGCTTATGCATGCTCATGTTTGCATGTGGTCAAGTGTATAGTGACGTAATGATGGTGGTTGTCATGCATGAGGTTGTGTTGTGTGTTTTTGTTCAGGTCATGCATTGATGACTGGACCCTAGCTAGAATGATGGTTGCATGGTCGTATGCTTATGTCTTATATTTATACATGTTGTCATCATTATGTTATACATGTATCACACTGATCTATTGATATTGAAGACAATGTATCCTCCCTGAACTATACTAAGGTACGTTGGTTTATTTTGATTTGGTTTAGCTGACATGATATACCTTGTAAGAAGAAATATCAAATGGCTAGCAATATGGTTGACTACAAAGACTCTCCCTATGAATCCAAAGAGTAGTATGGTGTTCGGAACTCTTTTGATTTGGTAGTTACACCATGAAGCTTAAAGGAAGAAATAAGGAGTTGTAAGGTGGATAATGACAGAATCGTGCAGGCATATGAGAAACTAGCAGAGGTAAATGTAGTCATACTTTAGAGTTTGTTCAATTTGCAGTGACAGGGGCCACCTCGGATCAGCCATGAGTATGAGGACCGAACTAATGGGGCATATGGTTGCAGGTCGCATGGTGGTCATAAGCAAGATAGTGATGACACAGTCATAGATGGAAAATTCTTGGACACTCCGGATAGGAGAAGGGATATTCACATGTGTCGTTCTAGTTCTAGTTCTGACAAGCATGATGACAGTCATCATTATCATCCTTACAGGAGGAGTGATGGGGGATACTTTCCAGATGACTTTAAAAAAACAAAACCACCTACTTTTGATGGAGGGAAAAAAATCGCAAGATGTAGAGGCATGGCTTCTAGGCATGAAAAAGTTCTTTAGATTGCATGACTATTGAGAGAACATGAACACTAGAGTGGCTACATTCATTCTCAAAGGAAAAGTATACATTTGGTGGGAAGACGTGAAGAATGTCAGAGGTATAAGTGAGGAATATTTGACTTGGATTGAGTTTGAGAGGCTATTCAAGAAGAAGTATCTATGAGAGAGATACTTTAATGATAAATCAAAAGAATTTTATGAGTTAAAGATGGTATCCATGACAAATGATGAATACACTAGCAGGTTCTTAGAGTTGTCAAGGTATGTGTCTTACCTCAAGGAGGAGAAGGCTAAGATTCATATATTCATGAGTGGGTTACTGATGGCATTCAAATATAGGATCGAATTCTATGAGCCTAGATGATTGGAGGTTGCCATCCGAAAGTTGAAGCATTGCTATGAACAATCGAAGCACAGATATGAGACTAAACCAGACCGGAGAGGAAATGCAAGGAACAAAGGAAAATGGGACAAGAAGTGAGTAAGACCACAAGATGTAGGTAACAAGGAAAATGTTTCACCACCTAAGAGGTTCAATGCATTAGATATAGGATAGGGACATAGATTTCCGGAGCAGAATAAGGAGCCTATGTAGTGTTGGACTTATGGAGGAGATGATCATAGGAGAGACTTACCATAGTACCAGAGTGGTAGGTCTAAGATATGTAGTGCACAGGAGGAACAAACTATTGGGGATGTTGGTCAGAGCATTTCATGTATTTATGAAATAGTGGATAGAAAACAGGAAGATCATCAGGAATCTATCATTGAGATGGACAGTAAGCTTTCGAATCTAGCTATTTCTATTTCGATTGACCCTGGATCTAATTATATCTATGTTAGTCCTGAATTTGTGGATAAGTGTGGTTTGAAGGAATTGCATGCAGAGTCTTGGTTAGTAGAGTTGGCTACAAGCACGAAGAAGTGAGTTCATCATTGGGTAAGATCTTGTGCATTTGATTTGAGTGGTATGCCTACCACAACACATTTGAATGTATACAGTATGTTGTTGGGAATGGATCGGTTGTATATTCATAGAACCAAGGTAGATTGTTATGACAAAGCCAATGGGTACATTGATGACAATCTAGAACCAAGAGTCTTACAGGGTAGGAAGGAAAGCTACATTAGTAAGGATGGTGACAACTATGCAAGCAAAGAATATTCACAGGAAGGGGTGTAAGTCATTTGCAGTGCACATTTCTAGTGACAAGGGTAAGGAAGTTCAGGATATAGATGTGTTGAGCAACTACCCCATTTTACAACAGTTCAAGGATGTATTTCCTGAGGACATTATAGAGTTGCCACCTCATAGGGAGGTAGAATTTTCTATTGAGTTAGTGCCACGGCCAACTCCAGCATCAAAATCGCCTTACAAGATGAGCACACTTGAGTTGATTGAGTTGAAGCTATAATTGAAGAAATGTTGGAAAGAGGATACATTAGGCTAGGTGTATCCCCATGGGGCGCACTGGTATTGTTTGTGAAGAAGAAAGATGGTACTATTAGGTTATGGATTTGACTATAGGTAGTTGAACAAAGTGACCATTAAGAATAGGTACCCATAACCAAGGATTGATGACCTGTTTGATTAATTGAAGGGAGCAACACTGTTCTTGAAGATCGACTTGAGATACATATATCATCAGGTATGCATCAAAGAAGAGGACATTTACAAGACTGCATTCAGGACTAGGTATGGGCATTATGAGTTTGTTTTTATTCCATTTGGCTTAACTAATGCTCCAACTACATTTATGTGATTGATGAATAGTGTGTTGCATCCGTATTTGGATAAGTTTGTTATTGTATTCATTGATGATATACTGGTATATTCCAAAAATGAGGAATAGCATGCCGAACAGTTAGTAGTAGTGTTGAGGTTGTTGAGAGAGCATCAGTTGTACGCTAAGCTCAACAAGTGTATTTTCTTTCAGCCTGAGGTACATTACTTGTGGCATGATGTCTCTAAGGAGGGAATTGTAGTAGGTCCAGAGAAGATAGGAGCCATCATGGAGTGGTTAGCTCTTAAGAATGTGGATGAGGTGAGATCATTCATGGGGTTTGCAAACTATTATAGGAGGTTCATTAGGAACTTCTCATAGATTTATTATTCTATCACATCATTGCATAGGAAAGGTAAGATATTCGAATGGATAGAGGAGTGTGAGGTTGGTTTTGAGCAGCTCAAGTAGTTGTTGACACATGCACTAGTGTTAAAGATTATAGATCCAAACAAAGGGTTTGTAGTATGCACAGATGCTTTCAAGAGAGGACTTGGTGGATTCCATATGCAGGATGGACAGTTGGTATGCTATGAGTCATGGAAACTGAATGAGCATGAGAAGAACTATCGCACGCATGATCTTGAGTTGGCAACAATTATACATGCATTGAGGATGTGGAGACACTATATTTAGGGCAGTAGGTTTGCATTGATGAGTGATCACAGTGGTTTGTGATATCTATTTGATCAACCAAATCTAAATGGTAGGCAAGCTCGGTGGTTGCCTACAATCGGTGAGTTTGATTTTGAGATCTCGTATATCAAAGGTAAAGAGAGCAACATGGAAGGTGCTCTTAGTAGGCGGGTACATGTAAATCACTTAGGAGCTATGAGTTCCTCTATGACAGATCTATAGGATAGGATCTTACAGGTAGGTAAGCAGGATGTCAGATATATGGATATTGTGCATAGGTTACAACAGAGTATTGGTACAGGTACAGGTGATGGTATAGGTACAGGTATAGGTGATGGTACGGATACAAGTATAGGTGCAGGTGCCCATGATGTGGATTATTGCCTTACAACAGTTGGATTGGTAAGATTCAGAGACATGATATATGTGTTGGATAGTAGTGAGCTCAAGAAGGTATTCTTGAGAGAGTTTCATGCGAATCCTTATTCAAGTAACCCAAGTTATCACAAGACATTGACAAAAGTGAAAGAGATTTTACTATTGACCAAATTTGAACAGGGATGTAGCAGAGTTTGTGGTCAGATGTTTTGATTATCAATGAGTGACGGCAGAGTGTAAACATTCAACTGGACTGGTACAATCGACTTTGATTCTAGAGTCGAAATGGGAAGTCACTTCCATGGACTTCATCATAGGATTGCCAAACATAGTGAGATAGCATGATTCCATCATGGTTATTATGGACAGGTTGACAAAGGTTGCACATGTCAATCCGGTGAAGTCTACATTCTCAGCTAGCAATGTAGTACATGTATTAATTCGAGCTATGGTCAGATTGCATGGTGTTCCAAAGAATATTATGTCAGAGAGGGACGTGAATTTCACTTCCAAGTTTTGGAAGGAGTTATTTTAAGGTTTGGGCACAAAGTTGGCCTTCACTACAACTTATCATCCACAAACAGATGGATACACAAAGAGGGTAAAAAAGGTATTGCAGGTAATGTCGACGATGTATGTGATGCATCAACAATGAAAGTGGGAAGAGTACCTTTCACTGGTAGACTTCACATACAACTATGGGTATGATGAATATTTGAAGATGAGTCCTTTCGAGGCTTTGTATTGGTGGAGTTGCAATGCTCGCATCAGTTGGAGTGATCCGATTAACAGGGTTTTGATTGGACCAGAAATGTTAGTAGACATGGAATAGGAAATGCAGGTTATAAAGAATAATCTAAAGGAAACACAGGATACGCAAAAAATATATGTAGATAGGAATAGGCTATTCAAGGAGTTCCATGTTGGGGAAAAAATTAATTTTCACATCAAATCGAAGAAGAGATCCTTATGGATTGGATCATGTGCCAAGTTGGCACCAAGGTTTTGTGGACCCTTCAACACTGTTGAGAGGATTGGGCCAATAGCCTATCGACTTGCACTTCCTCCGACAGTTAAAGTACACGATTTTTTCCATGTGTCATTAATTAAGAAGTATGTTAAAGATGTTGATCACGTGATTGACTCTTCTGTATTGCAGGTGGAACCACATGGAGAATTTTAGCCAAAGCCTTAGTGTATATTGCAGAAAAATGTGCTCATACTCTAGAACTAAGTAATCGACAAAGTTAAACTGCAATGGAAGCACTTTGGGCCTGATGAAGCTACATGGGAGAATGTGGATCAGATGCGGGCTATGTATCCTTCCTTGTTTTCCGGTTGAGGCAAAGTCGTTTTGGCTTGGTGTTTTGGTATATGTTTTAATATATGTTTTGGTGATGATGGCACATATGTATATGGATGTAAATACTGCCATGAGCTATGTTATAAAGCTCCAATAAGAGGTATGGGTTTCATGTCATTATGATGTAATGTTTGTTATGTTTTCATGTTGGTTTTCTTCTCAGCATGTTGATCATTGTAAACTCCACATTGAGCTAAGTTATAAGGATCCATCGACAATATATTTTTGTTACAACGGTTTTGTATTATAGGTGTTGTTGAACACCGAGGACAGCGTTCCCCCAAGGGGGAGGGTTCTGTAACAACCCTGGTGGAAATTCCATGTAATAAAAGTAAATAAATGAAAAATAATAACCACAAATGATGGGACACTTATTCCAAGTTGAATGTTGGGAAAAATCCTAGTGATGGGGATCACTTGTGATTGTTTATTGCTAAGGAAATTGGCAAAGGAAATGGATAAGGCGTTGGAAAGGAAAAATGACACTTTTCGCACATTTATTTATGAAATGAATTGAAATTAGGAGAAAAAGGAGGTGAAAGTTCATAGGTTGCATGTGAGGAGGAAATTGAAGGAAAATAATGGAAAATGAAGAAAATAGAGGCCTCATTCATAAAAAGGCTTACGAGGATTAGTTGGTAACCTTTCATCAGTTCAGTTTTGTTGCTCTCTCATTATTCTATCTCTCTCATTCTATTGGAGACTTAGAGTTTTCTTGGAGCACTCTTGGTGGGTGTGGCATACTTGGATTCTTGGAGCAAGGAAGCAAAGGAAGAGCAAGAAAGTGAAAGAGGGCATCAATATCAACAACTAAATCATATTTTCTTGCAGGTACTGAGTTGCATGAATGCTTCCTTCACTATTTTGGCATTCATGGCATATTCATGTGGTTTTTAGGTTATGATATGTCATTAGCATGGAGGATGGCCAGGATTAACAATGGATTACCTAGCCTTGCCATTTATTGGACATCAATGGTGATTGTGGGTTTATTTTCATTTTTGTGTTTTTGGTTGGTTCTCATGTTTCCTTAGCTTGCGTTGAGTTATTAGTCACATAACCTTGGTTGGAAAAAGGCTCTGGATCCCTGTAACAACTTGGGTTGAGTTACTAGTCCCATAGCCTTGGTTGGACAAATGCTCTAGAGCCCTTGGCGGGTTGAGTTACTAGTTCTGGAGCCTTGGTTGGAAAAATGCTCTGGATCCTGGTAAACGTTGTGTGTTGAGTTACTAGTCCTGGAGCCTTGGTTAGACAAATGCTCTGGAGCCCTGGAAGGCATGGATAGAGACCAATCTGATGATGGTTTTGTAATGTCTGACCATGAGGTGGAATCATTGTTTGATGGGTTGAGGTGGATGGCCTCTGGAAGCACTTGATGAGTTTTGATTGATGTGTTCTATGAGATCCCACATTCATTCTTGGAATATGGAACATGGGTGAATGGCTGAAGAGAGAATTGGCTCAACCATTTTATGGTCGGGTGGAAAGTGGAAGTCCCATCCTGGGTTTGGATTTTGTATCATTAATGAAAGGTTATTTCTTCTTATATTTCTATAAGAATTTTGATGGATTATATGTGGTCTACATGGTTGTACTTTGATGAGTATTTTTGCTGCTATAATGTTCTTTTTGTATGCATTTTGGGACAATAGATATGTATGGATTTCACCATGTTTTTACTTATAATTAATGATTAATGTACCTATGACCTAATTGATGGAATGAAAGTTGATGTAGTGAGGAATCAATGGTTCTTAGCTATGATTCTTAGCTAAGTATGAGACCGTTATGATCAGAGTTGTTGTTTACACCTGTAGATTGCATATTTGTGATAAGTTTGTCGAAATGAAATTCATGGCTAGTAGGGGTCCAGTCAAGGTTTCATTGAAGAATTTTATTTAGCACTGTCATTTCCATGTAATTTTACTGTTCTGAAGGTGTCATGAAATTTTCGGTAGTGACCTCAGCTCTAGGCCTCAAAAAGTGGATCAAATTTCAGGGATGTTGGCAAAGCGCTGAAAAATTTAGTCTCTGGACACTGGCCAGAAAGCTTGTGAGAGTGACTTTGGGTTTCTGGACACTGTCATGCCTATAGCATGAGAGCGAGTGAGTTTTAATTTGTCCAAAAGTTGAATGGGACTCAAGAGAAAGTTGTCTGAAGTGTTGGATTGGTTCTTGAGTGTCGTGAAGTTGATGTTGAATGTCTGTACGGTGTGTTTCTATCAGTTCCACTTCCTTAGCATGACTTAGGAGGTTGAATCATATCATAAATGCCTCTCAACACATATTTAGCTTGGACGGTCAGCTTCTTGGGTAGACGTGGGAGGAGAGTGTTACAGTATTAAGATATCCCAATAGAAATTAAAAGGGCACGAAGCAGAAAAAATTATAGTTAAATTATGTAGCTTCACTATCTGAGGTTATCAACTCTACGGTACCATGAATTACATAAAGTCAGTGCCATAACAAGGGTGGAAGCTCCATGGTCCAAGTCTAGAAAACCACTGTAAAAGTAGTGTGTAATTAACATAAGACAAGCCACTCAAGAATTGATGACAATGACAGGGGTGCTCTAAGAATACAAGAGCATCACCGCTCAGATATTTCAAGAGTGCTTGATCTCTAGTGAAGGGATCGACTAACCTAGGAATTATGCAATGACACAACAAGGTTTACTAGAAGGCATTACTATATTTGCAATGATACCTTAGCGAAGGGTTGCATACGCCTGTTAAAAATAAACATAGATTAGTGAACATGTAGTGTTGTAATCACTACAATGTGTTATTACAAATCATGGTGGTATTTAGGAGAAAAAAAATAAAATAGAGACCATACCTGCACACACAGAGTCGTTCCCCATAAGTGGCATGAGTTCCACGGGATGCCTCTAGGAGGGTATTCATCCACTCTATGTTTCCAAGAGTGAGGAGGAAGAGTACCTGAATAGAATAAACAACAACCAAGCTGCAGGGCCTATTGAAAGGCCTCTTTACTCTAAAATATGAAGAAAAAAAGGATATAAATTGTTCTAGTGAGCCTAGTGGAGGAACTCCACTAGAATTCGCATCTTGGCAATATTGGTAGTGAAAGAAATTAAAATCTATTAAACCCTCCTACCACATTTTGGCTAATAGTTAGAGGAATATACCTCCCTTCGGAAATTAGTGACCATGAAGAATATTAACATATGAGAGTGAGAAAAACCCCTTGAGTGAGTATGAAAGGGTTGTTTAATTACCTGGGCAGCAGTATCACTGTATACCAAGCCATTTTCTGAATAAAAATATCGGGTGTAGGCTCCCTTCACGTGTGATGCACAATTAAACAGATAGAGATGGTTAAGATGTCAGAAACACTTTCTGAAACAAATGGATGTTCAGGAACTCATGCAATGCCATGTCGACTAAGGAAAGAAGGGAATGTTTTTCCCAGTAATATGAGAAATACAAAATTCCCCTTTCTTGTGGGGATCGTCATGATACCTAGAACTAGGCAACAATAGATGAGTGGTTAGGACACAACTTGGAGGGTTTCTCACTCTGTAGGGAAGCACCCAAGTCGCTTCCCAGCCCGGGAGTTTGATCCCTACGTTTCGGAAGGAGAAATAACTACACCTATGTATAAACCCATAAGGACAAAGGGAAAATGGAAAAATTGTAGAATGGTAGGAAGTCTTCAAGAAAATTGGCAAGATCCCTATGACAGGAAAGGAAACCCTATATGTGATGAGTGACGGTAACCTTTCTGAAGTGTTGAGCCGAATTAACCGTGTGGTCTATCTCCTAGAACGAAAAGGAAAAGGGATTAGGGTTTGAGGAACTAAACCTCCACTGTCGATTTAAATCTCTACCACTGCACAGTAACCCACGAGCACCTACGCCCATGTGAAGTGGACTGTCATGGCAGTAGCATAGTGTGTACGCCAAGCAGGAGGTAGGTCATAATACAAAAAACATAAGACTACAATTAAACCATTGTACAAGCCTCATAGAGAGGAGAGAGTTAATTAGACTAACCATTACTTACGTATGGTCCACCATAACCGTCAGTGGAATAAATAAAGGGGACAAAGCTATACTAACTGAGGGTGTAAAATTTGGAGTGTGCCTATGGCGAATGACAAAGAAGTTAATAAGATAACGTTTGGGTATTATGCCATAGAGTAATTGCAGTATAAATTAGGGTGTGATTAAGATCACCTGTACAAGAAGAGGATGATGGCAACAATAGATTAAGGTTGGGTATGTAGCTCATAAGATGAGCAATCAAATTTATGAAGGAAGGAAACCATATTATGCATATATATAGGAAATAAAAAATGCAAATTTTGTTCTTTCAAAGAGAGATGTGACAAGTGATATCAGAGCTTAGGCTCAACTCTCGGACCTAAGGGAGCAAGGTGGGGATGAAATACTATGATAGCAAATAAATGGGTCTCTAAGGAAGCTGACCTATGTGTAAATTAAATTGTGGACAAAGTGATTCTCAATTAGAATGAACAATTAAGTACTCTATATGGTTAATAAAAGGGATATGTAGTATTACTGAGCAAACAAAGATTTCATAATGAGTTGAGGATCTATTACATATTTATCAAACTAGTTTTATGGATGTTGGTTCTGATAATTATTTCTTATTGTCTCTACGAAATGTCACTAGGAAATTAGTGACAGGAGAAGTAATATCATAGCAATTGCAACAATATATAAGACTAACTCAGTGGGAAGTAAGTACTAGAAATCAATGATAAATAAGTAATTTAGTGGAATCATGTGTGTAAAGAGGATTTGGGGAAATAATTCTGATCCTACAATGTTTTCAGTGAGGAAAGATAAAAGTAGCAATGAACTTGGCTCCTTAAATTGATATAAGATGCATCTGTGAAGGATTGAAACTAATCTCCTTAGTATCCTTTGGAGCAGAGCGTAGGAAAAATTGGAGTTTGGAGGAAATATATCCAAGAAATTCATTTCGGAAAATTCTACTCCCCAAAATGTATAACTGTATTGATCTCCTCCATATCAATTCAATATTACATGACAATATTTGGGGTAACCAGTTGGATGTTAGCTTAATAGTTTATGATGACCTATAGATGGAATTTTTTGGTTTCTCTTCTAGAAACGTAGAGATAACTCTAAAGTTATATGAAATTACTTACAATGAAAAAAAAGAGAAATATGAGCCGGAATTAAGCAAAAGCAGAGTCCAACAGGTGACAAATGATAACTTGAGTCGGAAGGTTGCATATACCACTCCTATCCTCTTCTATAAAAATCTTGAGGTGATAATGAAGGATTTCCCAAACTAAGGAATTTGGTTGATTACCTTTTATGAGATTAAGGGTGGATTTGGGCAATGGTTGAGACAACATTGCAATGGTACCAGAGTTAAGGGAATGACATGTTTCTATATTAAATATATATATAGGTATCCATAAATTGCTAATATTGTATGCCCCATACTAAGTTATTAATTCTCACAGCTCTGAGTAGGGTTGAGATGATCGGTTAGGACAAGTAAAGTAAGATATATAAAGTTGAAAAGTGGAGGAACACACCTAAACCAGTGACTCTTTGTATAAAATGTACACCTAAAAAAGGAAAGCATGTCAGAAATTCTTCTGCAAGAGGAAGGAAGGTTGGGAATATCCCTTGGATGCATAAAAAGAAAAATTTGTAACCCTTAACAATCATGATTATGGGTAATACAGGGAGATCGCTATCGGCTTTCCCAGAAGAATAAAATAGCAATATAATATATATATATATATATATATATATATATATATATATATATATATATATATATATATATATACATAACAACATCAAAACCATGTTTCCTATAAGGTATGGTTCAATGAAAAGTAACGTGAAGCTACCAATAATAATGGAGATACCCTACCTAGAATATACTCAACAAATGCTCAAAATGTAAAATGAGAGATAAGAATTAAATGAAGAATATGAGCATCAATTAGTACGATTCCCTACAATTTGATTATGACCACATAGTTTCAGAGAATTCATTAAACAATATCCAAGTTCTCGAAAGAGATTTGAGATAATTAAACTCTCGGATTAGTAATATGCTTCAAGGTGAGCATATAAAAGATTAAAAATTAATAATGAGATAATCAAGATCAAAGGTATATGATATCCATTGGTCAAATAAGAGAAGATTACTTAAGTGAATAATCGTCATTATATAATGGAAATCTCTTCACCTTTGTGGGATAAATATTATTTCCAGCATCCTCTTAAAATGTACACATATGGGAAAGAAAGTGGTTTGGAAAGGAATGAAGAATCACATAGTTGAAAGATATGCAAAGAGGGTGATATACATGCAGAGGTATTGAGATTTAAAAACCATAAAAATGATATAGTTCAAACATATGGGCCAAGTGTGATATGATGAAGAATGAAGGTCAGGTGTTGAACACACTTGGTGAAGTTTTAGACTGTGTAGAAACATTTTGTTGGATAATAATTGAGATATGTTAGGATAACCCTAACAATTAATGTTGATATTGTAAACTATTTCATTTCGGTTTCCTCATACTTTTAAAATTAGGTGAGGAAAATTAGAGTAAACTTGACTAATTCACTTGGGAGTAGGATTAGTAATCATAAAATCATCATGAGAATGGAAAAGGAAGTAGATTTTCCTACAAGTATGTATACATAATAAATGAAAAATTGATACCATGATATCAAAATAACGACATCAAATTGAATGTTGCGAATGTTACATTAATTGTTATTACCCTTGTGTAAGGGATGTAAACAAAATTGGGCAGCTGGCTATTCCAAATTAAACTGGGAAATCAATATTTTACAATTTAAAATAAGTAGGAGGCCATACCGTTGGCATAGCTATGAAGAACTATATCAAAGAATCCTTGTATTTCTATAATACTATACTAATGTGCTCACTATATTGGATACATGTGGGTGGATAAAATGTTTGTTGTATACACGTGAAAATTAAGAAGAACCCATTCAATATTTGTACAAAGGTGCTAAGAGAGGAATATGACCAAAGAATAAGGAATCATGGAAGAAAGATGATGAAAAGTAGAAAATATTATCTAGCAAGAATTTCAAATAAAAAAAAGAGAGAGAACCAGGTGGCATATAGTGTGAAATAGATTATGTTGATAACTAGTGAACAATGAAATATACGTTGACTACTAGCTTGGGTAATGATGAAAAATTAAGAATGGACATAATTGAGTCCACTCGGAGGTTATTTCAATCATAACATAACAGTTCAAACCAAAAATAGCTAAAATAGTAGTTGCACAAGTAATAAAAACATAGCTAAATTATAACATGCTACAAACAGATCCTTGCGAGGTGTTATTTTACCATGAGAAATGTGCAAACCAATATACAGTTGTGTATCTTGAATTTTATAAATGAGCCATACTTATGGTAATGTGTATGGCCCCGGGTCTATTAAAGAAATATATATTAATGACGGTAGTAACCTTATTGGTTGTATGTGAATAATGTTTTGAAAGCAGGTGGAAATCAATATATATATATATATATATATATATATATATATATATATATTCAACATCCATGGTGGACAAAGGGCATGGAATTAATTTGAAATTATGTGTGTGTCCTAGTTGAGTCGTCAATCCAAGCAAAAGAAGATTATTGCAAGCATGAAAAACAATGGAAAACAAGAAGTAACTACCTTTTGGGTTATGAGAAAATGAAGTTTTGTTAAGAGAGGATGAAATTTTTTTTGACACTGCGAAGGGGTTTCGTAGAATACTAAGATTGCTCTGAACCAACAAAATTTCCATTGTAGCATACCAATTAGTATTGTTTAGTCATTTAAAAAAAATGTTGTGTTTTCATATATATAGTTACTTACAAAAAAAATACATGATAATTTACCAATGACTGATTTGAAATTATTACAGATAATGTCAAGGGTGATCTTTAGGCAAAACCCGTGGTATTTTGAACTGGGAAAAAATCCAACTTTGGAATCAAACTGTTACTCAGGATAAAAGCGCGATGAGAGCATTTATTTTTGAAGATGCAATAGGGGAACAAAACCATGAAAAGGTAAAAGTTACCCAGCAAAGTTGAGGAAAAAGGAACAGGATAACAAACAACAAGGAAAATTTTAATAAAAGGGGAGGAGAATGTAATATCCCTCCGTTGCAGTAAAACCGATCTGGTTAGGCTGAGTTGGGTTAGAAAGAATGACAGAAAATACAAAGAAGAATACTTATTTAATTATGTAAATGGTTATTTATTAATAAATGAATGGATGAGATGTATGCACTTGGGAATGAGAAACCCAAAAACGATATTCTTACCAAAATCAAATAAGGATAAAATCTCGTAGATAAAGGAGATTTTATAATCCTTTCATGATAAGTATTCTAGAATAAAATTCTAGATAAATTTAATGGATGGGAGAAAATTATCGATTAAGTTGCTTAACTGGAGAAAGATGCTAATATTAGAAAATCCTAAGAGCATCGTAGGAGAGAAAGACAAGATTTTATGGAAAATCCTAGGCAAGTGGATAAAATGATCCACAAAAGCAAGACACTATTAAAGGAAATATTATCATGAAGGAAAGGTATTTAATGCCTGTTAAGGGGATAAAAAAGGGGGTTGTTGATGCCAAGGATGGCAAGAGCTTCTCAGATCGGGGATGAAATGGAGGAAATCAGTTGTAGGTTGGGTGGTAAAAGTGTCTCATTCCGAAATCTACTCATATACATCGAATTCTAGTTAGACTCTTTACTATCTGATTTAATTTTATAATGTAGAAATTTCATATGGGTGCTGCAATAATTCTGTTTTTCTTGAGAATTGATATTATGGATATAGTGTGAAAAGTATTATTAGGATTTTACGTGTAGATATTGTTGACCCTCAATTTTGGTCATTTTTGCCTATCCTAAATCCATTCATTCACCGCCATGTTCCATCTTATTTCACTTAAATATGATTCATTTTAGTCCTATTTTGCATATTCAAATAACTAAATTAAGTTTTTCAATTTTTAGAAATTTTTGTAAAAATTGGGTTTCAAGAGTAAATTTGGACTGCATTAAAAATTCCTGTAATAGCTCCATTAAAGTCATATGTGCAGGACACCTGGGTGAGATCTGATTGCATATTTGGAAAGCTTGGGAACCACGGATGAAGGAACCCATATTGGTTTAGTCAAACTGAGCGAACACAGAATCGGTCAACATTGGTCAAACTTGACCTTTCATTCAGAAATCCTTAGTAAAAAGGGGTAGATTTCTTATTTTGTTGGATTTTCCTAATTTTGTGAACCAGACATAATGAGTTCAACTTGTATGGATGGATTAGGATAGATAAGGACGTTAGAGCCATTATAGAAAATTTTGTTTATGATTTTCCTATTTAAACATAGTTCATAAACCATTCAAAGTGTGTAATTTTGTATTGAGACTATTGGAGATTGTGGAGATAATTTGAAGAATCAGTTCTATTGTTATATTGTTTTTCATGATTTGAGTGTTTTATAAAATTAGTTATATTTGAAGAGTTCTTCAGGTGTACAAGGCAAGGTTGGAGGGCCCCCATACCAAGTTAAGTACACTTTGGTTAAATTTTGTATAAATTACATCATTTTGATTAAGTATTTATTGTTTTAGTTTTATGATTCAACTACTTATATCTGTTATGATGTCTTTATGGTTTTTGGATGATTTTGGTTTAACATATAATTTTCATACGAAAGGACAACCAAGGATTTAAGTTAAATTCTCTTTCTATTAAATTACGAATTACAACTAAAAATCATCCTTTTGAATTTTTTTGAATTGTTTCTTGAATTCCAGTTTATGATTTGATGCAAACGTAATGTTGTTGGAATATAAATTTGAGGAAGGACGACCAGGACCTCCTAAGTTAGGAGCCTCTTCTCTTGCTAAATACACATCACAAACTGTTGCTCTTTAGTTTCTCTTCTTGGGGACAATACTGTGAGGAACGACAACCAGGACATCCTAAGTTAGGAGCCTCTTCCTTTTCTTACTACATCTTGAACAAAGACCTTTTAGTTTCTTTAAATTTAGAAATTATTTGTAATATCCACTTCCATTAACCTTTGAGTCTTGCCTTCTGAAGTTGATTTAACCTAAAATCCATATATTTTGGACATGCTTCAAGTCTACAAACCCAGATTGACAAGTAAAACACCTGTGTTACTTTACTTAGTAAATTGAACCAACATTTTTGGCACCATTGTCGGGGAAGCATATTCAGATTTAATCAAAATAGGAAGATCATTTAGAAAACATAAAAAAAACATAAAAAAATTTAATTAGGCTTTTTCATTATGGTAATTTATGCCTAGACAAAGAGATGAAAAGGGTAGATACACAAAACAAGATCCCCCAATTACTAAACCATTGATAGAAGTAGGACTACCTCCATTTGAATTAACTACACCAATTTCTAGAAAACCAACTTTGGAAGAGTTAGAGGAAAAACAAAGTTCAGGACAAAGGTTAACTCTTGTTGAAAGACAAACTTTGTTAGCTTATGAAGTGAAGAGAAAACAAAAACACATAGGAACATCTTCCATAGGAAAACAAAGAGAGACAAGAAAACCAATTGATCAGCCTATTCTTGAACAAATAGATCAGCCTATCTTTGAACAAATAAAACAAGTTGAATCTCAAATTGTTACTGAAACATTTGAAACTGCTGAAAAATATATGGCAGAAGAAGGGCAAGGATCTAACATCCTCACTCTAGAACAAAGGTTACAATATGAAAAGCAACAAAAATAATGGCAAAGAAGAAGAGAAGAAGAGGCAAGAAGAGAAGTAGAAAGGAAAAGAGAAGAAGATGTCAAAAGAGAATATGATCATAAAATAAGACAAGATGTAGAAATAGAAAATGAGGAAGAAGATACTTTTGGATTTTCAATTGTAGATACTAGAGCAATTATAGGAGAAGAGGTAAAAATGAAGAATATTCTACCTTCAGTTTTACCAAATTTCTATGGAATGTCTTATGAAGATCCTGACTCATTCATGTTTGAATTTGATATCATATGTCGAACTTATGGTTATACTGATGATACAGATAAGCTTCTTCCTTTTCCTGCTACTCTTAAAGAAGCTCCATTAAAATTGTTCATGGGATTGCGAGAAGACTCCATTAATTCTTGTGAAGAAATGAAGAAAATTTTTCTTAAGTAATATCAAGCCTATTTTAGGCCTAGAGATTCAAAAGAAGATATTTTTAGGATGTCTCAACAAGAAGACGAAAGTTTGGGAGAATACATAGAATGATTTCTTTACAACCTGCAAAAATCCAAACAACATTCTCTAAATCCCAATACCAATAGAACAATTTTTCTCAAAGGAATATGAGATGAGTATCTTTCTATTCTCAATGTGATGGGTAAAAGAGATATATCATACTTACCATTCGATGAAATTGTTGAATTATATCAAAAGTACTCTAGAGGTAGATCCAAAAAAGGAAGAAGAGATATAACTTCAAGAGCTTCTAAATAAAAAAACAAGAGTAACAAGAGCATAAATAGGGAGCTTGTTAGAAAAATTTAAAACAGATCTTTTGAGCACCTTAGGAACACAAGTTGATAGATTGAAAGAAAAGAAGAAACCACAAGAATAAGAAGAAATACTATCAATATTTTGTCCTAAGTGTATGAAGAAGGATCCTCTACGAGAATGTCCTTTGGATAATATACATGTTTGTGGAATTTGTACAAAAAATCATGTTACAAATGATTTTCCAACATTAAAAGAGTTGAAAGTAGGCCAATTAGAAGAAACTCAAGGATTTTATTATTTGGAAACAAGAAGAGCTTGGAACCCACATTTTTCAGGTAAATCTCAATAGTTTCCTCAACAAATTCCCCATAATTTTGAGTATAAAAATTCATGGAATACTCATATGTCATGGTAGGTTTGGCCTCCTCAGCAAAACCAAAACCTACCTTCACAAAGTTGGTGAGGATATGATTATGCAACCCAACCTCCCCAACAATTTTACCCTCGACAAAAATATCAATCTTGTCCTCAACAGTCTTATCAACGACCATATCCTCAACAACCATTTCTGTATCAGCAATTCCAGCAATCCCCTCAATGAAATCCATTCACACAACAATCAATTCTTTTACTAACTCAACCTCAGCAAATTTAGCTACCTTCTAACCAACCACCACCCAGACCAACTCAATTACCAGCTCAGCGAATAACAAATCTGAGTAATAGAGTGCAAAGGCTAGCCTATAATGTGGAAGAAACAACATTATTTCCAACATATTCTATTCTTCCTATTCAAGACATCCACTTGAGGTCTGGAAAATTTATACAAAAATATTCTCCACCAATCATAGAATAACAAATTAAAGAAGGTGAACAATCTGAAAAATCTAATCCAAGGAATCAAATTCAGAAGAGTACAACTATTATGACTCAAACACCACCTTTCCCAAAATGGTTAGTGGATTATAAAACGTCAATTTCTCTTCCTGAATTTGATATCATAGATGAATTAAAGAATTATTATCTCAAAATTCCTTTGTTTTAATATATCAAAGATATTCTAATTTATACAAAAACAATAAAGGAATTATGTATTAAGAAAATTGGCGGAAAGAAAATAGATCCACCCACAATTCAAGTCATTGGAAAATTAGCTAGTCTCACATCTGCAAAAACAAAAATTGAAAAGTATATTGATCCTGGAATACCTATGGTTACCATTTCAATCAATAACTTTTCAGTTCCTAAAACTTTAATGGACCTAGGAGCTGCTATAAATGTCATGACAATAGAAACTATGAAGTATTTAAAACTGCCAAATATCTTACCTACTACTACAATTTTAGAACCAGCAGATAGATCTAAAGTTGTACCAGAAGGAATACTTGAAGACATCATTATTTATTTGGATTCATGGGAATACCTTGTAGACTTTCTAATATTTCAACCAAAAAAAAATTAGGATGCCATCATTTAATTCTTGGTAGACCATGGTTAGCCATAGTAGATGCCTTCATTGGATGCAAATTAGGAAGTGTTAGAGCCTAGATTTGTCTCAGGCTGAAAAGACAAGGTTCTAGGTCCACATCAAACCACGCTCAGCCTCGTAGCTAGCCCTACGAGGACAGGAGAGGGCTCTCTCCGGGTCAATCTCGGCAAAAGGTAATCGATGAGGCTCGAGATGACTAAATTGGCAATTGATCTTAGGCTAGGTATGAAGTACAAGGAGTTTGAGGTTGATTTTTGAGGTTTTTGTTGAATCAAAGGGAAAGGCAATTTTGGGTGCGGGGATGAGACACAGTTTTTGCAGAGGTCTACTTGGGGCAAGGTAGGCAATCATCTTGATGCTTTTAAAGAGAATGAATGGCTAGATCTGACTGATGAGAAGCTAAGGAGAGCAAGAAGCTTTCAAGGATTCTCCTTAAACAGATGAAAACATGGAAAATTAAACAAATTCAAAGGCAGAGCATAACAAACTATGGATTCTACCTTAACACTTCATTTGTTCAATTGCAGAAGATGAGAGAAGGAAAATGATACACATAACAACTTACAATTACTGAAAGAAGCACACCATCAACACATAAAACCTCAACACATAAAACCACATGGATCCCAAATAGTGCTGCAAAACCCTGGTCTTTCCTTTGCCAAAAATGCAGAAATGAATGTACAATAGAATGTCAAGCTTTTCCCAAGAGTCCAACCATGAAAATGACTTAGAAATTACATAATATAGGCAATCCAACCTCTTCCCTTGCCTCTAGGGGTCGAGCTCATCATTCTAGGAGCTGTTTCAACCAATTCTAAACAAAGCACTAAAATCTAGGCAGTCAAAACAACTTGCCTCTATAAGGTAGGAAACTGATTCATTCATTAAATTTTCACTCTTTGGTGAATGAATCTTCTAGAACAAGTAACTAGGTGCCAAAATTACATCATGTTCAATCAATTACATCAATAGAAGTCAAAAATTACATCACAAAGCAAAACTAGTCAAGTTGACCGAATTTCTGAGCTGAAAGATGAAAAATTGGGCAAAAAATCTATATGCGCCGCGCTGATTTCTATATGCGCCATGCTACTTTGCTGCTGATTTTGAGGCACTTGCTGAAGTCCAAATTGAGCTCAGGTTGGCTTGTTGGAAAGCCCTGCCTGTCTACTTTCCAACCCAAGTGGAATTTTCCAATTTGGTGTCCATTTGCCCCTCCAAAAGTGCATTCTCCCAACACTGCTTCCTGTGTGTCAAAATAGGGGCAGTGAGGTCATTTTTTGCATGTTTTTTGACCTTTTTGGGACCCAGAACTTGCCCAAATTTCTTGTCCAAGTACCAAAATTCACGATTTCTCATGAAAAATCCAACACTGCAAGCCATTTGTAATTTGGAGCTCCCAATCCTAAGCGCCGCGCAAGATGCGCCGCGCGTATAGGGAAAAAACCTGTTTTTTACACAAAAATTTCCAAAATCAACAAAAATGCCCCAAATTTCTTGAAATTTGGGCTGGAGCTTCATTATCAAGTGTGATGCTGGGCTAAAGAGGCTTCAGCCAATATCTGAAGACGATCGAGCTCCCTTTGCTTCTTTTGCTTCTTGATTGCCTTCTTCAAATTCGCCTTTAGATTCCTTATTCGTGCCTTGCAAACTTTGTTCCGTGCCCTGTAGGGTGAATTGAGTAAGAAATTGGTTATTACTCTGTGACTACCCCTGACTAGCTAACTCTACATGTGAACCAGATGGAGATTGCATTTGATTGCCTGATTATGTTTGCATCAAGCTTTGATTTCGTGCCTCAAACTGATTTTTTAGCTGTACATGCAACTGATTCGTGGCTGAAGATGCCTTTGTCAACAATGGATCATTTCCTTGAAGAATAGAGGATGGTGTTTGATTAAAGTTGATTTCCTTGCTTCATTTGCAGAGACAGCCTTGATGTCATTTTTGGATATGGGGAATAAGGGGTTTAAGGAATAGTATTTAGATTTTGGGATAACGATTAGGGTTTAGGAATGTGTAGCTAGGGTTTGGGAATTTGCATGTGAAATTTTGAGAAATGAGATTTGGGATATGGGATTAGTGAACTTTTTAGGGATATGTGAGTTTAGGGATAGGGAAATCAAGAGAAAAATGGAATAAGGGAGTGGTGAGGGAATAAAGGATGGACTTGGTAACAAAACAATAGTTTGAAACCCTAAGCAACAATTTGCTTTGAGAAATTTCAAAGGTAGGGTTTGGTTTCTTTTGAACACTCACCATACACAAACACCATCAAACCACCATCAAATTTGGATAAAAAGCAATAACAGAGGGTTAACCTACTTGAACAAGTGATGATCCACAGGTTTCAGGTGATTTGGAGCAAGTTTGTGAAGTTGTTGATGGCGCGGCGTACAAGGAAGGCGCGGTGCATATAGCTTCATTTCTCAGTGCAAAAATACACTGGCGCGGCGCATATGGAAGGCGCGGCGCATATAGCCTGTGCGTAGCACCTTTTTGTAGGAAACTTGTGGAGGCCTTCCTGGTGTCAAAATCAGGCGTAGGATAGATCGTTGGAAATGTCTTTGACTCTAATTTCCAACCCAATTGGAATTTTTCAATTTGGAGTTCATTTACCCTGTCAAAAATCAAATCGCCCAAGACTGGTCAGAATGTGCCAAATGAGGCTGCCTCAAGGCAGAGTGCTGTTGCAGTCAACCTTTGAATGCCTTCCTCAACTCCAAATTGAGGTCATGATAGCTCATTGGAAATATATTTGTGTCTAGTTATCATTTGATGCATCAAGCAAGTCATTTGGCCAACCAAGCTAGGAGAAAACTTGATTTTCCCAAGGTCACTTCAGAGGTGCATTCAATTCTCCTGAGGCAACGGTATTTTTGACATTTATCTAAAACCATGACACCTGTGTAAAAAGTGAAGGAGGTTTTTCTTCCTTGGCCTGTTTTTGATAAAAACCTCTCTCAGTTTTTCAAAATGCATCTTTTATTGCTCAGAAAAATTATTTGAGTGAAACCTAGCCCGATGTGTGGAACAAGGGAATTGTCGAAATGAAGTGAAATGAAGGGGATAAGGGGCTTCTAAATTCTTGAAAAAAAATTTGGAAGTAGGAAGGGATGTTAGGAAGTAGGGGAAAGTGGAATCTCAGAGATTGAGGGAGGGGAAGGGGTCCAAAAGGGCAAAACACAGGCCCAACCTAGAAAATTGCCAAGTTGTAGCAAGAAACTAGGGTTTGTGCGAAAATGAGGAATTTGGGGGATCTCAGTGATGGGAAGTGTTTAATAAGGTACATTAAGGATGAGGGAAGGTGTATGAACATCTGGATACAAGTTTTGCTAATGATTTGACCATTCAAGAGAAATTGCCTTCAAAACCCTAGGAGAGGGAAATGAACCTTGCCTAGGCGCAACTGAAGCATTAACAAGGTGTAAAATGACCCAATGGAACCTGACATGATGATGAAAACCCTCTGAATGATGATAGACTCAGCTGAATAGTGACTTAGACTGACATTTGGGCAACTTTGAAAGGAGTGAAAGCAAACCCTAGACCGAATGCCCAGTGACCGAATTTTGCTTGAAGACTCACTAAAATGACAAAATTTGACCTTGACACTCTGAGACCACTTTGTAAGAGCATATTTGATCACTGGAGGAAGGCTGGAAAGATTGACACTAACAGGAAGCATGATCATAGCACATGGAGATGAAAGGAAACATATCACACTCTATCCTCCTACTCAATATCTTTCTTTACTATCATGGTCTGATAACCAACAGGAAGAAACTATAAATTTTTTAAGCATTAATCAAGCCTTTAATTTTAGAAAAGAAGAAGAAAATGAGGATTTAATAGACCTTTTTAACTCCGAACCTGGTATTTCTGAGAAACTATCAATAACACAATATGAAGCTGCAAATAATCTTCTAAATCAATGTTTTAAGGAAAATTGTACTATTCAATCATTGTAGAATTCATTTGAAAGCAATTTTCCTGTCAACTCAATTACCAATTCTCAAAGAAAAATCATTGAAACCAATCCTGGAAAGAATTTAAATATTGGTAGTAATCTACAATCATCACAAGAACAACATGTAATTGCATTGCTACAGAAATGTTCAAAATATTTTCCCTGGGACTATACAGATATGGAAGGAATCCATCCAAAAAAAATTATCCATCACATTTATGCAGATGAAACAATCAAACTAGTGAGGCAACCACAAAGAAGAATGAATCTAATAATGAAATAGATAGCGAAAGAGAAATTGCAAAAACTATTACAAGTAGGATTTATATACCCTATCTCTGATAATCAATGGGTTTCTACCCTAGTTGTGGTACCAAAGAAAAATGGCAAATGGAGAATATGTGTAGACTATAGGGAACTAAACAAGGCAACATTGAATGATCATTTCCCACTACAATTCATTGATCAAGTACTAGACTCATTGGCAGGGAAAATGTTATTTTCCTTTATTGATGGATTTAGTGGTTATAACCAGATCAAGGTAACATTGGAGGATCAGGATAAAACTGCATTTACTTGTCCATGGGGTACATATGCTTACAATTTTTTACCTTTTGGATTATGTAATTCACCTGCTACATTTCAAAGAGTAGTCCTAGCTATGTTTTCAGATCTTATACATGAGTGTGTTGAAGTCTACATGGATGATTTTACTATTTATGGAAGTACATTTGATGATTGTTAAATAACCTTGAAAAAGTTATAAAGATATGCATAGAAACTAACTTATCCCATAGCAATGAGAAATGTTTTATGATGTTAACTAAGGGAATAGTGTTGGGAAACCACATTTCCACTTCTAAAATTAAGGTAGATCTAGTAAAGATACAAGTCATTGTAAAATTAATGCCACCAAAAACATAGAAAGAAGTAAGAAGTTTATTGGGATATGCAGGATACTACAAAATATTCATTGAAAACTTCAGTAAAATAGCTTTACCCTTGTTCAAATTACTTGCAAAATACATTGAGTTTCAATGGACTACAAATTGTCAAAATGCATTTGAAAAACTGAAGGAAAAATTGTCTATGGCACCCATTCTCAGAGGACCAAATTGTTCATGACCATTCCACATATCTACTGATGCATCAAACATGACTATAGGACCATCTCTAGGACACAAATAAAATCAGAGTAACTATGTAATTTATTTCATAAGCAAAAATTTAACTCCGACAGAATTAAACTATACAGTAATTGAAAAAGAAAAGCTAGTTGTTGTGCATGCGGTCAATAAATTTAGGAATTTTATAATAGGATATCAAGTATTTATTCATAACGATCATTCATCCATTAAATATTTAATGAAAAAAACAATTACCAGTGGCAGAATTACTAGATGGTTGTTACTAATGCAAGAATTCAATATTATTGTTCTAGATCAACTAGGAAAAGATAATCAAGTGGCATATTTTATGTCAAGACTTAATTCTCTTGGTGATCTTATCCGTGTTTCAGACAATTTTCGTGATGAGAATCTATTTTCTATGACAACTAAAACCCCATGGTTTTCAGATGTAGCAAATTATTTATCATCTGGAATATTACCATCCCATTTCAGTAGCAAGAAGAAAAGAAAAATAATCAGAGAAAGTGCGAGATATACTTGGGTCAATGGTGACCTCTTCTATACTAGTCTCGATATTTTAATAAGAAAATGTGTAAGAGAATATGAAATTCTGGATATTCTAAAATTATTTCATGATAAACCATGTGGTGTCCATTTTGCAGATACACGAACATAATACAAGGTGCTCAAGATTGGCTACTACTGGCCAGCAATCTTCAAGGACTTAAAGAACTATTTCAGAAGATGTGATGGCTGCCAAAGAACTAGAAGACGTGTAGTATCAGATGAAATGCCATTAGAACAACAAGTACTATAGAACCATTTGAACAATGGGATCTAGACTTTGTGGAGCCTATTAACCCACCTTTAGATGGAAAGAAGTACATCTTAGTATGTACAAACTATGTTACAAAATGGGTAGAAGCAAAAGCAGTGGCACGAGAAAAAGAAGAAATAGTGGTTTCTTTCCTCTTTGAAGAAATATTTGTAATATTTGGAGTTCCAAGACAGATTGTTACAGACCAGGGAACATAGTTCAATTCTAAACTTGTATGAGATCTTACAGAAAAATACAAAATCAAACATAGAAAGTCTACTCTGTATCATCCACAAGAAAATGGACAAGTGGAATCTACTAATAAGGTTCTGGAAAACATCATGGCAAAGACAATGAAAATAAACATAAAAGATTGGTTAGACAAATTAAATGATTCATTATATGCATACAAAATCAGAGGGAAAAATACTACTGGATGCAGTCCATATTAACTAGTATATGGTAAAGAAATTATGTTACCAATTGAATTTCAAATTCGTACATTCAAACTTACAAAATAATTAGGATTAGACCTGTCAGAAGCTCAAAAGAAGAGACTAATGCAGCTGAATATATTAGACGAGTTCAAACACCAAGCAGTGGAGCATACATCACTAGTAAAGAAACAGAGAATCAAATGGCATGACAAATTTATCAAAAACAAAATTTTTCATAAGGGAGACGGGCACCTCTTTTCGACTCCATGTACAAAGATTTCAAAGCTAAGTTCACTACTCATTGGCTTGGACCATATGAAATAGAAGAAATATTTGGCAATGGAGGAGTCAAGATTAAGACAATTGATGAAACAACTATTTCATTTCTAGTTAATGATCATAGAATCAAAGTTTATAACAAACCTATCAATAAAGAAGACTTTTAGAATAGAGTCTCAGCAGAAAACAATATGGAATTATTGGAACAACATAGAAATATGCCTTCCCTACTTCCAGAATAAATAAATAAAAAGAAAGTTAAAAAATAATAAAGGAGTTTGGTTGTGAAAATCCAGGATACTGGCACAATAAAAACTCGAATTCATATTGGAAACCCAACTTGTTTGGCCAATATCAATTTTCTTTTATGTTTTTCAAAATTCACTTTTCAGAATCAACTTCCAAAATTCAAAGATTTGAGGATAAGTCTCAAGTTCAGTCAAGGGGAAGCTTCAAAATAAACCAACAAACTATGTAGCTGGTTTGTAGAAGGGACCTGAGACATTATAATCAAAATTCATCAGTAAGGGACCTAAATAAGATCAATATCATATATTATTGCAGAAGGGACTTGATTATTCATTTTAAATCAACATCAGAGGGACCTGAAGAGCAACCACAAGCATCTATAATCCAGCAAAAATCATTCAGCAGAATGCATTTTGAAGTCAAAGTATTGTCATCATTAGCATAAGGCCAAGTATTGACAAAATAGCAAAGGTCATCATCAACAGAAGAAAATCATTGACAATGAGCTATCAAGTGAAATGAAAGTATCGTAAGTTTAAAATATTCTTAATGCCTTCGATTTTGAAATTTTTTCCAAGATTGATAACCTAGTTTAAACTTGAATATGCAATACTCCTAGCCATGTATATATCATCTTACATTATCATACATTACCCTGCATTTTATACATTCATTCATCTCATCATCAATCACATCACTTGTAATTTTGAACCAAAATTTTCAGCCACATCTCATTTTTGAGGAATTTTTTTTTTCTCATGGAAAAAATTGTCTACACAACAAAGAAGGATTAGTTTATGTCCCTACAACACAAGAATAGAGAGGGTTAGTATCATTAGATATATACTTAATCTTTCAAAAAGAATTTGATTTGAAATGACCCAAGATTATGGTCATTTCAAAATAAATATCAACACATAAGCATATGATGAAAAGGGACAAATGTGCAATGATAAAGTCATGAATATGCAACATGAAAACAAGTATGATGGATATAAGAAAACATAGTGCATGAAATGGAAAAATCATAAGCTAAAGTCCTAATGGAATGTGTATTACAAATTGTAATCTAAAAACTATGATGCAACATAAAACAAGTGTCGAAGGAATGTACAAAGGATAGCATGGTCATAAGTAAATGAACCATGATGCATTAAATAACACAAGTGGCAACCAAAATCGAAAAATGAAAGGCTAGCTAGTCAAATCAAGAAGCAAGCAAAAAATCAAAACCTTTTTCAAAGGATTGAACATTGTCTGTGTATGATATCCTTCATCATCATATCTTAACCTAGCTCAGAATTGAGGACAATATTGTGTATTCATCCATAGCTCAAGAAAATGAAAAGAACCCTGACTGAAAGAGAAATACGTAGAGAGAAAAATGCAGAAAGTGAAGGGAATTATGTGGGAGAGAAGAACCCTGTGTAGTGGAGGAATTGTGTGAAAAATTGTGTGGAATTGCAGGGATGGATTGGAGGAACTCTGTCGAGAATAAGGAGAAGCATTTTTAAAGAAGGAGAGAGCAATCGTTTCCTTTGCGCCGAGCTAACATTTATCTCCAACAAATTCTAAAAATGATGTAGTGATCAGGTAAGAGTCAATTCCGGGGTCTCCTCAACAACTATAAGATTTCGGAAAAAAAGGGTTTAACTTAAGATTTTGTTCATATGTGTCATAATGTGAGAAAAAAAAGACTCTAGTTATGGATTTGCAATGCTCTGTCAACTTTAATATACTCTTCCACCTATAGAAACCATGATTTTTTGAGATGTTGTAGGAGAGTTTGATTAAAACTATATGTTTACACAGGAAGGACAAAACCATTAACAAGAGATTTCTACAAGTTTTCTACATGTCACTTGCAGTTCAAGTATCAAAACAACGATTTCCTCATGCAATTTTTGTGAAAAATTTTGCACATAAAAATGAAGCTATCGTTATTTCAAATACACAGTACACAGTTTTTCAAACAGAGAGGGCTTTTCATAAAGTTTTATGAAAAAATTTTGCAAAAGAAGAGAGATTTAAATACGATTTGCAAAACAATGAGATATTTTTCTTAGGGTGGAGATTTTTGCTTTGGGTCTTTTACACAGTAAGAGTTTTTATTCAGTTTACAAACAGAGGATTTTGTTTGGATACCATTTTCAGTAGAAGACAGGGAAATTGAAGATTTAAAGGCAGAGGAACTAATCTCATTTTCTCAAAGTGGTGAGCTCCAGTATTGCAGCAATAATGCTACAACTCCTGGGACTCCCTTCTGTACTTTTATCAACCCGGTAGTTCGTAACAAACTTGGAAGCGACGGTGCTATATGCACAAGTACTAGCTCTTACCGCAGCTGTCACTCGGTCAGCTGGCACAAGTCCGCTAGGGGCTCAAGCCAACTTCTATGAGCTCTGAGAAGAAGCTTTTTAACCGATGGACGAAAGCTACTCTAAAGAAGGCTGATCTATTTGCAGAAAGAACTGGAAAGCAAAAAGGAAACATAAACCCTAGCAAACCCTAATTCTACCAGCTAACCCTACTGATGCAAGAAAGAGGATGCAAGCTACTGAAAGAAATGCCATTGACTTCTAGGAAGGTAAATACATGTATCTAAGCTACTTCTATAGTAACATCTGAAAAAACCTCCTTTTGTATTTTTGAATAAGTTGCCAAAGTTATTATGCATATGGTTTGACTGTTTTTGGGCTGTGCAAAGGTGGATATGCAAGAAGAAATGCTTGGGAAAGGTCAAGAAGGTTCAGAGAGGGCCAAAGGAGTCCCTAACACCCTTCCATAGAGTTTCACCGAGTTTGGCTGTCAAGAAACCTCATTCGTGAGCCTCTACAGGAAGTCTGCAGGGGTTCTACAGGATGTCTGCGATTTTCTACAGGATGTCTGGAATTTTCTACAGGATGTTCAGAAGTGAGGTTTTTGGTGGATGAATGGAGAGGGAAAGATGAAGGAGTGAGTGTGGAGGTAGGGTGAGGGTTGGAGATGGTCTAGAACTCGGTGGATGGAGTTGTGGACAGGTGGGGATGGCTGTATTTGGTTCAAAGAAGACGAAAGCAATGTTACACACAAAACTAGGGTTATGGGAGCAAATGGAAAACTGGAGGCAAGGATTCTAAACAGAGGGTGGAGTGGATGGTGCTGATGGAGAATGAACAGATGAAGGAGTGGTACAGGTGCTCTGCAAGGCGTTTCTTCCAACCGATCAAACGAAGACCTGTAAATTCGAAATCCTAATTATGATGACCTAAATCTGCTAACTGCCAGCAAAGAGAATGAAACAGAAGTGTGACCTGCAATGAAACCGTTTATTTTAGCTCATGCAACTAAGCAAATGAAAGTCTGAACTTGTAACCAACTTCTACACATGGAAATCAAACACTAGCGATTGCATGGCAAAGAAAAATCAGTGTTTTTGTGGGTAGCAAAGTTATCCTGATCCCAGCTCCAGATCCTACTGAAGGAGAGGTGAAACCAGAGATGTTTGATGGCCCTTTTCTTGAAGCTTTTCTGTTAACAGCCTATCAACTAAGTCTGAGCATTCAAAAAGTCTATCTAACCATTAACAGTGACCTAGTTAATCAGCAAAATTTAACCTACTTAACAGAAATGTTTTTGCAAATGCATAAAGAACAACTAACAATACATAGAGGAGGCCTTAGCACTCGGGTTGGGCCCAACCCCAAGAGCTGCAGGCTCCTATAAAGAACTCAGATCTGATACCAAGTAAAGCTGCTTATCATTATTCAAATATAACCATCATAAGAAAGTTGTACATCAGTAAAATAGGCTGAGCAAAATGACAGCACTATAGTGCAAAAATAACAATAGTTCCAAAAGTAAACTATGAAGGTTGAGGCCTTCCTATTTGTACAATACGAGGGGGCTAGCAGCCCTCCTAGATTCAAGGGACTCGGCTGTCCCAACTGCTAGTGAACAGTCACTCCTCCAAAATCTACTTGGCTGCCTTTAGAACTCGTTTTGGTGGCCTGTGGAGCTCGGTGTTGAGGGTGGAGATTTCGAGGAAGGTCATTTAATGCAAGAGACAACCTCCCTACGAATCCTCACCTCCAGCTTGGCTGTCAACTGACCCATGATTGCTTGGTTTTGCTCCAAAATTTGTCCAAAAATCCTGAAATAACCACGTATTAGCCTCCTAGGTAGAGTGACCACCCTTATTCGTTCAAATAACATAAACATACTTGGAAAACATGCATAATCTATGAAAAATGGAGGATTGAACAAGGATAATTAGGCAAAATGAGCCCAATAAGTTACCCAATTTGGGGGCTTATCATCACCCCCCTGCTAAATCGGTTGCTCATCCTCTGAGCAACTAGTCCAGCTCATCATCTTTTATGGCTTTGATCGCCTCCCTCACGTCCCAAGCCTCTGCTGTGATATCCTCTTCATGATCGTGGAATCCTACCTTCCTTTCCACCTACTCCCATTGTCTACCTTCCTCCTCTTCCTTTACTCCTTCTAGCAATCCCAAAAGTAAAGGAGGACTGAATTTCAAGCCAGTCCAATTGGCCTGCAAGTTCTGGATCAACTGTTTGTAGAGAGGTACCCTTGCCAAGGCCTCCCTCATCCTAGTGGGAGAGTGGTATTCCCTTATCTTCAGGCTGTGAGGCAGTGTGTTCCACCGCCTTGTGCAGGCATGCATATAGTTTCCCCCCAACAGCCTCTCCATGTCCTCAAAATGGGAAATGGCTTGAGCCTGTTGCTCAATGTATTTCGGTAGATCTTGAGGACTGTTGGCCAAGTGCTGGTGGGCGCTTATCACTGCCAATGGATCATCTGGCTCTGCTCTGATAATGAGAGGCTCACTGAGCTCTCTGCCTATGATACTGCGGACCTCTGCTGCTCTCTTCTCCTCATGGCTCATCCAAGAGGCCATGGCCATCAGCTGGACATCTCCCATCGCCGTGTTAGGATCCCATGCATTCATGTCCAAAAGGGCGAAGTTATGCAAGTAGAACTCTGCCAATTTGGCCCTATCCTCAGATGAACTACTGCCACATAAAGCTGCAAACTGATGATAATTTTGGAAAGGGGTGATGCCCCTTTGAGCCAAGGTATTGATTTGAAACTGTAGCCATTGGTCCTTGAGGTAAAGGGCATAGGATTTGGCAGGCTGCCTACACTACAGAGCTTCCATTGCCCAGCTGGCCATGCAGGCCAGTTGGGCCTCCTTTTCTTGCAGCTGCTGTTTTAGAGAATGTATCTGTAATTCTTGTTCCTGTAGCTACTGGTTCAGTGCCTCAATTTCAGTCTGTGTCCCTTCCTTCCTTTTCTGTTCATAAGGGGTATCTGTGGCTATTGTGGGCCCCTCCTGTTGCTCTTGTTCCCCCAGGATGTGAGGCCTGTCTTCCTTCCTCTGTCCCTGTAATTGTAGCTGCTGTCTAAGTAGCTCATTTTCTTCCTGTAGCCTGACTTGCTGGCAGTTTCCCACATGTTTTGCCATAGCCAACTCTCTTCTTGCCTCCTTGAGTTGTTCCTCCAGGAGACCTATATCTGCTACTCCCTTAGACTTGGCAATTTTGATCCATGTGTGGGTCCTCACTCTTTCTTCCTCTAGTGCAAAGAAAAGTGGCACCGTGAATTTCTGAGGAATGATCTTTCTAGCCTCCAAGAAGTTATAATAGGAGCCCAAGCTGGGCTGGGGGCTAGGTTCCATAATGTGCTCTACTTCTTTTTCCTTTTGTGGCGATTGCGCTGCCTTACCTTCAATTTCTTCGGTCTCCTTGAGCCTGGCCAATGTTTCCTGTAGAATTGTTTCAGCATCCTATAGAGAGGCTTTTGTGTCCAACATTTTCATCCTCTCCCTCCAGGTGGATGTCTTCGGGATTCCCCATTCATAAGTGATGGCTGCCTTGGAGGGGTACCTCTCCTTTGGTGTGGTAGGGGTGTCGACAATGGTGATTGGTTCTTTGGATGGAGGTTGGGGTCTACCGGTTTTAATTCTTACACTTCTTCTTGCCTTAAAGTACAGGGGAGGCTCCCTCTTTCACTTTTCCTTCTGCTTGGGGGATGTGCTTAGGGTGGCCAGCACAGCTGCTGTCTCCCTAGCTAAAATCTCGGCCGATTTCTCCTTCTGCTACCCTTTCCCCGGACTTCCTATAGAAAGTCCTGTAGTGGCCATTTTCTGGCTTCCTGTAGAAGCAGTTTTCTGACTTCCTGTAGAAATAGCCTGCTGGCTTCCTGTAGAAACAGTTTTCCCTGATTTGGCTTGCTTGGCTGAGGGTGCCTTCTCTTTGACTTGTGCTGTGGTTGCCTCGAGTGTTGTTTGAATCCTTTCAGTCTTCTCTGCCTGAGTTTGCAACCGTTTCTCCCTTGGTGTTGGTGTTTTTATTTTACTCCCAGCTTTGGCCTCAGCAGCTTGTCCTTTTTCTTGCTTTTCCTTTTTCTTTTCTTGTGGCTTTTCCTGTGATGTTCTGCCCTAGGTTTTCTTACCCTTAGCTTCCTTACCCTTAGTTTTCTTCTCTGCCTCAATATGCTCCTTCTCCTCACTGCTAGATGAAGTGAGTTCTTCTGCCAGAGTCCAGATATCATCATTCTTGGTCATATTGTGGAAAATCTCCCAGGAGATAGGGACGGTGTAAGTATGGAGGGCATCTTCTACAAGGAGCTTGATAAGCCCATGATGAGCCAGCTTGTCTGGTGTCCCCTCCTTCAGTTTTGTGCCACACTCAATCAATGACTGCAGGAGGAAGTATGGGATGCTCAATTTTTGTTCTGAGGGCAAATCCATCTTATGCCTGAGCTCAGTTAACAAGCGGAAGTGATAACCATACACAATACTAAATCGCCCCTCACAGGTAATATATTTCATAATTTGAAGGCTGACCTCACTCCAAAATGGCTGTAAGCTAGCTCTCCGGACCCCATTTTTATCCTCTGAAAACTGTTCTTCTGGTAGGAAGAATTCCTTTTTGGCTTTCTGGCCCAATTTCCTTTCCTCTTTATCCCGGGGCATCCCCAATGGCAATTCAGTGACCCAGCTAATGAGTTGTGGGGTGAGTTTCAAGGTCAGTCCCCTGAAATTTACAGTTGCCAATGTTTTTGATTTGGGCTACAGGGACCTTAGGAACTCCTCTGTTATTTCATCATTGTGACCTTGGATTTTATCACAAAAGGTCATCCACTTTGCACGGGTAAATAGGTCTACCACCTCAGGAGTTTCTCTCAATTTCTTGGAATCCGAGGGTTCCTTTCTGATAAACCCTCCAGGCATGGTGAAAATACCCTGTTTTCAGCTTGAGCTCTAGTTAGAATGGAAATTCGGATGTGGATTTCCTCCTTGGTTCTCAGGACAGGGTTTCTCCGCTGTTTGTATCTCCCCTTTCACCAATTCTCTGGTTAAAATACTGCTGCCGCCCAAGACTTCGACTTGTCAAAAGGAATGAAGCTCTCACAGATAGAGTGCAGAGCAAATTTTCATACCAATCATATAACAGTCACAAAAAAATTGATACGTGCACAGGTGAGCCTTACAGCAGTTTGTCATTATAATGGGGAGAGTTTGTTAACAGGAACCATGGAGGTGAGTACGACGCAGCACCATTGAAAAGAAATTCTGTGTATTATATAAGCAAACCACCGTTCTTGACCACAGGCAAACTGGTTTCAATTTTCCCCACTTCAAACAAGTTAATTCACGACCTTTCGAAGATTAAGCATGGGGATGGCATGTTCGAGGCTACCTCTCCTCGAGATTTCCAATTCCGACGCACAGACACGGGTTTTTATGCTCCGGTAGCTTTCACTCTGCTTCCTATAGAGCTCCTTCCTATAGAGAGCTTCTGCTACTTTTGGAGGATGTCGCGGCACTACGGAGTAATTCTAGGACGAGGGAAGAGTTTGAACTGAGCCGAAAAACTTGGGCTAACGAATTGTAGAGGAGGAGGACGCTCACGTTGCTGAAAAACCGGTTGTGGCATAAATGACAGTGGTTGAGGTGCGTGCTCTGGCCGAATGATTTTGAAATACAGCGTAATTCATGGCGCGGGGGTGAGGTGTCCAGGCCGAGCCGTTAAACAACGTCACTGCCATCATTCCCCGGCATGTCTCTGACCGCCAATATCTAACTCCGCCATTACCCGCCGTCATCCCTGTCAGTCCGCTGATTTCACTGCAAATCTGCTAATTTCCCCAACTGGACACTTCCCACATGTCGGCTCCACGTCTTTTTGGCAGAATCGAGCGTAACCATGCTCGTTCAGATCCCACGAGACAGTTCTACTGGCTATGGGTGGCCAGTTGACTGACCATTGCATTTGTTCAATCCGCACATTCACAGACATGCAAGTTTCATAGCATAGTTCATGTTAATTTGACGAAATAAGGTTGAGCACTTACCTGGGGTGACCGCGGCTGTGTTTCGCAGGTTTTTGGACATGAAGCAATGGTTTTTCTCACTACTGCTTCATGCACAGGCGTGGTAATTCCCTCGTTCATTTGCTGGTGTCAGATGCAAGGCTTTCAGGAACCGGTCCTCTGGTGGTGAACGTTGCATGCACAACCCCGTCTACTCTCAGCCGTTGAGGAGGTGTTCATATTTATGCGGATTTGGTTGCATGCCTCCTGTGCTAATCTCAACTGCTCCTGACTCCATAGTGTGTATTCCAGGCGGATCAGCTGCTACAAGATTCCTGTAGGACATCCTGTAGCTGCTTCTCCTCCTGGGCTGCATGCTGAAACGGGCACAGCTATAGTCACGGATGAAGGGTCCTCTTTGAGATTTTGACAGGTATAGTATGCAGGCCTTCATGTATTTGATTTGTCCCCTAGAAAAAAATGGCAATCTGAGGAAAACATGACTTTTTTTTTTTTTTTTTTACATGACTATGCAGGGGTACAGGACCAAATGGTGGTAATGGCAGTGGAAAGAGAGGAAACAGGTGATGGATGGGACAAAGGGGTGGCTGCAGGCCTCACCAACAACCTTCAAGTCTTAAATCCTCATCCAGAATCGATTTTGGCTCGTCCAAAGGTTCTACAGGATGTTTCCTGTAGAAATGCAGAACTTCCTGTAGAAAGCCCTAAAACTTCCTGTAGGAGGTTGAATCTTGACCCGAATGTGTCCAAATCCTGGAAAACGTGTGTGGCCATGGAGGGAGTGTCGGTGAGGATGCCTGGTAACTTGGGATGGACCCCTGTCCTTGATTTGCACGACCCTCTTTATCTGCATTATATCCCTGCAACCTGCAATAATTTCAAAGATCAGACCTGTTTTTTCTTCTTTTTCTTCTTTTTCTCCTTTTTTTTTTTTTTTTTTTCTTTTTAAAAGACAGCAAGGGTGCCTCTATGAGGTTTTCACCCCCACTATCTGCCCTGGGCGCCTCAAAGAGGTTTTCACCCAAGGATCTTTTTTTATTCCATTTCTTTACTTTTTTAAGAGACAGCAGGGGCGCCTCCATGAGGTTTTCACCCTCACTGCCTGCCCTGGCCGCCTCAGAGAGGTTTTCGTCCAGGGATCTTTTTATTCACTTTTTTTTTTTTGAATGATCAAGGTGTGGCCGGAACAGGGGCAGAACCCTGCTCTATTACCAGCACTGATTTTTCCACAGTTTCAATGAACTCTTGCCTTGAAAGGGGTTTCTTGTAGATTTTCAGTCAATGCCCATTGACAAGCATGGGGATGGCCTCTTCATCAATGGTCCTGATAAGGAGTGAACCATTGTCGTTACATTTCTCCACTGTATACGGTCCTAACCATCTTAATCTCAGCTTCCATTTGAAATCCTTGTATTTGGAGTCATACAGCAGCGCCCAATCTCCCGGTTGGAATTGCTTTTCATTAAGCTGTCGGTCATGCCATATCTTCCTCTGGAGTTGAACTACTTTTGAGTGGAGGAGGGCCTGCATTCTTTGTTCATCTAATCCATTCAGCTGTAATAATCTCTCACGTTGGGCATGGCTGAGATCTAGGTCTAGCTGAGCTGCCACCCTCAATGTATTGTACTCGAACTCTATGGACAACAAAGCTTTCTTCCCGTAGACCAGCTCATAAGGTGTGAAACTGGTTGTGGTCTTCCAAGTGGTGTTGTAGGCCCAGGTGGCCTCAACCAAGCGATCTGCCCAATCCTTTCTGCTGTTGCTCACAACCTTCGTCAAAATCCCTTCCAATGCTCGATTAGTGACTTCCACCTACCCATTTGCTTGAGGATGATAGGGGGTGGAAATCTAGTGCTTGATCTTGTGATGAGCGAGCAAATCTTCAATCAGGTTGGAGGTGAACTGGCTTCCTTGATCTGTGACTAACTCTCTTGGGTAGCCAAACTTGTAGAAGATATTTTCCCTCAGGAACTCAGCCACCTTTTCTTCTGTTGCTGCTTTGATTGCCTTTGTTTCTGCCCACTTGGTCAGATAGTCGGTGCACACAATGATGTAAGACCATTGCTTTGAAGGAGGGTTGATAGGACCCACAAAATCCATGCCCCACTTCTCAAATGGCTCAAAGGTCACTTGAGGTTGGAGAGGCATTTCCTCTCTTGGAGTCGGTTTCCCCATCCTCTGACATCGGTAACATTGGCTTCTGTATCTTCTGACATCCTGATGAAGAGTAGGCCAATAGTAGCCTGCCTGTACAATTTTGAAGGCAGTCCTTTTTGCTGCAAAGTGGCCTCCACAAGGTCCATCATGACAGGTTAGGAGGATGTCAAAGACTTCCTCCTCCCTAACATAACGTCTCAAGATCTGATCTGGGCCAAGCTTAAACAAGTTGCCCCCGATCCACGTGAACGGGGCACTCTTCCTTACAATTCTACTCTTCTCCTTTCAGGACAAATGCGGAGGGAACTGTGCTGAGACCAAGTAATTTGCTATATCATCAAACCATGGGGAGAGTACTGAGATAGCAAATAGATGTTCATCTGGCATCTGGTCATCCACTGTTTCTTCCTCAACTATAGGCAAGTCCAATCTAGACAAGAAGTCAGCAACAACATTTTCCTTACCTGGCTTGTCGACAATCGTCAAATCAAATTGTTGTAACAAAAGTAACCATCTAATAATACGAGCATTGACATTAGGCTTATTCATAAAATACTTAATCGCAGCATGATCGGTGTGCAAAAATGTTTGATAGCCAGTGATGTAGTGTCTAAACTTGTTTAGGGAATGGACTACGGCCAGGAACTCTTTCTCGGTTACAGTATAGTTCATTTCTTCCTTGGACAGGTTTTTGCTAACGAAGTATATGGCATATGGGATTTTCTCCTCAATTTTTCCTAAGGCTGCCCCTATGGCTTTGTTCGAGACATCAGTGTGGATGTGGAAAGGTAGGGCCCAGTTTGGACCTCTCAAGATCGGGGCAGACACCAGGTTTTATTTCAACTCATCCAGTGCCCCTTGACAGTTGTCAGTCCATTTAAACTCAACATCTTTCCCTAAGAGTCCAAACAAAGGCGAGGCTAGCTTGCTGAAGTCTTTAATGAATCTTCGATAATATCCTGCTAAGCCTAGGAAACTCTGAACATCTCTTACCTTTTGAGGAGGTGGGACCTTTTGGATGATAGCAATTTTATTAGGATCCACCTATAATCCTTGGCGAGAAATGGTATGTCCTAGCACGGTCCCTTCAGTCATCAGAAATTCACATTTTTCAAGACTGAGGGACAGGTTCATCTCAATGCACTTGGTTAGAACTTTTCCGAGATTGGTCAATGCTTCTTGGAAGTTGGACCCATAAGGAGTGAAGTGATCCATGTAGATTTCTACCGAATCATGGAGCAACTCAGAAAAGATGCTCAATACTGCTCTCTGGAAAGTGGCAGGAGCGTTGCATAGCCCAAAGGGAAGGACTCGATAGGCAAAGGTACCCCAAGGATAGGTGAAGGTGGTTTTATCTTGGTCTTTCGGGCTGATTTGGATCTGGTTATACTCGCTGAACCCATCTAGGAAAGAGAAGAACTTCTTCCCTGCCAATCCATCCAACACCTAATCTATGAAAGGCAAAGGGAAATGGTCTTTCTTAGTGGCTTTGTTAAGTTCTCGGTAATCTACACAGATTCTCCACTTCCCGTTCTTCTTGGGCACAAGCACTAGAGGCGAAACCCACTCACTATCGGAGATAAGATACATGAATCCTGCATCCAACAATTTTTGCAATTCTTCTTTGACAATGTCCTTAAGGGCTAGATTCATTCTCCTCTGAGGTTTCCTGACTGGTTTACAATCTTCTTTAATGTAGATGTGATGGGTACAGACCAAAGGATGGACTCCTTTCATCTCCTTATAGCTCCAGGTGAAAGCATCTAAATGTTTGTTCAGTAAGCTACACAGCTCGTTCTCTTAGGAAGGAGATAGGGAGGAGCAGATCTTCAAAGTTCTCTCGGGGCCAAACTCCACATTCTTAACTCTGGGATAGGTTGGATCAGTCACACGGAGGTCCACTAAGGTGCTGGCTTGGGTATCGTCCACCAATTCCTCTAAGGACAATGCACTGGGAGGTGGATTCTGAATCAAGGTCTCAATCAAATCATCCTCGGTTTGAGGGCCTCCCCTAGTGGTTTCTATGGTGCACAAGGGTGCAGAGTATACCTCATCCTCATCTCCTTCTTCCAGCCAGAGCGGTAAGTCATGTTCTAGCAAAGGCTGGGCAGGAGGGTATAGGACTAGCTGCTTGGACATAGGACCATTTTTTATGGTCATGTTTCCCGCTTGGCAACTGATGTAAGCATCCGCAGTCGCTAACCAAGGCCTTACAAAGATGAGGGGGTATCCAGTAAGCTTTGCCTTTGGTTGAAGGACCAAGAAGTCCATAGGATACTCCCAAGAGTCAACAGAGACCAAGAAATCCTCCACAATCCCTTTGGGAGTCACGGTGGAACGATATGCCAACTGCAGGACTGTCGAGGTCTTCCTTAAGGAACTCTGAAGGTTGAGTTTAAGCATGGTGTCCCTGGTCATCACATTAATGGCAACCCCTAGATCAATCAAGGTATGGGGGATAATGGTGCCATTGACGTGGACATCAACTACAGGGCTCCTAGGGTCCAAATACTTTGGAAATATTACTTGCCCCAACATTAGATCAGACATTTGTCCTATGACATTGATAGTCGAGGCATCTCTCTTTCTCCTGCCTGGGTGCTTGAAACACTTCTCCTTAATCAATTTGTTGTATATCGGTACATCTTTGATGGCCTGGAGAAGGGGTATTTTCACACACAACTGTTTTAGTTCCCCCAGAAGTTCAGTCTCCTCTGGGTTTGGTTGTATGGCTACTGTTAGTCGCTCAGGAAAGGGTCGAATGGCTTTGGGTTCACTTTCCTGGTTCCCTTCCTCGTCCTCTGGGGGAGGAGGTTGGCGATCTGGAAGGGTCTTTCCAGATCGCAGGTTGATCTCCTGGATCTCCACAACATAGGTAGGACATGTTGTCTCCCCAGTGTATACCTGCTGGGCCTGTCGGTTGTTGGGGTTTGGGTTCGGTTGGGCAGGCATCTGGGGTTGTCTTGGAGGAGCAGGAGATAATGGTTGTGGTTGAGCTGGTGGTGGAGGCAAAATGGTGGGAGGAGAGTTGTATTGGGGCCTCCACCCCGGTTGAGGTGCATTCCACTGAGGCTGTGGCTGGATATGTGAGTGAAACGAATGAGCAGTGGGTTGAGAATGGTATTGAGGTCGATAAGACCAGGGAGGAGGTGCAGACCAGGATGGATGAGCAGGGGGACCCCAAGAAGGCATGTGAGCAGATTGGTTGGGGCTATAATAAGCTTGGGATGTCCCTTGCATCCCCTGCTGGTAAGGTCTAGGTCCATGCGGTCTCCTTTGGTTGAGGAAGTAGAGAGGTTCAGTGGGTGCCTCAGTCCCTTGGTACATGGCTTTGAATCCGGGCAAGGTTGGGCATTGGTTTGTAGGGCGGTTCTCCTCACAAACGAAACATACCTCCACTGAGTGCAATGGACACTCGTTCTTAGGGTGCTTCCTCGTACATCTGGGACAGAAAATGGCCAAAGCCCTCTCAGCCTCCTCTTTCTTTTGTTGGATTCGGAAAGTATCAAGTTGCATGGCAATGGTCTGTCTCATCTCACTTTTGAGGTCTTCCATCTGATTAGCAAACTCATGTTTGGAGAAGGTAGTACTAGCTCAAAGTGGATTCCCCCTACCTCTTTTCCGGGCTGCCCTAGAGTGGTTTCTAAACACAGTCTTTATGTCCTCATAAGGTAGTTGGTAAATATCTCCTCCAGCTAGCATGTGAAGGGTATCTAGAAGGTCTTCAGGGACTCCTCGGAGTAGAACCAGCTTTAGAGATTTAGGGTCAAGTGTGCACCTGGCTCGTTTATAGCTAAGTTGGAACCTTTCCTCATAGTCCTCTAGAGACTCATCATTTCCCATGGTCGTCTGAAAGATTTCCCGCTTGGTTTCCTTTGACCTACAATAATCCCGGTATTTGTTGTTAAAGGCTTGCTGCATCTGAGCCCAAGTAGTGATACTGTTTCCAGGTAACCCCATGAACCAGCATAATGCTGCATCCTTGAGGGTAGAGGGAAAAAGTTTCAACTTTTGCTCATCTTCTGTATAGTCATAAGTTCGACAAAGGATAGCAAACTCAAACATGAAGGTATTAGGGCTTTCTACAGGAAGTTCTGCATTTCTACAGGAAACATCCTGTAGAACCTTTGGACGAGCCAAAATCAATTCTGGAGGAGGATTTAAGACTTGAAGGTTGTTGGTGAGGCCTGCAGCCACCCCTTTGTCCCATCCATCACCTGTTTCCTCTCTTTCCACTGCCATTACCACCATTTGGTCCTGTACCCTTGCATGGTCATGTAAAAAAAAAAAAAAAGGTCTTGTTTTCCTCAAATCGCCATTTTTTTCCAGGGGACAAATAAAATACATGAAAGCCCGCATACTATACCTGTCAAAAGCTCAAAGAGGACCCCGGCAACGGTACCAAAAACAGTGGTGAGCTCCAGTATTGCAGCAATAATGCTACAACTCCTGGGACTCCCTTCTTTACTTTTATCAACCCGGTAGTTCGTAACAAACTTGGAAGCGACGGTGCTGTATGCACAAGTACTAGCTCTTGCCGCAGCTGTCACTTGGTCAGCTGGCACAAGTCCGCTAGGGGCTCAAGCCAACTTCTATGAGCTCTGAGAAGAAGCTTTTTAACCGATGGACGAAAGCTACTCTAAAGAAGGTTGATCTATTTTTAGAAAGAACTGGAAAGCAAAAAGGAAACATAAACCCTAGCAAACCCTAATTCTACCAGCTAACCCTACTGATGCAAGAAAGAGGATGCAAGCTACTGAAAGAAATGCCATTGACTTCTAGGAAGGTAAATACATGTATCTAAGATACTTCTACAGTAACATCTGAAAAAAACCACTTTTTGTATTTTTGAATAAGTTTCAAAAGTTATTATGCATATGGTTTGACTGTTTTTGGGTTGTGCAAAGGTGGATATGCAAGAAGAAATGCTTGGGAAAGGTCAAGAAGATTTAGAGAGGGCCAAAGCTGTCCCTAACACCCTTCCATAGAGTTTCACCGAGTTTGGCTATCAAGAAACCTTATTCGTGAGCCTCTATAGGAAGTCTGCACGGGTTCTACAGGATGTCTGCGATTTTCTACAGGATGTTCAGAAGTGAGGTTTTTGGTGGATGAATGGAGAGGGAAAGGTGAAGGAGTGAGTGTGGAGGTAGGGTGAGGGTTGGAGACGGTCTAGAACTCGGTGGATGGAGTTGTGGACAGGTGGGGATGGCTGTATTTGGTTCAAACAAGACTAAAGGAATGTTACACACAAAACTAGGGTTATGGGAGCAAATGGCGAACTGGAGGCAAGGATTCTAAGCAGAGGGTGGAGTGGATGGTGCTGATGGAGAATGAGCAGATGAAGGAGTGGTACAGGTGCTCTGCACGGCGTTTCTTGCAACCGATCAAACGAAGACCTATAAATTCAAAATCCTAATTACGATGACCTAAATCTGCTAACTGCCAGCAAAGAGAATGAATCAGAAGTGTGACCTGCAATGAAACCATGTATTTTAGCTCATGCAACTAAGCAAATGAAAGTCTGAACTTGTAACCAACTTCTACACATGGAAATCAAACACTAGCGATTGCATGGCAAAGAAAAATCAGTGTTTTTGTGGGCAGCAAAGTTATCCTGATCCCAGCTCCAGATCCTACTGAAGGAGAGGTGAAACCAGAGATGTTTGATGGCCCTTTTCTTGAAGCTTTTCTGTTAACAACCTATCAACTAAGTCTGAGCATTCAAAAAGTCTATCTAACCATTAACAGTGACCTAGTTAATCAGCAAACTTAACCTACTTAACAGAAATGTTTTTGCAAATGCATAAAGAACAACTAACAATACATAGAGGAGGCCTTAGCACTCGGGTTGGGCCCAACCCCAAGAGCTGCAGGCTCCTATAAAGAACTCAGATCTGATACCAAGTAAAGCTGCTTATCATTATTCAAAAATAACCATCATAAGAAAGTTGTACAACAATAAAATAGGCTGAGCAAAATTACAGTAAGTTATAGTGCAAAAATAACAATAATTCCAAAAGTAAACTACGAAGGATGAGGCCTTCCTATTTGTACAATACGAGGGGGCTAGAAGCCCTCCTAGATTCAAGGGACTCGGTTGTCCCAACTGCTAGTGAACAGTCACTCCTCCAAAATCTGCTTGGCTGCCTTTAGAACTCGTTTTGGTGGCCTGTGGAGCTCGGTGTTGAGGGTGGAGATTTCGAGGAAGGCCATTTAATGCAAGAGACAACCTCCCTATGAATCCTCACCTCCAGCTTCGCTGTCAGCTGACCCATGATTGCTTGGTTTTGCTCCAAAATTTGTCCAAAAATCCTGAAATAACCACGTATTAGCCTCCTAGGTAGAGTGACCACTCTTATTCATTCAAATAACATAAATATACTAGGAAAACATGCATAATCTATGAAAAATGGAGGATTGAACAAGGATAATTAGGCAAAATGAGCCCAATAAGTTACCCAATTTGGGGGCTCATCACAAAGCTACAAAGATCTGTTAAGTACATTCACCATGATTTTTATCCAAGGATTGCATGAATAAGAAGGTGAAAATTATATATTTTGTTTTCTATATTCATAATGAGGTTATTTACTGGACAAGGACATAATAATTGGTACACATAGGAGATGAAAATGGTGACCAAAATGGAACCTAAAGACTTCAAGATAGAAAGTTGGAGTAAGTATATAGTGGAGAAATTATACCACGTAGGGCTAGTGGAGTTTCTTAGGAATTTCAATGGTCATAATGATAAAAATCATGCAGGAGTTCATAGGCAATTTTGAACATGGACAAACTAGCATTGGTGAACTCTCTATACCATTGAATAAAACCTTTCTTTCTCAAGCATTAGATCTTCCTCTGATAGTAGAAGAGTATCACAACGGTTTGCATTTTAAGGAGAAGGCATGTACCTTTTTCTTGGAGAAACCATGGAAGGGATCCTTTGCAAGAACAAAAGGGATTCAAACATATTTGTTTAGAGAACCATGGTTAGAATTAGTTTTGACTATCTAGAAGTATTTCACTTGTGATAATCGATATAGTATGGTATATCTCTATCATATTAAATTTCTTCAACATATAAAAGGAGATTGTAAAATCAACTTACCTTACTATTTTTCGAAGAGCTTAACTAAAATTATAGAGAATGTCAAAAACAAAACAAAAGCTAAAGAAGCCAATATCTATCATTGTGGGTTAATCAAGATACTTGTTGAGTATTAGGAAAGGAAAAAAGGAATACTTTGGAAGTATTTTTTGGTTGCACATCATTTTGAAGAACAAACAACAAGTAATGATGAGAAGTTTGAACAATTACATGTCACAAGAAGTACTATGAATTCCCTGTTGTATCCTAGGATGAGATTGAAGAAAAAGCAAGATGATACTATGATAGAGAAATAAAAATCCTCTTTGTCCATTCCTAGGAGGTCTAGATGAAAATCACAAGAAGAACCAACCAATGAAGGAAAAGACCCAGAAATTGAAATTATTGAAATTTAACCTCCACAAACATCAAAGAAAATTGATGGGATTATACAAAGATTAGAGGAGGAGGCTTGGGAAGATCCCATAGAGAAAGACTCCCATTTTGAGGATGCTTGGGTAGGAGCCACTTCATCTCATTCATATGCCAAAGAGGCAAGGGAAGAATCTAAAGAATTTCACAATGAAGAATATCTTAAGAAAATAGCAGAATTGACAAGTGAGCTGGAAGACAACAAGATCATGGAAAGACACTTGAAAAGGAAAACAAAATGTACAAAGAAAAAAAACAATATAGCCAAGGAGAACAAGAAACTGAGCGAGCAGATTAAGCATCTTGAGACTCAGAATATGCTCATCTCAAAGCAAGCCTACAAATGGCTAAATGATAAAAAGTTATGGCCGTACAAATATGAGAAACTAAAAAGTAAAAATTTCCATCTACAAATTAGAATAACATGAGCGTATTGATATTCTCCTTCGAGCGGAACCTTTTGATAAAGTAAAGAGACCTGGGTGCTGCGGGGAAGTGAGCCAAACCAGGGTTTGCTATAAGGTTTCAAAGTTGGTCACCATGGAGGGGCAAGGAGGGGGGAGTTCCACTCCCTCCTACAATCATGCAGTTTTGATCCACTTCAAGAACCATTGGAGGCAGAAACTGGGAGTATCAACAGAGAAAAACAGGAAAATATAAGATCACAGGAACAGGAGGAGAATCAGGAGGAAGTCAGAGGAGAGAAGAGTACAGGAGGAGGCAGGCGGAGAACTGAGCACAATAATTTGACAGGACTCTGTAAATCTAGGTCTACCATCACACCCCAGGTTGTATTGAGTGATCCAGTGCTGCAGGTGCATAGGGATCACATGGCGGCTTATGCAGTAATATGAAAATTTATGGGGATATGGCCAATGGAGAAGGCTTTTCATGCTTGGATAAAGAACCACAGGAAACCTAAGGGGGAAATAAATCTTCACCTTGGGTCCAAGGGTTTCTTCACAATAGTGTTCACAAACCTAGAGGACAAAGATAGAGTGTTCGAAGGAGGACCATATTTTAATGTTGCGACAAGCCTCTACATGCGACCATGGGTGATGAATTTTGTCCCAGAACGCAAGACATTCATATCAGGACCGGTATGGATAAGACTCTACTCCCTACCTTTAGATTATTGGCTGCCAGAATCCTTAAAGGCCATAGGCAATAAACTAAGTGACTTTTTAAAAATATCATATGCGACTCTGCGAGGAAAATATACCTCCTTTGCCCGAATATGTGTAGAAATGGACCTTTCTGGAGCACTTCCCGATGAAATCATTCTAGAAGTATATGATGAAGAATGGGTGCAGTCGGTGGACTATGAACATGTCCGATTCAGATGTTGCAAATGTCATGAACATGGGTACCTCTTCAGAGACTGCCCATTAAACAAAATGGAGAGTAATATCAAAACCAACACAGGCAAAGATACCGAAGGCTTTACCAAGGTGGGAGGCAAAGGGAAAGGAGGGAAAAATAACCAAAAGAAAATCAATGAGGAGAAGCAACCAAGTCATAATAGATTCAAGATATTAGAAGAAGAAGAAGGGAACAATTGGATGAACCAGGTATTGGAGGATAGTCCAGCAGAGAAGGAAAAAGATGATAGAATGGAGCATGTTCCTACAAACAACAAACTATAGGAGGATCAACCAAGCACTATGGAACTCGACAGGGACCATGAGATGACCCCAGCCGAGGTTGGAACGGAGGACCACGACCTGCAGGAAATTATTGAAAGGGAGAATCTCGATCTAGAAACGTTCCTAGAGCAGGGAACCACCAAAGGAGTTCATTATCTACCACAAGAGGAGTTTGACAGAGTACAACAACTCTTCCTTTGGAGATCTCAAGCAAAGTGTTCTGGAGTCAAAAGAAACCATGATAGCCAAGAAAACAGAGGAGTAAAAATGATGGAGGAAACATCAGGACATGCTCCCAAGAACCCAAGAAGGAAAAGAGGAAGAAAAAGACATAATGAGCTGCTGATAAAGTGTGGGAAACTCATGATCAACTCAGGTAAGATGAAAGATCTCACTAGTTACTCATTTACAAACCTTTCTTAATGAATCTTACAACCTAGAATATTAGGGGTCTAGGAAGTAAAAGGAAAAAGAGAAATCTTAGAAACAGAATAAAAGAAGAAAAACCAGATATGGTGTTCATCCAGGAAACAAAATGTGCAATAGATAAAATAAGAGAGATACATAGCAAATGGCTCATCAAGTATGATTATCTAGAAGTTAAAGCAGACAACACAGCAGGAGGGATTCTCACACTTTGGAACCCCTAGAAACTTGGAATCCTAGATGCTGAAGCATCTACGAATTACCTATCGATGGTGATCCAACCTTTAGGTGATAAGGAAGCCTATTTGATCACAAATGTCTATGGTCCTCAGAAACTTGAAGACAAACTCAGGCTTCTTATCTCACTGGAGGAGCTAAGAGAAAGATACCCTATTATGCCCTCGACTCTAGGAGGAGACTTTAATATGATTAGATCTCTTACAAAAAAAAAAGGTGGGACCAGAATACTAGGCAGAGACTCCATAGCCTTTCAAAATTTCCTAAACGACATGAGGCTAGTAGATATTGAGACCAGAAATGGTACCTTCACCTGGAATAATAACCGGGGAGGGGATTCTCAAGTTGCCTCTAAACTAGATAGATTCATAATATATGAAGACATCATTCTCATAGGCCTTGACTTGTCTGCATTAATCCTGCCTTTTGGAGGCTCAGATCACTGGCCTATCCAACTTGAAGCTTCTTTTATAAGCACTCCGAGAAACAGACCATTCAGGTTTGAAAACATTTGGCTCGCCCACCCTGACTTCATCAGCAATATAAGTAAATGGTGGGCAGAAGATATGCCCATTCAGGGAAGTAATATGTTCCTTCTGCGTCAAAGACTGAAACACATCAAACTCAGGCTCAAAGATTGGAACAAAAATGAGTTTGGCAATATCTTCAAAGCCAAAAAAGAAGTTGAACAGAAACTACAAGGAATTAACCAGGTCCTCATCACAAATGTCTTTATCGAGGAAAGGATAGTACAAGATGACTCTCTTCAACAGGAATGGGAAGAAAAATGCAAGCAAGAGGAGATCTTCTGGATACAGAAATTGAGAGTGCAATTGATAAAAGAAGGAGAAAGAAACACAAAGTTTTTTCACAAGTCAACCATGGATCACAGGTCTCATAACAGGATTTCAATACTCAGAGATACTCATGGAAAACAATTCAGCACCCTGTTGTGGCTAGCAACAACCCCCCTTCTTATTTAGTTATATCACTAATACTAAAAAAGTGGGGAACCTTATTCAAAAATTTAAAAAATTGATTAATTCTTGTATTTCCTTTTTATAAAACTTACTATCATAAACTTAGGAGAATACCCTCGAAAAATCTAAAAAAAACTTAAGTTTTATGATAATTTGGAATAAAATCACTCCTTAAAGCGCGTCACATCGCAAAAAGGGTAATGGATGCCTTCCTACAAGCGGAATTCTAAGATTGTGAAATCGCGATGCGAAATCACGCATCAAAAGACCCTCATCGCATCGCATGCCTCAAACATCACTTACGCTGAAATGCCTTAAACCACTGATATGCGATGGCACATCTCAAAAATTTCATTTCACAGAAAACACATTGACGGATGATTACCACATGCAACGGATTTGCGATATTGCGATCTGCGATACTGCGATTTGCGATATTGCGAAGCAAATCGCAAAATCGCCTTATCGCAGATCTTCAGGGCTCGTTGTTCGAAAAAGCTTTTTCCATAAACTGAGGCTCGGTTATGCGCGTTAATGTTAATCAATGAGTTAGTTGGCAATCATTAATTAAATGTGGTTTTGATCTGATCGAAGAGCCATTTCACGTAAGATGGTATATTTTATATGTTTTCCGCATTTAAAGCTTTCCCGTCACCTTTTTCTTATCATTATTCTCACCTCATTTGTTAACTGCAGGAGTGAAGACTAGAGAAGTATACATAGCAATGTTCAGGACATTATGGGAAACAAGGGTAAAGCTCCGAGTTCTGAAGATAAAGAAATGACGCCCTTATACACAGACACCACCTGTAAAAAAGATGCCAGTATTACTATTTGGGAAGGCATGTACAGTCTACTTGAGGAAGAAAATCCCAAGGTAATGGAGTTTACAGCTACTGCAGGCTCACACGGGTCTTCTAAGGCGTCTATTACAGAACTAGCATGTTCGTTCTTGCACAGGATAGCGGCGAGGCCCAAAATTCTTCCATACATGGACATGGTTAAATGGGTACTAGATAACGCTAATATCATGTATAGAGAATTTAAAGCTCAAAACCATGAACTCACAGAATCATTATTTTCACAAAATTTAAGCTTTATATCCTCTAGCAAAAGTGCGTAAGAGGCGAAAATCACACCAGGGAAGCCCGGATCGAGAAACGGAGGCAGTTTTTGATGCGCTATTAGCGCCAAAACTCCTCAAGATGGAAATCTTCTAATCGCTTAGTCGCCTATAAGCCCAGAAATTTGTAGGAAAAAGTGCTAAAGGCAAAAGGAAAAACATGAACTCTAGACCAGTGGTATTTATCAGATATATCATCAAGTGGTATTTAGATATCTACCGAATGTACAACATCTACAGACAAACTGGAGACAGAAGGCTCAAGAAAGGGCAGAGTCAATCAAAAGGTTAACCATGTTGAATTGGGATTCTTACTGGGCATACTTGGTAAAACCACACAGCCAGTGCATGACTCTCAAATGTATCATCAATTTTGCCGAGAAGAGGGTGCCAGCACTTGCCGATTCCGTTTTCGCAGGACAGTTAAAATCGGAAGTCGGCCAGCCAACTCTCGTCAAGCAAATGCTGAACGCTTGCGATTACAAGGAATAGATACACAGATAGTTAGTTGTTAGTTTTAGTTTTAGATTTAGTTTTAGTTTTAATTTTGCTTTATTTTTTCCTGAAATGAGGACGGTCATTTAAATCGCATCCTACATTTTTGTAATAAATTATATATATATTTAGTTAGTAGTATTTAAACCCTTCTCATGCATTTAGAGAAGGGTCTTGAAATTTGACAAAAACTTGTCCTCAGAACATGCACTTTTGCACCCTCCGAGGAGGTTTTGATGAATGAATGGAACAGGATTTATTGATATCTGCATTTAATATCTACTATTGATGTTGCACTTTTGTACTCTTAGTGGATGTTGGATTAAGAAGAGATAAATCATTATTGCTTGAAGCTCATGAGTAGAACTAGTTATAAATGGTACTTTTATCTCTTAACTATTTCTGCTTATGTGTTAAGGTGATATTCATGTTCAGTTATTTATATATGAATGCGTGAATGCTTGAGTTATCATTTGGCACTTTTGTACGGTGATAGCTATTTATTTATGTTTAATATATGAGTAGCTTATTATGCGATATGTTTTTCACAACTATCTCGTCTAACTTTTTATATGAAATGGTTTATCTTTATTGAATTCTTTTCTCATAGCAGTTGAATGATCTTTATTACCATCTGTTATTTGAAATAATTTTAGATCGCATAACGGAAAGATTACATCCTAGGTTAGTTTAGAATTAGATATTTTTGTTTATTAGAATACAATTGCATGTTGTTAGATTAGATTTAGAATAAAAGCATTTTACTTAGGAACTATTAGAAAGGAAATATCAATTCTCAACACACACATACATATATTGGGAAACTGGTCCCATATCCCTAGTCAGACCCACTATACCAAATGGAAAAGGAGCTGCTAACCAAGGTTCAGACCGGGTGGGTATCCCCCTTGTTGTAGACCCGATTTTTGGGGCTTCAACACGCCCACAAAGAAATAGAATCTGCTCTAATACAACATTTCCAAGGCATAGCTGAGGAACCTCCCATAGACAGATCACAATTTATCAATAACTTCACAAAGCACATTCCTAATCTTGTAACTAGAGAAGACAATAACAATCTTAATAGGACAGTGGCTGAAGAGGAGGTCATCGAAATTGTCAAAGAGATGCAAAATGGGAAAGCTCAAGGCCCGGATGGGTTCAATGTAGACTTCTTCAAAGCATGTTGGGAAATAGTCAAACAAGATATCCTTGATGTGGTGGAGGACTCGAGGAAAAACAAAATTGTTTTAAGGGCGCTTAATGCCTCTTTCATAACTTTGATTCCAAATAAGGAAAGATCTGTGACACCAGATAGATTCAGACCCATAGCTTTATGAAATGTGGTGTACAAAATTATATCCAAAGTAATTGCAAACAGGCTCAAGCCCCTTCTTCCAACTCTTGTGTCTGAGGAGCAAACTGGACATCTGGAAGGAAGAAAGATTCTAAATAACATCATTTAAGCTCACGAGGTGGTACATTCTCTGAAGAGAAATAAGCAAGTAGGTATGATCATGCAACTTGACCTAGCGAAAGCTTATGATAAGCTGAGTTGGGCATACATCAAGGAAGTACTAAAATCTTATGGCTTTGACCATAACTAGATATGACGGGTAATGGCCCTTGTCACCACACCTAGTTTTTCAATCCTGCTTAATGGCTTACCTTCCAGAACCTTTAGGCCTTCGAGAGGCCTCAGATAAGGAGATCCGCTCTCCCCCTTCCTCTTTATCCTCATGATGGAAGTTTTAGGAAATACGATCAAATCAACCAAAGTAGAAGGAAACATCTAGGGTTTCAAACTCACCTGGAATGGAGATGCCTTGACTCATCAACAATTTGTGGATGACACTATGTTGCAGGGTACCCGCATGGTCAAGGAAGCTAAAGATTTCAAGCAAATCCTAAACGACTTTGCCATGGATCCTGGTACAGAGGTAAGCCTTACCAAATCTAAGATTTTATTTTTTAATACTAACATTTCTATTCAGAGGAACCTCACCAAAATTCTCAGCTTTCAAAGAGAATAGCTACCCTCCAGATATCTGGGAATACCTCTAATAGACAAACCCCTGAGCAAGGCAGTTTGGGAGCCAATCACTAATAAACTCCAGGACAAAGTCTGGAATTGGACAAGTAGGTCTTTGAATTTAGTAGGACGGCTAGTGCTAACAAAGGCTATCCTACAAATTGTTCCCATCTTCATGTTCTCAGTCCTTCCTGCTCCTAAAGGAGTTGTGCAACACATCAGAAATATCTAAAGGGACTTTCTATGGGGAAAAGGGGAAGAGAAAAGGAAATGGGCTTTGGTAGCATGGGATAAGATCTATAAACCCAAGACACATGGAGGTTTGGGGCTTCATGACCCTGAAACCCTAAGCAATGTTTTGGGGGCTAAACTATGGTGGAGATGGCTAAAGGAATCGGTAACCCCTTGGGCAAAGGCATGGAAATAGAAGTATGCAAATAATCGCTAAGAAAGGGACTACATTCGAATGTATGGGCTCATCAAAGGCTCCAACATTTGGAACAAAGCATGGGAGAATAGAGCTATTTTTCAGAAACACAGTTTCTGGGAGATCAAATATGGAAACCTAGCTTGGTTCTGGGAAGACAACTGGCAACAGGAACCTAACCTAGTAAGAGAGGAACTTGCCAATCTCAAGAATGACACTGACAATAAAGGTTTACTCAGGGTAAATGACTTCTAGGATCAGGATAGGAACAAGGGAAAATGGAGAATATGGAAGGACCTGGTATATAGTGAAGAAACCCCTTTAAAGGCCCAGGCAAAAGCTCTTGCAGTGATCTTGGAATAGAGAAAGATTTTGACATCAACATTGTCAGACCAACTAAGATGGGAAAGAAACAACGAAGGCAACTACAACCTCAAAGAAGCCAAGAGAATGGCCCTAGGGCTTGACTTTAAAAACCCATATAAGGTATGGAGGGATCTATGGCAGAGCCCACACTGGATGAAAATCAATCTGTTCATGTGGTTGGTGCAACATAATAAAATTCTAACATGGGAAAACCTTTGAAAAGGAGATGTAGTAGGTCCATCTAGATGCCAGTTATGTGCATTACAAGAAGAGACAATGGAACACCTACTCAACCTATGCCCATTCACATCCACCTTGTGGAATTGGGTGGCTTCAATATTCAAACAAACAGATAGGGACAATTTCAGCATCACCGACACTTTGAAGAATTGGTGGAGAAACTTCTCTAAAAATGAAATAGTCAATAAAGCTTGGGCTCTGGTTCCAGGCTTTCTAATTTGCGATGTCTGGAAAGAACACAATAATAGGATTTTCAAGAACAGAATTGGTTCATCCCAGAGCATCATAACTTAGATCATTAGACAGCTCCAAGAGACTGTAGGCACCCTTCTAAAGAAACCCCTCGAGAACCCACCTCAAAACTAGGATGCACAAATACTATTGCATTTGGGTCTACAGGTACCTTTCCCATAGGGCATAAGCAAGATGGTAAGTCATATAACAATAGGTAAGGACTTCTGGCAACCTCCCCCTCATGGCTTTTTGAAATTCAATATAGATGGTGCCTCTAAAGGAAACCTTGGGGTGGCTGGTTATGGTAGAGTCCTAAGAGATGAGTAGGGTTACATAAAAGTCATCTTTCATAGTCATTTGGGGAAGGCCACTAATAATATGGTGGAACTCATGGCCCTAGAGCAATGCCTAGAAATCTTGATTGAATCAAATTTGCATAACACCATCATTGAAGCTGACTCTGAATTGATAATTAATTCGGTCAATAAAATATGCAATGGCACAACACCAGAAAGAGTGTTGAAACGCTGGTGGTTATTGTAGGTCTATCAATGTATACAATGCCACCTGAGAGCCCTGAGAACCCTCAATTTTGTTCATGTGCGCAGAACAGCCAGTAGTTTAGCGGATGAGTTGGTGAATGAAGGAGTTGATCCAGATTTAAATGGGAACGTAACAAATTATAGAGATAACCATAAACACAGAGATGCAATGGAAATAATACTTCATTTCATTAATGTAAAATACTGAAATATGCTTACAAACAGAATTGGAAATAAACCAGCTAGGGCGATGGTAGCTTATCTCTGAGAAGAGATGTGGTGGCTACATGCCTCTGAATTGTGTTACAATGAGGCTCGAAGGCCTATTTATTGTTGAGAAATAATGGAAAACCCTTAACATTCCAAAACCTAACCCTAGAAGATGAAATGACAAACTGTGGGCCCCGTTTGGGTAAATTGGTACATCAACTTCCCGAGGTCGTAACTTTGGCATACGATCTCCGTTTGACGCACACAATATCTTGTTAGAAAGATCTATCTGAGAACCACAACATTGGGAAGTGCAACATCAGTCCATGGACTCATGTTGCTCCCAATTTTCCCAAAAAATGTCGTTTAGGGCCTCAAAATGGCTACGGAAGTTCAGGACCCGAAAAGCTGCTAAAAATAGTAAACTGGGCTACAATTAAGGAAACTGAAAAGCTAAAAGAAACAATGGTGGGGTCCCAAGTGGATTTGGTAGGTGGCCACCAATATCCACATGGATCATTCCTCCCCCCCCTAGGAAGCAATGGTCCCTGTTGCGTTGAGTTCCTCCATGAGATGAGGAAACTTCTGTTTAACTTGGTCTGTGGTGAGCCACTTGCCCTGGTGAAAGAGTTGGCCTGCTTTGAAAACTCGATACAATTGGATATTCTGCTAGTGAGTGTGCTTGATCTGTGTGTCCATGATCCGATCAACTGCAGCTTGTTCCATGCAATCTGGATTTAACTCTGTGGGTGTGAGTTGTTCTGCAGTGTCGAATGTGTCTAGTAATGGTGGAAAGTATGGCCAAAGGCGGTCCACATTGAACACTGGGTGTAGGCCAAGGAATGGGGGAACGATGAGCTCAAATGCATTGTCTCCCACAGCCTTGGTAATGTTGTAAGGACCATATCAGAGTGGTTTGAGTTTCCGATAGGCTCTGATAAGCCGTTCCTTTTGCAAATGCAACCAAACTTTGTCACCCACCTGAAACTTGTGTGGCACCTGATGTTGATCATATCGCTGTTTGTACTTGGCATTTGATTTCTCCAGAATGTCATGGACCTGCTGGCGAATATGTTGGATGTGCTCAATGAAGTTGTTTGCCTTATCTGTTTTGGACTGGACATGAGCCAAATCTGTGTGAGTAGCTGCAAATGGCATGGCCACATCATTGGGACATAATGGCTGGAATCCCAAGCCCACCTGAAAAGGGCTATGGCCAGTCGAGCTGTGGAGAGCCCAGTTGTAGCTGTGTTGAACATAGGGGAGGCTCTCATCCCATGTGCGTGGATGATTTGAGTTGTTCATGAGCAGAATGTGTACGATCATCCTGTTGACAACCTCTGTCTGGCCATCAGTTTGAGGATGGAAGGTTGTGGACTTAGCGAGTTTGGTGTCGAGCATCGACTAGAGACTGGACCAAAATGTACTGAGGAACCTGCTGTCCCAATCTAAGATGATAAACTGTGGGATCCCAAAGTGTAACCACACACATTCAAAGAAGAGTTTAGCAGTGGCTTCTGCTGTGATATTCTTCTTGCAGGTAGCCATAATGGCCATCTTCGAGAACCTGTCGACGACCACAAAAACACAGTTGTTTCCATGCTTAGTGGAAGGAAGGCCTAACATGTAATCCATGGAGATGGATTCCCAAGGTCGACTAGGGGTAGGCAGCGGGGTATAGAGGCCTTGCTTCTTGATGGTCAGTTTGGAAATGGTGCAGGCCATAAATGATCTGATGTACTTCTTGACATCGTGTCGAAGATTCAGCCAATAGAAATACTTCTGCAGTACTACCATAGTTTTCTTGACCCCGAAATGTCCAGCAGCCCGACTGTAATGTGCTTCCCAAATCATCTTGGCATGCTCACTTGAAGGAAAACAAAGGTGACCCAGGTGGCATAACAGGGCATCCTGGAGGTGAAAATTTGGAACATGCTGACCCTCCAAGAGTGTCTGGTATGTGCGGTCGAATTCTGGGTTGCTTTTGTAGAGAAGTGACCAAGCATAAGTCTTGTGCCCACAAGAGTTGAGCACAATGGTTAACGCCATGATCGGTGGTCGACTGAGGCAATCTACAACATTATTGGTTCTACCCTTCTTATACTTGATATTCAAATGGAACTGTTGCAGGTATGTGGACCACGTCTGATGGCAATCATTCTACAATTTCCCTTGGGTCTGTATGAACTGCAGGGGTTGGTGGTCTGTGTGGATGACCATTTCCTTCTCCAAAATGTAATGGTTCCATTGTCGGTAGGCCTACACAATGGAATACATCTCTTTGTCATAAGTGTTATACTTTTGGACTGTGTCTGAGAGTGTCTCACTGTGATATGCCACTGGATGCTCGTGTTGAGTGAGGACTGTCCCAATAGCATAGTTAGAGGCATCTGTCTCAACCTCAAATGGTCGTTGCAAGTCTGGTAATGTGAGCACTGGTGCTGTGAAGAGGCGATATTTCAACTCTGTGAATGCCTTCTGTTGAGATTCAGACCAAAATAATTATTCTTTCGCTCCTCCCTTGGTGACTTAACTCAAGGGCCAAGTGATATGAGAAAATCCCGACATGAACCTGCGATAGACGTTGGCAAGACCTAGAATGTTGCGAAGCTCTGTCAGAGTGGTTGGAGATGGTCAATCTCGAATGACTTAGATCTTGGATCGATCCACATTTACCCCTTGTTCATCAATAATGTATCCCAGACACTGAGCCTGGGTCATGCCAGAAGTGCATTTCTCCAAATTGGCACATAACTTGTGTTGTCGCAGTGTTTAGAGAATCTGTCAGATGTGGTGGAGGTGTTCTTCCCAACTCTGGTTAAAGATCAAGATGTCATCCAAGTATACCACTACAAATGAGTTGGTGAATGGCCGCAAGATTTCATCCATTAGCCTCATGAAGGTTGCAGGAGAATTCGTCAATCCGAAAGGCATAACCAACCATTCGAAAAGACCCTCCTTGGCTTTGAAGGCAGTCTTCAACACATCGGAGGGTTCGATTGGTACCTGGTGATATCTTGACTTCAAATCGATCTTGCTGAAATATTTTTCCCCCTTCAGTCGGTCTAAGAGGTCATCAATCCATGGGATCGGGTACCTATTACGGACAGTGATCTTGTTCAGCACCCGATAGTCAATACAGAGTCTCCAAGTCCCATCCTTCTTCTGTACCAACATGATCGGGCTCCCACAGGGCGATGAAATTGGACGAATGTGACCTTTCTGTAGCAGCTCCTGAATTTGCCTCTTGATTTCATCATTCTCCATAACAGAGTGTCAACAGATTGGTCCATTGGGCAGCGGCACACCTAGGGTCAGATCGATGGAGTGCTTGACCTGATAGTGTAGAGGTACCCCTTCGGGGGAGGTGAAGATATCCTCGTACTCCTCCATGAACTTGTCCATCTGTAGTTGTTGTGCGGAGGGGCCCTGTCTGGAGGTTGTGGCAACCATCTTCTTCATTCCTTGAGGGCATATCATCAGGAAACCAAATTTCCTGGTTTTGGAAACGAGCTTACTACATTGTTTTGCAGTAATCAAAGAGATGGCGGTAGGCGGTGCTACCTCCAGTATCCTGTACAACTTATTTCCCAAAGTAACAATAACAGCACGGGGCCTTGATTCATACACAACATGTTACTTCCACAAGTAAGGTTGTCCTAATAATACATCACAAACTTCAACGGGAGCAATGTCACACAATACCTCATCCGTGAAGGGCTTGATGTTGTATGGAAGATGACACTACTGGCTCACACGAAGATCCCATCCTTGGTGAAGCCACCTGATGGTGTATGGTTGTGGATGTGTTGTGGTTGGTAAGCCCAGTCGCTTCACGACCTCAGCAGAAATGAGGTTCTTTTGGCTCTTGCTGTCGACAATGAACTGTAGCGAGGATCCCTTTACCCACATATGGGAGTGGAAGAGTCGCTCCTGCTCCTCCTCTGGATCTTCGGGTTCCTCCTTCTGGATCTTCGTGGTGGAAATGGTGGCATTGGGCTCCACATCGATAATTTGCTTCCCTTTTTCATTCCCCTTGTTGGGTTCTAACTCAGAGTCAGAACATGCATTTGATTCTGAAACCTTTAGCTCGGCCACCAGTGACTGTTTGGCCCGACACTGACTTGTGTTGTGAGTGGATTTCTTATGGAACTCACACCACTTTCTTGTGTCCTTTTTCAGCTTCACGATGTTGTTCTTTACTTGTAGCTTTGGCAGGTTTTCTTGGGCCACCCCACCTTGGCTTTCTCCTTTGTTCTATAGTTTGGGGACACCTTTCCCTTGCTTCAGATTCGTAGATCCAAAGTCTCGCTTCTTCTGTTTAAACTTTTGCTCGACCTTGACGGAATATCGGTATGCCATGCCGAGCGAGGGGACGTTCAGGAATTATGTTTCTTCCTGGATGTACTTGTGCAGGCAGCCACGGTATTTGAGTATCAAATGCTACTCTGAATACTTGATACCCAACTTTGTGTGAAGGGTATGGAAAATATTGGTAAACTCCGGCATGTCTTGGTCCCTTCCCTGCCACACCGTGGTCCACTTTATGTATTGATCATCATAGCTTCAGACAGGGTAGTACTGCCCCTTGATGGCCTCTCGGAATGAATCCAAAGTGGGTGCGACTGAAAACACTGAGCCTATACTTTCATCCTTCTGCTCGCAGTAGGTTTCCAACCAGTCCTTGACATGGGGGGTTGCTTTAAGAAGAGCGAAAATAATCTTTTCTTGACTGGAAAAATCATGAACAGAAAAATAACCCTCTAGGAAATTTAACCATTTATCGACAACATTTGCGTCTATCTGACCCTCGAATATGGGGATTTCAAAATTAACTTGTAGCTTAAACGATGTTGCATTTCCAGAGTAGTTGTTGGAAGCCGATGCATTGCCCCTCGGTAGTCGCTGAAGGATTTGGGCGAAGTTGTCCATCATCGCATTCCTTTGTCACTCGAGGGCTTCTTCGAGCAAGATTTTGATAGGATCTCCTGCCCCCTCGTCTTTGTTTTCATCTACTATGGGAGGCCATCGGGATTTACGAGACTGGTCTTGCAAAGGTTCGACTAGTTCAAGCCCTAACTCCTTATATCCTGACCTAGTTGGGGACATGCAAAGAAAAACAGAGAAAAAGCAGACCGCTCTAATACCACTGATCTGGATTTAAACAGGAACACAACAAATTACAGAGATAACCATAAACACAAAGATGCGGTGGAAATAATAATTCATTTCATTAATGTAAAATACTGAAATATGCTTACAAACAGAATTGGAAATAAACCAGCTAGGGCGATGGTAGCTTATCTCTAAGAAGAGATGTGGCAGCTACATGCCTCTGAACTATGTTACAATGAGGCTCGAAGGCCTATTTATTGTTGAGAAACAATGGAAAGCCCTTAACATTCCAAAACCTAACCCTAGAAGATGAAACGCCAAACTGTGGGCCTCGTTTGGGTAAATTCATACATCAACTTCCCGGGGTCGTAACATTGGTATACGATCTCTGTTTGATGTGCACAATATCTCATTAGAAAGATCTATCCGAGAACTACAACTTTGGGAAGAGCAACATCAGTCCATGGACCCATGTTGCTCCCAGTTTTCCCAAAAAAACATTGTTTAGGGCCTCAAAATGGCTCCGAAAGTTTAGGACCCGAAAAACTGCTAAAAATAGTAAACTGGGCTACAATTAAGGAAACTAAAAAGCTGAAAGAAATAATGGTGGGGGTCTAAGTGGATTTGGCAGGTGGCCACCAATATCCACCTGGTTCAGGAGTACTCTATTCAAAAAGTAATAGAAGATATGACTGGATGCTGACTCCCCCAGGGAAACTGCGCGAAGACTGTCACAGACAGCCTACCAAAGACAGGGAGTACTTCCAAAGCATGATAAGACTAGTGGAAACAGAATAAAATGGTACAATCAGAGGTTAGTAGCAAGTAATAAATAGCAGGCAGGAAGGCAGGCAGGATGCAGGCACCTGACAAGAGTTTGCCTTGAAATCCATCATCCTATGGTTTTCGGGCTGGAAATGGCTTGTAGGTCAATTCTTCGGGTCCGTTTGAAATGGTAAAGAGTGGGCAAGTAACCAAGATCACCTTCATCCTATGGATTTCGGGCAGTAAACTGCACGTTCGATATTTCTCCATTCGGACCCGAAAAATTAAAGTGTGGTGGCTTATTTAATCTTCGGGTCTATCAGCGAGGGTAAAGAATGAGCTAGTCGATGAGTCCTCTATGGACATCCTTCATCCTGGGGATTTCGGGAGGAATAATTGCACGACTGCTATTCCTTCATTCAAACCCTAAATCGTTTAGAGAGGTGGCATAGGTTTCTTTTTAGGTCTGTATGAATAGGTAAAAAGTGTGCTAGTTTCTGAGATCGCCTTCATCCTATGGATTTCGGGCGATTAAATGCACATTCGTTATTTCTCCATCCGGACCTGAAAAACTATAGGGTGGAGGCTTGTTTATTCTTCGGGTCTGCTAGGGAAGTTAATAAGTGGGCTAGTTGACGAGACCGCTTTTGATCCCCTTCATCCCGTGGATTTCAGGCGGTATAGCTGCACGACTATTATTTCTTCATTTGGACCCGAAATATTTTAGAAAGGTGGCCTATGCTTCCTTTCGGGTCCATATAAAGAGATAAAGTGCGGGCCAGGTGTAAGCCCAAAAACATTTTATAACCGTTGGATCATTGTTGGTTGAATTGCTTGGTTTTCGGGTTATTTAGATAATCGAAGGTTTAGGTTGGTCTTTGGAGCAGTTATATGGGCCTTCAGATGGTCACATAGTGTAGTTTTGTGGGCCTTCGATGCGGTGGGCCCCGTCATCAAAGGCGTTCAAGTTTTTGGATGATCGGCGGTTGTGGTGCACGGTAGGTCTTGTGTTGCGTGGTAGTTTGGATAGCAGGTATCCAGTTCTTTGGTTGTCCAGAGTGATGCCTTGTGGGCGGATTGTTTTTTGGATGTTTTGTTTGGGCTTTTCACAGATTATGGAGATAGGTTCAGATTTTTGCCAGTCCAGCTTCCTGTAGAATTTTCACAAAGCTGGTGCTACTCCTTTGTATTATGTACATTATGTATTTGTTCTAGATGAATAGAAGGTCCTACTCTTACTCGATCAAAAAAAGATATTCTCCTTTGAGCTACACAGGAAGAATCTATAGGTTCGGGAACAGCGGGGGCATCATCAGTCAAGAGATCCAAATGGAGAAAGAAAGCATGAGGGCATGCTTGAAAATCAGCAAGGGGTAGATGTTGGCCCTCAATTTTGGTCATTTTTGCCTATCCTAAATCCATTCATTAACCACAATATTCCATATTATTTCACTTACATATGCTTCATTTTAGACCTATTTTACATATTCAGGTAATTAAATTAAGGTTTAGTAAAAATTTGGTTTTAAGAGTAAATTTGCACTACATTAAAAATTCTCGTAATAGCTCCACTAAATTCATATGTCTAGGACACCTGGGCGAGATCTGAGCGCATATTTGGAAATGTTGGGAGCCACAGATGAAGGCACACCTATTTTCTCGGTCAAATTGAGCAAACACAGGCCTGGTCAACACTGGTCAAACTTGACCTGTCATTCAAAAATCCCTAGTAAAAAGGGGCAGATTTCTTATTTTGTGGGATTTTCCTAATTTTTTGAACCAAACTTAATGAGTTCGACCTGTATGGATGGATTAGTATAGATAAGGTTGTTAGAGCCATCATAGAAAAGTTTGATTATGATTTTTCTATTTAAACACACTTCATAAACCATTCAAAGTGTGTAATTTTGTATTGAGACTATTGGAGACTTTTGAGATAATTTGAAGAATCAGTTCTATTGTTCTATTGTTGTGATTGTTTTATCAAGTTAGCTATAGCTAAATATTTTTTCAGGTGTACAAGGAAAGGTTGCAGGGCCCCCATACCAAGCTAAGTACACTTTGGTTAAATTTTGTAGAAATTAGAATAGTTTTGATTCAGTATTTCTTGTTTTAGTTTTATGATTCAGTTGCTTAGATGTTTTATGATTTATTTATGATTTCTGGGTGATTTTTTTTTTTAGATCTAATTTTCATACGAAAGAAAAACCAAGGATTTAAGTTAAATTCTCTTTCTATTAAATTATCAATTACAACTAAAAATCATCCTTTTGCTTTTTTTTGAATTGTTTCTTGAATTCCAGTATATGATTTGATGCAATGGTAATTTTTTTGGAGTAGAACTGTGAGGAAGGACAACGAGGACCTCCTAAGTTAAGAGCTTCTTCTCTTGCTATGTACACATCACAAACTGTTGCTCTTTAGGTTCTCTTCTTGGGGAAAGTACTTGTTGGGCCACTAATTTTTCATTATTATTATCATTTTTTAACATCTATTTCATCCATTTCTACCATTCTTTATCACATCATTTATCATAAGTTATCATACAATTCCATTTTATAATTATTTATGCTCTTATGGATAAATACTATTTTTTCTGCTCTATTTTTAAGATATTGAAGATTATTATGCATTATTTTCCAATGATGGTTTATTAATTATTTTGTTATAACATCACTCATGATTTTAGCTTCCAAGATCTTTTCCAGATTGTAAATTTGATTTCTAGCTCATAATCAAATATTCCAACTCAGAAATTTCCTAGGATAAGAAGTGACAATTTTGCGTTGGATGTTTCGGGCAAATGAAGATGAAACTGGAAAATATGAGACATGGGTTCTCTATATAATGGACCAAGTTAGTATATTCATGATGAGTTTTCTAAAATTCTGCTTGGATTGAGAGAAACACAAGGTTCCCTGAAGGTGATTTTATTAGATTTGTTGTTGCGGTCATTTTCCAAATTCTCCCAATTGCAATACTAGATTCAACTTGTTCCAACTGAATCATGATGGGAATATCTTTTAGGTCTGATCTTGTTTATCAAGATTATGTAATGAATCCAAAATTGTAATGGAAATCATTTTTTAATCAACTTTGTTGTAACTTCTCTTTGCTCTTTGTGCATTTAAATGAAAACAGAGATCAAAGAGGGGGGGATAATTAGGAGATAGGAGATGGACAATTATTAGATAGGATGTAGGAGATGAGATAAGGGATGAGAGATGAACAATTGTTGAATTAGAGGCAAATCTAAGAACTTCAATTTTCTGTATTTATTTCTCTCATATATTCTAATCAAGGAAGCTATCCACTGATTTCTACATCTGTTATGTGTAATCTGATCTGAGTTATTTCTCAAGGTGGAACTGAGCCTTGGGCTATTGGAGCCGCTACCTTGGATGAGGTGTTTCCTTGAACATGTAAGTTAGTGTAGTTATGTGTTTGTTTATTTGAATTTCAATTCTCATTCCTTAAAGTAGATTTTCTTTCTTTTAACTAATTTGTTGTTTGCTGCATTTTCAAGATTTTTTTATTTCATCCGATTTCTAGATTTCATTTAATTTACGGACCTAGATTAGCATTTGAATTATGTTGGGTGAAATAGATTAAATTTACAATTCAGAAATGTGTGGTTTAATTTAGCAATGATTCAAGGTGTTTAATTAGCATACTTGTTTTTCCCAACATTTACTTTCTTCTTTTTAATTTTAGTTTTATTATTCAAATCTTACATTTTATTTCTTGTTGAATGAGCTTGATAGTATAGAACACAATCATATAGAACCAGTGTTAGTTGTTGGTGTTTGTTATGAATATATTTTTCCAATTGCCTTGAAATAAAAATACGCTCCTCGTGTTGATAATTAATGTTCAAGTGATTAATTTTTTTATTAAGAAATTAATTTTCCCCAACATTTTGGTGTCGTTGTCGGGGAGGCAGTCAAATTTCACTACCACACTAATATCTGGTTGTAGATGCATATCTGACTTCGTGAGAGCTGTATATTGAATACGAAAGGTAAGAACCTATGCATGCATCCTGGGGAACCAGTAATGGGTCTACCCTTAGTAGTTAGGCTTAGGTCATATAGCATGCACTGATAGAAGTAGGAATTTTAGAGGTAGAATTTTGAAAAGAAAAAATATCATGACTCCACTTAACTGGTGATGTAAGCACCACCCATTCCACTAACCAATTGACAGGAACATTTGAAGGAGGATCCTAAAAGAGACACATGAAGAACATATTCTATTATGGTAAGAAATGGCTCACATTGCTACTTTTGAATTCCCTACCAAAGATCTAGGAGGAGTGACACAAATGCACATAATTCCCCCATATTCTCTACCAAATTTTCATGGTTTGGAAAATGAAGACCCAGATACATTCTTATTTGAGTTTGTTGTACTTTGTAGAGGACATGATTATTTCACTAATGATCAAAGGTTGAAAGTGTTTCCTCTTACTATAAAAGGGGCAGCTCTCCGATGGTTCATGAGCCTTGGTGGGAACTACATCCAAACATGGGAGGACATGAAGAATGTACTCTTGAAGAAGTACCAAGACTATTGCAAGGCCAGTGAAAATATTTTCAGTATGATACAAGGGAAAGATGAAAGTTTCGAGGACTATGTAGAGCGATTTAAATACAACTTTCAAAAATCAAAGCATAAGTATTTGGAAAAAGAGATCTTAAAAACACTCCTTCTTAAAGGAATCAAAGATGAATTTTTAGAACTCTTAAATCTAATGGGAAAATATGATGTTTTTTAGTTATCATATGGTCATGTTTGTAAATTGTGCATAATGTATTCAAGAGGAATATCCAAGGCTGGTAAGAATTCTAGAGAAGTTTCTTCTTTATTTTCCAAATCTACTACAAGAACGAGAGATATAAGAGTTGAAATCAATGATTTATTTGAACATTTTAATATTGATTTTATTAGCTCTCTAAATTCACAATTGAATGTTTTGTAGGTTCAGAAAAATCAAGGAATTGAAGAAATGTTCTTCCCTCATTGCCAAAAGCAGCATCCCATAGATAGTTGTTCTTTATTATCTAGGATGGAAGCATCATATCAAATAGATGGAGAAACTGCTACAATTTCACAACCATGGAAATCGTGGCCTACATGTAAGGTAAAACACTTCCTATCCATTTTATAACTTGCATAATCCATTATGGAATACTCCTGTGTTAGGGCAGCCATTTCAATCTCAATATAACCCTCATCAATCTTGTCTACAAGTTTGGCATGGTTCATCTTATGATTACATGGATACTCTCCCACATCTTGTAGCACAAACACATCATCCATATTCTTTTCCAACTTTTCAACAACATTTTTCTTGCCTATCATCCACGCAACCCAATCAACTACATCATCAAAATGCTCCATGCCCTACACAATTTCCTGCTCAATTCATTCCACACCCTCACCATAATAAACCAATACAACATGCTTACAATGTTGAAATAAAAAATTTACCTACCCTTCCCACTCATTCTATCTCACATGCACCATTGCAAAAAACTTATACTGAGATTGGGAATGTTTCAAATCCAAAAATTGTAGAAGTTATGGAAGAAAATGAGGTTTCTTCTAGTCTGCATCCACAAGCCGTTTTAAAAACTCAGGAACTTCATGCTATGATGGTTATGGGAAATCAAGGAATTAAAGGATGTATTGAATATTGGTTTCACTCCATCATTTTTTTACAGCATCACTCCATACTTCAACAATTTTTGATACCATCTTTTCAAGGGATGTTGGTTTCTCATACCCTACTATTTATTAACATGAATTTTTCAATTTTGGGTATGTACATACTTGAGGCCTTATTTCAAAAATGGATCCACTAGAAGTACTCTTATATGTAAGAATATTCATTTTTCAAAGTAGAGTAGGTTAGTGTAGAAAATAAAATAAATAGAGACATAAATAAATACATTTTTTTAATGTAAAAATAGTTGTTTTTGTTGCAACACACTGTGGAAATCAATAGCGGTGATAAATGTTTTAATTTATTTTTGTATGTAGATGTATTATATTGAAAATAAAAATTCTAAAAACACTCATTCATTTTTATCAGCAATTTGGAAAAATTGCTTGAATACCATATTTTTTTGGCTTGCGAGCTTGATGTAAGTTCTGAAAACACAGAAGGGACAATCATGTTTTAAGGGGAAAAAGGGAATATTTTTAAAACCTATTTCTATAATAAGTAGTCCTTGATGTATACTTTCCAACCCAATTTTAATCACTCCATTTGGATTTGAAACGAATAAGTTATAACCAAAACATTGACTGGGTGTCTAGTAGGCAGCTCAGGAAAATATTTGGGACTGTTAGGTTTTGGAGGCCTAAATGACTATATTTTTGAAACCTGTTTCTATAGTGTATTCCCCTATTAATATAGTTTATAATAAAATTTGAATCACCCAAGTTCGATATCGTATGAGAAAGGTATGACCCAAATAATGACTGTCTATTGTAAATCATCACTCTTAAAACTTTGTTTTCCTATTGTTCATTAGAGTATTTGACCCATAAATTATTATTTTATTCAAAAATTGTTTCCATTGGATATATATACATGAATAAAATTTTATTTCCAATTTGAATAATCTCAATCCTTCATTAAACAAAAAAAAGGTATGCCTAAAATATCAATTGTTGGTCTAAGTTGGGAAATCGAAAATGACTCTGTTATACAAGTCATCCTAGGCAAATTTGACAGATCATCCCATGAAATTTTTAAAGCCTGTTTCTATTGAATATATCCCTATAAATTCAATTTCATTTGTATTTGGAATCACTCAAATCATATGAAAAAAAAAAGTTATGATTAAAACACTGCAGGTTAGCATGATTGGCCACTGCCCTCACGCAGGTAATAAATTAATTTTACTTTGTTATTTTTTCCCTGCATTTGTTTTACACAGTATCTACTTGTTATTTTTTTTGCATAATTCTTGGATTTGGGAGTTCAATCACCTCTCTTTCTCCATGATTTAATGTTTTATTGCAGGTAAAAGCTCATTTTTTGCAAGTCCTAGGAGAATAAAGAAGGTTAATTTATGAACGAGTTATTCTTGAAGACAATGTTAATAAAATAAGGGAATTTGATTCAAACACCTGTCGGGAAAGTTAATATCATATGATTTTGATCTTTTCTAGGTGTCATGATCTCAAAAAAAAATTGAAACATAATACCTTCTTACAAAATTGTTCTCGTTATTGCTCACCAACATGGAGAAAACAACATGAAGACTTTTTCATTACTAATGGATTTGTAACAAAAGAAATGGAGGATTGATTTCCATTTGGAGAGTCATGTCACTGTTGCCAAAGCATTTTTCCAAGAGATCATTTTTTTTCCATTGACAGATTGATGTTCCCTTAGGAAACAACATCATAGTTGTTGTAACTTAATTTATTTATTTATTCACTATTTTTAAATAAAGTGTTATTTCTATTCTAATTTCTCTTATGTTTTTGTGTTTCAGGTGTTGCTTCATTCAAAGTTGTAGTTTTCATTCCGTTGGTGAATGCGCAGTTGTTGTCATTTCAATTAAGCAGTTATTGTTCGGTAGAACAGACAACTCCGATTCATTTTTGGTGTGTTTATAATTGTTGTTCAATCAATTTAATAGCTGTTGTTCAATCATTTGAACAATTGTTGTTCAGTAAAACAAACAACTCTGATTCCTTTTTGGTGTGTTTATAATTGTTGTTCAGTAAATTAAACAGTTGTTGTTCGGTAGAACGAACAACTTTGATTTCTTTTTGGTGTGTTTGCTGTTCAATAAATTAAACAGTTGCTATTCAGTCAATTAAATAGTTGTTGTTTGGTAGAAAGAACAACTTTGATTTCTTTTTGGTGTGTTTATAATTGTTCCTCAATCAATTGAGCAAATGTTGTTCAGTGAATTGAACAATTATTATTCGGTAGAACGAACAACTCTGATTTCCTTTTGGTGTGTTTGTTGTTCAATCAATTGAATAGCTGATATTCAGTCAATTGAACAACTGTTGTTCGGTATAATGGACAGCTCTGATTCCTTTTTGGTGTGTTTATAATTTTTTCTCAATCAATTGAACAACTGTTGTTTAGTTAATTGAAGAGATATTGTTCGGTAGAATGAACATCTCTGATTTATTTTTGGTGTGTTTGTTGTTCAATCAATTGAACCACTGTTCTTTAGTCAATTGAACAGTCGTTGTTCGGTAGAACGAACAACTCTGGTTTCCTTTTTGTGTGTTTATAATTTTTGTTCAATCAATTGAACAAATATTGTTCAGTCATTTGAACAACGATTATTCGGTAGAACGAACAACTCTGATTTCTTTTTGGTGTGTTTGTTGTTCAATCAATTGAACAGTCATTGTTCAATCAATTGAACAACTGTTGTTCGGTAGAATAAGCAACTCTGATTTCTTTTTGGTCTGTTTATAATTGTTGTTCAATCAATTGAACAGTTGTTGTTCAGTCAATTTAATAGCTGCTATTCGGTAGAATGAACATCTCTGATTTCCTTTTAGTGTGTTTATAATTGTTGTTCAATAAATTGAATAGTTGTTGTTCACTCAATTGAACAGCTTCTATTCGGTAGAATGAACAACTCTGATTTTTTTTTGGTGTGTCAATAATTGTTGTTCAATCAATTGAACAGTTGTTGTTCATTCAATTGGACAATTGTTGTTCAGTAGAACAAACAACCCTGATTTCTTTTTGGCATATTTATAATTGTTGTCCAATCAATTGAAAAATTGTTATTCATTGAACAGCTGCTATTCAGTAGAATGAACAACTGTGATTTCTTTTTCTTGTGATCAATAATTATTGTTCCAATAACCGTACAATTGTCGTTCAATTTTAATTAAGCAACCATTTTTCTCTCCCACACTTTCCTATCAAAACCATGTTTTTTGGATTGGGAATTTGTACCCAAGATAAAGGAAAAACAATAATATTAATACCATTATGACTTGTAAAAGTTTTGATAATTATCTTTATTCTGAAACTGACCTGGTTTATCTGTATAATGACTGACTGAATATATTTTGTTTGGACATATTATAAAATGATTCACTATCTTAATACCATGATGGTTTATCTTTCACACTTTCAATTGGTAATTCCCTTTGGTATGATGATATAGGGATAAAATCTTAACTTTCATTAGAATTTTTTACTTCTCATGTCATCCCTAACTCTTAAGGAGTAAATGAGCTTCCCTCCCTTTACAATAAAATATGGAAATACAATACAAATCTTCTTAAAGAGGATAGGTGGTCTCATTATGAGCCATCCTACCATGATCATAAGGATGTAACAATTGACATTCCATTATGGCCACCACATCAGGGTAATGGCCTTCTAGATATTCAAAATTGTTAGAAGGAGAGGAGGTCTCATCACGAGTTGGCCTGATCACTTTGTTATATCCTTGTGAATGGTACTATGATTATCTAGTTACCATGCCAGCATAGAGATCTCTTTATAGCACCAAAAAACCATCTAAATACTAAATAGAGGATTCTGGCTCATTTTTGGGTTAAAAAGAAAGCTTGTTAGGGCTATGAATGCCTGTTGGTAGCAGTGGTTCTACTTATGGTATTGAAGTTCTATGTTACATTTCCAACTATTCTTTATCCCATTATTTCCTATTGATTCATTTCTAAAGGTGAATTTACCATTTTAACAATGTTTATAACTATATTAACCCATATGCATGGTAAACTATTCTTTTATATGAATTATATCAATACTGTCTGATCAATCGATACCAGTAGTCGTTATCTTCTATTTCTTGTCATGCTTTCGTCATATTTTTCCAGCTAAGGAAACATCTCTTCTGATGCAGGAGCATCCGACTCATAAATTTCATTGTATTTTAGTAGACACAGAGGGGTATTGTGTTTTTAAGAAAGTTAGATTCCTATGTATCAAATTAATGTAATTATTAAGGTTTTTGAGTGATTTTAATAAGAGATATTTAGAATAGGAATTAATTAGATATTATGAGGCATATTTTAAATGTTCTCGAATGTTGGAGAACATGAGAGAATTAGGATAGTTGAGAGATTTGGGAATTAATTATAAATCTTATATTAGGAATTGGTCTCATGACTTTAGAGGATCCTTAGGGATTAGTTGAGTCAAAAGTGGACTTAGAGGATATTTAGGATTTAGTTGAAAAGATTAAGGATCTGAACCAAAATTGGTTAACATAACCTTTTGTATATAATTGTAAACCCAAAAGGCATGGGGGGGAGAAAACAATCATCCTTACATATGAATAGAGAAGATGGGATTGTAGCATATGGGCAGTAAGAAGAGAGAGGCCATTGATTAGAATATCAGGCTAGAGAAAGAAACCCTCTTATAAATATTCGTTTATAATTATCTAGAGATTTGATTTCTGAGTATATAGATATGTATAGAATTTGTATAGATGAAATGGATGTTGGATATTCTTGTTGATTGAAATTAGAGTTGTGAATAAATTCCAACACTGTCGTAAACCACAGTTCCATTTCCTGTTTGTCGGGGAACAGAGTTAAGCCATTGTTCGTTGGGTGTAGAACGCAGATCGAATTAGATGTGGATTGAAGTCCTATTCGAGGTCTAATTAAGAGATGGATCGAAGTCCTGTTCAAGGTCGTGGTTTAAAGCTACTTGAAGAGAAATCGTGGGATCATATTAGTCTCAAAGAATGCGTGGAAGAGAGGCTAGCTATTTCAAGTCAAAGTTTTGAACCATTAACGCAGAGCGTGAACTAAGTTTTGAATAGACATTCCTGGTAGAATCGTTGTTTGGAAGTTTGCTCTGAAGGCAAATGGAATTCTATGTAGAAATTGGTGATGCTCTGTGTGAGTAACTGATGGTCACCAGAATAGGGAGAAGAAGAACTAGTCTTGCATGGATCGACATGACTGGTCCAAGTTTCGAATCAAATCAGAATACTGATTTGTGTAGAGGGAGAGTCACCATAAGGCAGTGTACGCAACTTCAAAGTTCAATGAGGAACTGTGGGCAGTTTTGCAAATATTTTAAGTGGTATATCGTGTGGAAATAAAATGGTAAGTGAGATTTCTTGAGAGCGCACGATAAAATGTGGAGGCGCCACCTAGCACACCCGAAACAACTTTTCTCTCATGCTTTCGGAGTATTATCTATCGTACTAATTACCGTATGATATGGCATGATCACGGTTGGATTGAGACAAAAAAATCGATGGTGGAGATTGAGCATTAAAGTGATCCTCAATTAATGTGCAAAGCCATGGAGAAAGGCAGAAAGGTAAGTTAATGAAGGTTTAAGTGTGGTTTATGAATAATTTCTATTATATAAGAATTATAATAGAAATAAAGCAGAATAGAAAGGCTTAAATGTATTATGGATAATGGTTGGGGTTTTAACCAAAGTTCAAAGACTATGGTATGGTTGATGAGCCACAGGTGAATAAAAATAAACCAAAGTCGAAGCCTGTGTGATATTAACACCGTGGTAATAAATAAAACCAAAGTTTTATGGTAATGTTTGATAGCTTGACCTTAGATATTCAATTAAAAGAATTAAACTTTGGTTTAAGAAGGTTTCACTAAGAAGGAATTTTAAAATTCCTGGGACATGTATATGACATGCATTTTATATGCATACTGTGGGTATGTGCAGCTTAGGCTGCATCATCTTCTCATAATGATAAATTCTTTGTTTTACTCTGTTTGCGGTCATTTCACATCATCATGATTTGTACTGCTTTGACCATTTTTTTTTTTCCGTATTTACACCGCTCTGACTATTGTCTTGCCGCATTTATGAATCCCAATGTCCTTTCCCTTTTTCCTATGCTTTATGGTCATGGACTCCCTTTTCTAATTGGAGGGGGGATGGTATGCATTATGGGATAGTATACGTAATAATTACCAAACTCCGCCATAACTTGTTGATTTGACAAAATATTATTATTACATTTATACAAAAGTTATTTCTAATTGAAATGTTTGCATGCGGCTTATCTATTTCTATTCAAAACAAAAGTTGTGGATTCAAGAAAATTGCATGTACACTAGTGAATTGTTTACAACATAATAGAAAGTATGGAGGGCAACTCTATTTGCAGTGAACCCACACTATTGCAACTAACAGAAGCAGCTCAAGCAATTTGTGAATACGAACAATTGTTCAGACAGGATGTGTTTGCATGGCTTCAACCATTTGCATCACTTTCAACATCAGCTCAACCTACATCAGCTTCAACAAATGTCAGTCCGTACGTGTCATTCCACAATTTTTCGGAGGTCAAACTTGAGGTAAAATAACATAAGTTTCTGATTTATTAAAAATTTAGGAGAATTTCATTAATATCCATTGAGCATTATTTATCATCATTCATTCCACATCTTTACCACTTCCCATTTTTCAGAGACATAGAAGCTTTCAGTTTAGGGAAGTGTTACTTTTATTCATTTATGTATTATGACCATGCCATTATCCATCGATCTCCTTATTCATTCTGAAAACCTCCCTTATTCCACGTTGTTTTACACCAAGCATAGATTTCAACAACGATTGTAGCAACCACCTCAATTTGTTTTCTAGTATTGCTTGAGGGCATACTAATTCTCCAGTTTGGGGGAGGAATTCCTACACATGATAGATGTTTTCTACTTTATTTCTCATTTAAGGCATACAATTTCATTTTTATACAGTGCAGAAATTGATTAAAAACTATGAACTATATTCTTGTGATTTTTGGACAGTAGAGAGGTATCATTAAAATACAGAAACACAAAAAATTTCAAGTTAAATTAGTTTGTAAAATTTCAGAAATCATGCATTGTCACCTACAACCATTTTTCTTATATTTCATGATCCGTGAATCAAAAAATGATCTGATTTTTGGATTAGGGAAGCATTAATATACTAAAAATCTGCTTGCAAAATTTCAGCAAAATCTGGTTTGTCTTTTTTGAGAAAATGAAGTTTGTTGTTACTTATATCATATTTTGCTGCAAATTCATATACATATAGTCGAAAGTTAATGTGAAAATTGTTACGCCTTCATAAACATTGCGAAAATTGAATATTCATTATTTAAGGAAGAAGTCATTTGTTCCATCAATTTCATGAGTTGGGATGAACATTTTTGTATTATAGCTTAGTTAATACAGAGGCTTTGGCTTGCATGAGGACATGCAACATATTCAGTTTGGGGGTATGTTGGGCCACTAATTTTTTATGCAGGAGAATTCAGCTCAAGGAAGATCATTGTATTTTAGTAGACATAGGGGGTCATGTGTTTTCAGAGAAGTTGGTTTCCTAAGAGTGAATTAAATGTAACTATTAATGTTTTGAGTGATTTTAATGAGAGAAGCTAGAATAGGGAAATAATTGAATATTGTGAGGCATATTTGTAAATGTTCTTGAATGTATGAGAACATGAGAGAATTAGGATAGTTGAGAGATTGAGGGATTGAAAATTGATTGTAAAACTCAGATTAGGAGTCAGTTCATGAATTTATGCATTAGAGAGGAGTTTTAGGAATGAGGAAGAGATTTAGGAATTTTGTTAAGGAATTTATGGATCTAAACCAAAATTGGTTTTAGAATCCCTTTGTATAAATGTAAGCCTAAAAGGCAAAGACAGAGGGTTAGAAAGTTAGAAACTAGATAGATAGGTGTGACAGGTTTGATTGTAAGCCTATGGGCATAGTGTGCAACAGAGGCAACTGACATTGAAGATCAGGCCAAACAGAGTCTTTTATGTAAATATTTCGAGTCTTGAATGATGAGTGATGACTGAATTGTAATTTAGTATAAATATGTGTGCAGGCAGAGTCGAGGTGAATACACAGAGAAGGAGAAGAGACAGAAGATCTTAATGGGCATCGAATGATTATGGAACCAAAGTAATGGTTGAATCATTCGTGAGTGAAGAACTCATAGAGTTAAGCCAGCAGGAGTGCATAGTGGAATAGCGAGGACGAGAACTTTTGAAGAAAACCCAAAACCCCAAAAGAACATTCAAGAAAGGTAGATTTATAAAACCACAAGTGTATGTCAGGTGGAAGAAAGGCCGTAAGTGGTAATTTCCCCATTGGCTTCGATTCCATACACCATTTGACACGTAGCACTAGCGAGGAGAGAGGAAACTGCTTTATCGGGCGGTTATCCTCCGTGCTTGTGTCTCACCCAAATTTGCTGTCAGCCATCGGATCCGCTAAGTGCAGATCTACGGTGGAAGATCATTGGACGACTTTTGGATCTGGAAAGGAGATTGACTGTTGGATCAGAACCAGATCAACGGTCGTGAACTAATCGCAAATCAGATATCGCAAGGGCAAGCGACAGTGGACAATAGAAATGAGACATTGAGATGGGCCAATACGCCGATCGTCGACGAAGCGTTTATCAGAGGTATTGGGCATCGGCGATAGTGATGAGGAGATGAGTTGATAGGCGATAAGCGATTGCGATAAAGGGCAAACTCAAAGGGGTTATAGATGTGGGTTGAATCTATTTGAGATCCGGCCTTGGCTTTCGGTCAAGTTTCCATGTATTCCTATGTAGTGTGATAAAGGGTTGTTGTTCAGATTTTTATTACGAAAGCATAGTTAATGCTTTTGATAGAAGCGATGAAGCGATGAAGGGAGCAGACCCGAGAAGGTTATAAGCGTAGTTATATAATATTGGAATCCGATATTGCGTTATCGCATATCGGATGCGACAGAGAATGTGCTAACGAAACCCTGCAAAGGAGCAATTAGCGATAGTGATAAAGGGACATCTCGAGAACTGTGCAAAGGCTAAGGAATAAGCGGAAAAGGTATGTTACACATGGGTTATGCGATTTCTATTATACAAGAATTATAATAGAATTAAAGCGATATGAAGGGTTGGTGGTTTAAGTCATATATAACCAATGTTAAAGATTGGGGAGAGTTATACATGCAGGCATAAAGTGAATGAAGGTTTAGAAGGGTGAATGAGTCTCGATATTAACCTTAATGAAGGTTATGAGGAGCTTTAAGGTTCTAATAGTAATGAAAGGATGGATTAAAGGTTAGACTTTGTTAGTCTATAAATCATTTCGGACAGTTAGATAAAGGGGTCTAAACCATTGATGGTTGACGATTTGACTCCTTAGAGAGTTAAAATTCCTGGGACAAACAACTATATGCATAGACCTACGCATATTGTGGGTAAATCAGGGGTAACCCTGCATCATTTGGTATCAGAGCATAATTGTTATTGGAACAATTGATAGCAGAACAAAATAAGGGAATTCTATAGAAAAGGACTTAGAACAGAGTTGTGTTTTAAGATGTTTATGCAGGCAAGGGAGATCAGATTTTAATCTGACAAATAGTAGGCACACAGAGATGATGTGGAGCAGAACTTGCAGATGCAAAAGACAAAGGACAATCCATTCAAAGTACAGGAAATGGTAGAACAAGATCACGCAGATATCTTGAAGGTGAGATGACAATTTTTCTTTAACTTGATTTGAATACTAGAGAGTTGTGGTTTTTTATATTGACACACAGGTGACAACATAAGGAGGTGAGAATATTGCAGCATGCATAGAGCAAGGAGTGCTCAACTGGTTCCAAAAGAAAGAACCAGAGAAATGCTAAAAGACTGAGCTCAGAGGAGAGAATCTTAGTGAAGCATATGTAGCAAGGAGGAGACTTGTTACTGCAGAGATATTGTTGCATCTCACAAAGGTAATTCCATAAAGGATGTGGGTAGAATTGCCAAGGTAATGGAGGAAACTGGTAAGACATTCTAAGTGAAAGAAAAAGTGGTCAGAACCAAGCATTTCATGGTGATTGAAATAGAAGAGGACAATTGTGTTCTTGAGGAGGTGCAGATAAGTTAAATCCTAAAGGAGCAGAGAAGAGTGCTCAAAGGAGGTTCTAGAGGCAGAGAACTAAGTGCTTGCAAAAATACCAAGTACAGAGGAAAGCTTGGTGAGGTAAGTGGCAGAAGGGAAGACTTGCTAATGCATAGGCTTTAATGTAGCTCATAGTAAGTGAGTAAGGAGCTCACGAAGATAGAGAAGAAGATGGCTACTGATAGTCATAGCAGAGGTTCTGAAGAAGACCACGACAGAAGAAAGATGAAGAAAGAGGATGCCAAGGAAAATGGAAAGAGGATGAGTCAAGAGGAAATTCATAGAGAGATTACAAAGATGAAAGAATAACTCAATGTATTAATGATGATACTTGAGGAAAACCAAAGACAAGGTTGGGTCTCGAGGAAAAAGCCAGTGAGGTAGCATAAATTACAGAGAAGGCTACAAAAGAAGAGAAGTCAGTAGGTGAATATGCCATTAGCAGAAGAGATGATGAAGCTGGAACAAGTATTGGGTGTTCAATTGAGATCTGAATAACTTTTGAGAATCTGAATTGGAAATGGAATTGTCCATTTGTGAACCAGAACAGGGCGAAGTTCTGGGTGAAGAAGAAGGAATTATTGATGACTTTCTGAACTGTTAGACAAATGCAGACCAAAAGGAAAATGTAAAACCTTGTATTTTTGAATCTAATAACTTTGATGTGATTACAATTTTTGCAGAGGATGAGCAATCTTTTGAAGCTATCAAAACTATGGGACAATATCTTTCAGAAGATAAAAACTTCGAACTAAAGGAGGGTGGAGAATATCTCTTAAATGAGAGAAGCAATGATTTATTGCAACAAAAAGAACTTAATAATGCATTGATATTTTAAACTATGACAACGCAGGAACAATTTCTTGTGAAAGAAGGAGATGAAATTCAGTCTGAAGAACTGATATGTAAAGCAACAGTTGGGACTGTTGAACCTTGTAAATTTCAGATTGATAATTTGTGTATAAATGCAATAATCATAAGTAATGGTGAAGTACTTATGAATTGTCATAGAGAACTTCAATTGCTGGAGTATTTACTGGGAAATTCAGAATATGACAGTGTGATTGCAGAGGAAGAAGTTCATTTCAATGGGCAAGAGCAAAAAGACATCATTGAAGCAGATGGTGTGGAGGAAAGACTAACTGATAGTCTTGGAAATACTTTAGAGAATTCTTTGGAGAATTCTTTAAAGAGGTTGAATCAGCATACTGATGTGCTGATAGAAGAGGAGAAAAAAACAGAGCAACATATTGATGTGTTGCCAAAGGAAGAGGAGGCACTGAGGCCTTATGATTTTTATTTTAACAAGTGTTTTATGAGTGCAGGTTTAGTTGCAGGTGCTGGAGGAAATTTGGCACAGATGGACAGCCAAACAAAAATGGAAGAAGAAGATTCTATGGAAGAATTTAATCCATGGAACAAAGATGTTCAATTGCTGGAGAGAATGTTGGAAAGTCAGGATTCAGTGCAAATAGAGATAATCTTGACAAAGGGTAAGGATGAAAGGGAGGCAATCAGAATAAGCAAAGAACAAGTAAGAGTAAGTGATAGCATTCGAAAACTCCAAGGAGAAGAACAACAGTTTGAAGAGTTAGTGGATAGCAACAACAACCTGAAGTAGAGAGAAAGAAATAACAGTGAATGGTAGAATATGGACCAGTCCAAGGATGTGCTGGAGACAGAAATTGAAGAAATGTGGCAGTTAATGATGAAGCAGTCCATATGGAGGAAAATGATAGCAGCAGGAAGGATGATCAATCAGAACTTGAACCTAGTTGACAAGGAGAGGAAGATAAAGCAAAAGACAACAGATATGCAACAGCAAAGGTGCAAAGTGTTTGGACAACTACAAACTAAATTTTGGGACCCTGGAGGTTTTATATCAACATATGAAGACACATGATCAGGAGATCATGAAAATTTTCTACTTTGGGAGTCTGATGCAGGAGCATTCAGCTCAAGGAAAATCATTGTATTTTAGTAGACATAGGGGGTCATGTGTTTTCAAGGAAGTTGGTTTCCTAAGAGTGAATTAAATGTAATTATTAATGTTTTGAGTGATTTTAATGAGAGAAGCTAGAATAGGGAATTAATTGAATATTGTGAGTCATATTTGTAAATGTTCTCGAATGTAGGAGAACATGAGAGAATTAGGATAATTGAGAGATTGAGGGATTGAGAATTAATTGTATAACTTAGATTAGGAGTCAGTTCATGAATTTATGGATTAGAGAGGAGTTTTAGGAATGAGGAAGAGATTTAGGAATTTTCTTAAGGAATTTATGGATCTAAACCAGAATTGGTTTTAGAATCCCTTTATATAAATGTAAGCCTAAAAGGCCAAGACAGAGGTTTAGAAAGTTAGAAGCTAGATAGATAGGTGTGACAGGTTTGATTGTAAGCCTATACATAGAGTGTGTAACAGAGGCCACTGACATTGAAGATCAGGCCAAAGAGAGTCTTTTATGTAAATATTTGGTTATTAATACAAACAACTCAGTTCTGAGTTCGAATGTGTATTTCGAGTGTTGAATGATGAGCGATGACTGAATTGGAATTCAGTATAAATATGTGTGCAGGCAGAGTCGAGGCGAATACATAGAGGAGGAGGAGAGACAAAGGATCTCAATGGACGTTGAATGGTTGTAGAACTAAAGTAATGGTTGAACCATTCGTGAGTGAAGAACTCACAGAGTTAAGCCAGGAGGAGTGCGCAGCGGAATAGCGAGTACGAGAAACCTTTGAAGAAAACCCAAAACCCCAAAAGAACATTGAAGAAAGGCGGATTTATAAAACCACAAGTGGATATCGAGCGGAGGAAAGGCCATAAGTGGTAATTTCCCCATTGGCTCTGATTCCATACACCATTTGACACGTAGCACTCGGAAGGAGAGGGGAAACCGCTTTATCGGGTGGTTACCCTCCATTCTTGTGTCTCACCCGAATTTGTTGTCAGCCATCGGATCCGCTAAGTGCAGATCTATCGTGGAAGATCATCGAGCAACTTTTGGATTGGGAAAGGAGATTGATCACTGGATTAGAACCAGATCAACGGTCGTGATCAATCGCAAATCAGAGATCACAAGGGCAAGCGACAACATACAATAGAAATGTGATGTTGCGATGGGTTGATACACCGATCGCCGATGAAGCGCTAGTCAGAGGTATCGAGCATCGGCGATAGTGATGAGGAGATGAAACGATAAGTGATAAGCGATTGCGATAAAGGGTGGACACGAAGGAGTTATAGATGCGGGTGGAATCTATTTGAGATCCAGCCTTGGCTTTTAGTCGGGTTTTTACGTATTCCTGTGTATTGTGATAAAGGGTTGTTCGTTGGGTTTTTATTAGAAAAGCGCAGTTAACGCTTTTGATAGAAGCGATGAAGGGAGCGGACCCAAGAAGGTTATAAGCACAGTTATATAATATTGGAATCCGATATTGTGTTATCACATATCGGATGCGACAGAGAATGTGTTAACGAAACCTCGCAGAGGAGTGATTAGCAATAGTGATAAAGGGACATCTCAAGAACTATGAAAAGGTTAAGGAATACGCAGAAAAGGTATGTTATGCATGCGTTATGTGATTTCTATTATAAAAGAATTATAATAGAATTAAAGTGATATGAAGGGTTGGTGGTTTAAGTCATATATAACCAATGTTAAAGAGTGGGGAGAATTATACATGTGGGCATAAAGTTAATGAAGGTTTAGAAGGGTGAATGAGTCTCGATATTAACCTTAATGAAGGTTATGAGGATTTTTAAAGTTCCAATAGTAATGAAAGGATGGATTAAAGGTTAGACTTTGTTAGTCTATAAATAATTTCGGACAGTTAGATAAAGGGGCCTAAACCATTGATGGTTGAAGATTTGACTCCTTAGAGAGTTAAAATTCCTGGGACAAACAACTATATGCGTAGACATATGCATACTATGGGTAAAGAAGGGATAACCCTACGTCAATTTTTGATTATTATTATCACTTTTTAATGTCTATTTCATCCATTTCTACCATTCTTTATCACATCATTTATCATAAGTTATCATATAATTCCATTTTATAATTATTTATGCTCTTATGGATAAATACTATTTTTTCTCTATTTTTAATATATTGAAGATTACTATACATTATTTTTCCAATGATGGTTTATTAATGAATTTTTTATAACATCATTCACGATATTAGCCTCCAAGGTCTTTTCAACATTGCAAATTTTATTTCGAGCTCATAATCAAATATTCCAACTCAGAAATTCACTGGGATAAGAAGTGATAGTTTTGTGTTGGATGTTTCGGGCAAATGAAGATGAATCTAGAAAATCCAAGACATGAGTTTTGTGTAAAACGGACCAAATTCATTTCGTCAGTTGCATTTTTCCAAAATTCGGGTTGGATTGACCGAAATGCAAGGTTCTGTGAAGGTGATTTTCTCAGATTTGTTGTTGCAGCCGTTTTCCAAATTCTCCCAATTGCCTTACCAGATTTTACTTGTTCCAACTGAATCATGATGGGAATTTCTTTCAGGTCTAATCTTGATTATTGAGATTATGTAATCAATCCAAAATTGTAATGGAAATCATTTTGTAATCAACTTTGTTTTAACTTCCCTTTGCTCCCTATGTATTTAAATGAAAACAGAGATCAAAGAGAGGGGTGATAATTAGGAGATAGGAGATGGACAATTATTAGATAAAGGATGAGATATGGGAGAAGAGAAATTGTTGAATTGGAGACAAAGCTAAGAATGTCAATTTTATGTAATTATTTCTCTCATATGGTTTAATCAAGGAATCTATCCATTGAGTTCTCCATTTGTTATCTGTAATCTGATCTGAGTTATTTATCAAGGCAAAACTAAGTTTTGGGTAGTTGGCCCCACTACCCTGGACGAGGTGTTGCCTTGAACATGTAATTTAGTAGAGTTATGTGTTTTTTTATTTGAATTTAAATTGCCATTCCTTAAAGTAGATTTCCTTTCTTTTCACTAATTTATTGTTTGTTGCATTTTCCAGATTTGTTATTTCATCCAATTTCTAGATTTCATTTAATTTATTGTTGTAGATTAGCATTTGAATTATGTTGGGTGCAATAGATTAAATTTCCAATTCAGAAATGTGTGGTTTAATTTAGCAATGATACAAGTTTTGTGATTAGCATAATTGTTTTTCCTGTCATTTACTTTCTTCTTTTTTATTTTAGTTTCATTATTCAAGTCTTACATTTTATTTCTTATTGCATGAGATTGATAGTATAGAACACAATCATATAGAACCAGTGTTAGTTGTTAGTATTTGTTATGCATATATTTTTCCAATTGCCTTGAAATAAAAAGAACCTCCTCGGTCTGATAATTAATGTTCAAGTCATTACTTGTTTTTATTAAGCGATTAATTTTTCTCAGTAGTACTGTGAGGAAGGACAATGAAGACCTCCTAAGTTAGGAGCCCCTTCCTTTTCTTACTGCATCTTGAATAAGAGACTTTTTAGTTTCTTTAAATTTAGAACTTATTTTTAATATGCACTTCCTTTAACCTTTGAGTCTTTCCTTCTGAAGTTGATTTTACCTAAAATCCATACATTTTGGACATGCTTCCAAGTCTACAAACCTGGATTGACAAGTAAAACACTTGTGTTATTTTACTTAGTAAATTGACCCAACAGATACGTAGAATCAAATAATATTTGTGGTGCATGGAACCTGTGGAAGTGAACACAGGAACATATAACTATATGCTGACATATTTGAATGCAAACTCAGACTTATAGGTAAACCGGTCTGGATAAATATCGCCACTTCTATGGTCTAATCCTAGATATATATCAGACTATGCCGAGATCTGTTTTCACAGTAAATATAGAGGTTTTACTAGGTAGATAACCTACACGGATTGTGAATTAATACATGTAATTCTTGGGAAATTATACATATGATGAAGATGAGGGTAGGTCGTAGGAAAAAATGACTTCGGTATTAAACATAGTCATAACTTATTTAAAAGGAAGCTGTTTATTCTAGTAACTCTAGATAGATAACAATGATACTATAGTTATAACATATATAGATGTTCATCTGAAGTTTCGGTTGCATAAACACCAAGAAGGATTTTTCAATTGGAGATTATATGACCATGTGAAATAACTAGAAATTTATAATTAGAACCCAAAAGGGAGACTAACTGGAAAGGAATAGGCAATGGAAATTGAGGTACCTATACTCCTCGATCGACGACTTCCACTGTAAATTTCAGAAGAAAAATACTCCAGAGACTTATAGTTATTTAGACACGCGAGGAAGAAAGAACAAAGAGAAGGCATAAGTGTTAAATTCTTGAGGGAAATCCTAACAACATTGTGGGTTAGTGTTAATAGCATGCCTTGTTATCTCAATCTATTGGGGATGAGTAGGAAGTCTGTAGTTTTCAAAATGTTAATATTTACCCCTTTTATATATGTATGGGGTATTAGAAAGCTATTGTTGACAGAGGACTGATACTAAGAGAACAAAATCAAACTGGTAGAAGATATTTGCATGAGATTGGCTTGGAAACTCACTTAGTCAATTTAAGAGAAAGTAATTACTCTTATCTCTAGTAGTACCAACAAAAAAATTCTACCCTATTATTAAATAACACATCTTGCTAGAAGGGGGATATGTCAAATCTGATATTGGAGAATACATGGTACAGAAAAATATGAACATCTACACGTACAATGATTATGTGATTGCATTTAATTACGCTAGTAGAACACTGAATATTATCTAATAAATCTAAACTGTATAATAAACATGGCTTCACTATATATTTTAAATCGAAAATCATTCCAATTAGTCGAGAGATTGGACAGGATAAGTGTCATGAAAATGAATCTATGCAATTCGGTAACAACAATGAAAGCCCAACTTGAAAATAATTACTAGCCTGTAGCCTTAAGGAGTTAAAGTCTCCATGTAAAAAAACAAAAAAAATAGAAGCATTCTAGATTACATGAATAGAAATAAATACACATCTAGATATATTGACAAGGATATACAAAATGGAGGAATTTATTGTCTAGTCATATAGTCGGGAGAAAGAAAATTAGAGCTTCTTGGAGTATGGTTAAACTATTGTTAAACTATGTAGTTTCTCCATCTAAGGCTCTCGACTATACAATACCACAAATTACATAGGGGCAGTGCCATAACAAGGGTGGAAGCTCCATGGGCCAAGCCTGGAAAACAAAAGTAAAAGTAGTGTGTAATTAACAGGAGACAAGATACTCAAGAATTGAGGATAGCAATATGGGTTCTCTAAGAATACATCACCGCTCAAAGATTTCAAGGGTGTTTGATCTCTAGTAAAGGAATTAACTAGCCTAGGAATTACACAATGACACAACAAGGTTGACAGGAAGGTGTTACTATATCTTCAATGGTACCTAAGCGAAGGGTTGCATATTCCTACTAAAAGTAAAGATAAATTAGTAAACATTCATTGTTGTAATCACTATTGAGTGTTATTACAAATCACAGTGGGAATTACGAGGAAAAAATAAAATAGAGACTATACATGCACACAAAGAGTCATTCCATGCAAGTGGCGTGAGTTCCATGGGATTCATCTAGGATGGTATTCCTCCACTCTATGTTGGAGAGAGTGAGGGGGAAGAGTGCTCGAATAGAATAAAAAACAACCAAGTTACAGTGCCTACTGAAAATCCGCTTTACTCCAAAATCTGAAGAAAAGAAGGATATAAATCGTGCAAGTGTGCCAAATCATACCTGTGAGTGAGATGAGGTGAGGAAATCCTTTGGAATTCATGTCTCGATAATATTGGCATCAAAAGAAATAAAAATATGTCAAACCCTTCTACCACATTTCGGCTAACAATTAGAGGAATTTTCCTCCCTTCAGAAACTAGTGACCATGAGAAATATTAACATTTGAGAGGTAAAAACCCCTTGAGTGAGTATGCAACGGTTGTTGAATTACCTAGGTAGGAATATACTATATACCAAGCCATTTTATGAATAAAAATATCAGGTGGAGGCTAACTTCACCTGTGACACCCAATGAAATGAGCAAATATGGTTAAGATGCTAAAAGCTCTTTCGGAAAAAAATGGATGTGAAGGAACTTGTGAAATTCTGTGACGACTTGGGAAAGAAGGGACGGTTTTTCCCAGAAATGCGAGCAATATAGAATTGCCCTTTCTCGTGGGGATCTTCATGAGACCTAGAACCAGAGAGCAGTAGATGAGTGGTTAGTAGTTAACGAAGTTATGTGGAAAGCAAAAACATACTTGGAAACTAGAAGAGGAACACACCATGTCATTTGGGAAAATTACCTTAAGGACGTACCCTGGAGGGTTTCTCACTCTGTAGGGAAGCGATGAATTTTCTCTTGAACCTCGGTGTTTGATCTCTATGTGGTGGCAGTAGCAGGCATTGCACCTATGTATAAACATGTAAGGAGAAAGGGAAAAGAGAAAAATTGCAGAACAATAGGAAGTCTTCAAGAAAATTGGCAAGATCCTTGTGACAGGAAAAGAAGCCTTGTATGCGATGAGTTGGGGCAACTGTTCCAAAGGGTCGAGCCAAATGAGGCTTGTGGTCTATCACCCACAAAAAAAAGGAAAAGGGATTAGGGTTTGAGGAACTAAACCTCCACTGTCAACTAAAATCTCTACCACTACACCATAACCCACAAGCAACTGTGCCCATGTGAAGGGGATAATCATGGCAGTAGCATTGTGGGTATGCCAAGTAGGAGGAAGGAAATAATACCATAAACATTAAGACTACAATTAAACCATTGTACAAGACCTAGAGTGAGGAAATAGTTAATCAAACTAACCATTACTTACGTATGGTCCACCATAACCATCAGTGGAATAAATAAAGGGGGTAGAGCTATACTAATTGAGGGTGCAAAATTTGGAGCATGCCTATGGTGAATGACAAAGAAGTGAATGGGATAACCTTTGGGAATTAGGTTATAGAGTAATTGTACTAAAAATTAGGGTGTGATTACCATCACATGTAAAAGAAGAGGATCTTGGCAATAATAGATTAAGGTTGGTGTTGGACATGGCATCCCCCACAGCATGTTTTGGGGCTCAAAGCCCAAGTTTTGGTCAATTGTATTGTAAGACTCCGCGAAGCACGGGCGTGGAGCACGAAGTGTATAATCAAGTCATAGGGTTGTCCGCCCTAAAATATTGTAAATTAATGTAAAGTTGTGTCGGCCTACCCACGGTCTGTGGACCATGGGATTGTATAAATAGAGCAAGGCTCTAAGTGTAAAGATAGTTTTTGAGAAGATGAAATAGATAGAAGAGCAAAGGCATGGTTCAAGGTTAAGAGTAGAATCTGAAGTGTACTGGGTCATTGTAGTAGGTAGAGGCTCTGCAGCTGAGTGTGCAGGGAGGAGTAAGGTCTGTACCTGGAATTGAAAGTTAATAAAGAGAAGTTTACTCTGTGCATCTGTTCTTGAATCTGGCTTTTGAGGTTATGCATTACTTTTACTCTGTTTATTTACTGCGTGCACTTGATGAATACTCGTATTAATGCTTATATGTGAATTTAATCTAAGTAATAAGCTAACAGAGACTAATTAAGGAAGACTTGGGTAAATAACACGGGTTGCACTGCGACTAGACCTGCACAAAGACATTATCACAGAGCGCGGGGTGCTCGTAGGTGCGCGTAGCACAGTAAGTGCGAAGGTTGGACTGCGTACCAATCACCTCATATCAGACATCCCCAGGGTGTGGAAACCTATTTCTAGCACCCTCCCATACTACTTCAGGTGAGACCTCAATCCGCGCTCCATGAACTGTTGCCGAAAGGGCCAGTAGTACGGGGATTTTCTTGGCTAAATCACTTCCAAACCTGGGTCAGGCCCCACTAAGCCAATAAATGGTTCCGTTGTCAGGACCAGGATCTGCATAAGCGATGTCTGATGTCGTGCCACTAGAACCCAACAAAAAATGGAATTGAAGAGTGGTTGGACAAGAAGATTAACGAGTTCGCGACATAGGAAAATAGAACTCCGCAAGTATCTAAGGAAAATTGGTTGGAGCACTACGTGTATATGGAAATCCACGAGATTTTCTTTGCATCCTTTCCTTCTAAGTTGTATCAGTGGATTGCGAAGTCAGCCGACAGCCAGGGAAGGTGTAGGCTCGACAAATCGATAGTGTGGACTCCGGAATTGGTGCACAGGCTAGAAGCATCAGAAGATAAGATTGTGCTGGCTGTGGACCATTAGCTTGACCAGATAATATGGGGATTTATCACTGAGATTGCGATAGACACAATTGCGAGCTACAACGAGGCAGAATGATGTTTTCTCAAGGGACCGCGAGGTAAGTGTATTAAATCTTTGAACACCTGGATTAAGATGTTTCTATGTGAAAGGCGGGTTATGTGAATAAATTAATGTTTGGGACTACGGGGAGTGGAAATATCTACAAAAGCGGAAGTAGTGAAGAATTAGAAAACAATCCCTTAATTTCACCCTCGCGGGAGAGTGAGGACGAGCTTGCGAAGGTTTCTCCAAGAAGCGCGATCAGTTTGATAAGGCAGCAAATTCCGCGGTTACCACCTCCACCCACACTGCCACCCGCTTCACCTCCCTCACCTCCATGTCCACCCACTCCACCACCACCACCTCCACAGTGCAATATGGCAAGCGCGATCAAACTACCAGTATTCAGAGGAGTAGGGAATGAGGATCCAGACCAATTTTGGTTCATGGTAAGAGCAGTATGGGAAGCACAAGGTATCATGGACAACAATATTAAGAAGGCTACATTGGTGAGTGCGTTGCACAATCGCGCATTAACATGGTATATCAAGCATTCTAATGACCACCCAAACGCGGGGATAACAGAGATCCAGAATGCGCTGAACAGGGAATTTAGCAGACCAAAGTCAGAAACACAATCAATCATCGAATTTAAAGAGATCATGATGCTTTCGGGCAAGACTCCCTGGGATCTAGATCAACGGCTAAAGAGTACGATCCACGAAGCCACTATGAAGTTGACAGATGGACAACATCGCGCATGGTTTGTAGCATCTCTAGCACTGCACTTGAGGATGGTGCCGTCATAGCAGAAACTTTCCACCCAAGCTGAAGCGTTGGAAATGGCAATGAGATTGCATGAGACCCCGATACAAGACCTTGGGTTGGGAGTTCAACAAATCCACATGCAACTATATTATTTGTGTTTGGAAATGCAAAGCTTGAAGCAGGATAGGGGACCACGGCCAGAGGCGCACGAGGAAGTATGGTGCATAAAGTGCAAAGGCCAGGGCCATGACAAGGATCACTGCCCAGTGTTCGCGAACTACTTGGCAGGAGGAGGGCCAATGCCGTTGAGACCAGAGGCACAGGCAGGGTTGAGTGCAGCACCCACTTTATGGTGTGTGATCTGTCAGATAAGAGGGAAACACATGACGGACAATTGTCATTTGTTGCAGAAATATACACAGACACCTTGGCAATTATTTTGTAATTTCTGTAGGTCGGTAGGCCATGATGAGTGCACTTGCCGCAGTTACGAGCTAATGATGGATCAAACCCCAGCCTATAGGATGCATACCGAAATGCAAGCCCTCGACCCAGATGTGGGGATGGCGCGCACTAGATTTTAGGGGCGAGGTCAAGGATGAGGTGTAATGGGACCAGGAAGAGGCTGCGAAGAGTTAATTTGTTACAATTACGGAGGACCAAGGAACTATGCCCATGATTGTACCAACCCGATGAGGATATCCTATTCGTATTGTGCTCAGTTTGATCATGAAACAATAGACTGTCCTACATTGATCAAAAATATGTGCGAAAAAGGGGTATTCCAGCCTCCCCCGACTCAGAATATACAAATGTTGAGGTCTAAGCCACGCGAAGAAGAACCAAATGTAAAAATAATTCTCAGAAGCGGTACAGCCATGGGAGAAGATACAGGGAAACAGCTAGAGGAAAGTACATGGGTTCGCAAGGGTCCTACAAAGGAACCTGAGTTTGACTTAGAACACGTAAAGGAGATGTTCATGGAAGTTAAGAAGAGCTTCACAGAGGCCTCCACTTTAGGTAGTAAGGATTAACCAGAGCCAGGAATGGATCCTTCAATGCTCACTACCTTTCTGGAAACATGCATGAAACTGCTGTGTGACAACGTGGCAGTTAAAGGACTACAGGAACTGATCACTAGGTGCACGGGGTCAGGAGAACCGCGTGTAGTCAAGAAATTGGGAAAGCATGCATTGCACACTGGAAGGGAAATGAGGTTGACTATGCAGATTGGTGAGTATGAAATGGATCAGGGAATCCTTGATCTGGGTTCAAACACGAATGTATTACCAAAGAAAACATGGGAACGCATGCACAGGCCCATGCTACAATTGTCACCTATTCAATTACGAATGGCAAACCAAAAAAAGATTTTTCCCATGGGAAGGTTACAAGGGGTAACAGTTGATATTGCAGGCGCTAGCGCGCAGGCAGATTTTGAAGTAATAGAAATTGTTGATGACAACAATCCCTCTCCTGCGTTGTTAGGAATAGACTGTGCCACCAATATGAACAGAGTCATCAACCTGAAGAAGCACAAAATGCACTTCGAGAAAAGTCACTATGCGTAGTAGTCCCATTGGACCCAGCCGAAGGAGTGCGCTACACTGAACTAGTGCGTGATGATGAAAGTGACGATGCTCTTGATTGTATTTACAAGAAAACTGCACGAGACCAGGATTGGGTGAATTCGACTGTAGATGGGAGAATCTCGTGGGAGTGTGAAAGCTCCTACACTTCAGATTCAGATGAAGAAGTAGAGTGATGGCAGAATCAATTGGATGAAGTGACAACACTAAACTGCAACATGATGATTAGATCACTGCGTTGCGTGACAATATAGACAAGAGAGCTGCCGACATATGATGGATTAATGGTAGTGGATGAATTTCTAAGAAAATTTGAAAGCGCATTACCAGAACAGTAGTGGTTCGATGCGTTGAAGTGGGAACTGCACACAACACCCACACGATGGTGGGGTACACATCAAGGAAATTTCGAGGACTGGCATAGATGCAGAAGGATGATGCACATATGATTTGGGAAATCACAACTATGGCTAGAAGACAAATACGATGGACGAGATGACCCACGCACGCACCTCACAAAATGGACCAAGGTCTACAAGGAAGAACCACAGCCCAAATGGGTACACTTATTCTACCATACCTTGGATGTAATACCCATGAATTGGTATACTGAGACAGAACTCTGACATGGTATGGGCAAATGGGATGTCTTGCGCGAGGGATTTTTGTTAACATTCACATTTGAAGATCGACGATTAGATACTGTTGACGATGCACTGCAAGTAGTAAAAGCCACCATCTTCAAAATACCACAAGAGCCATTGGAAATGCTGCAACCAGTATGGGTAACCTAGTTAAGTAGTGCTCTAGAATGTTATAACATGTAGTGGGAGGAGGATGATGATGACCCCAAAAATATTGATGTTCCAGAAACAGAAGGCTATCGCGAGGTTCGAGGACCATCAATTGAGGATCCCGACATCACTGTGCCACTAAAAACAAAGCAGGTAAACATTAGCATAGTAGCGGAGCCGAAGTATGCGACGCTTGGGGACTATTGGGACGATGCTATGGTAGATAAGGTCGCTGAGTCACTCTGTGAATACCAAGACTTGGTCCCGACCAAAATCACGGACTTAAAAGGGATCATTGGCGACTTAGGGATGATGAAGATCACTCTGAAACCAAACGCGAAGCTAGTTAAGCAGTGACCTTACCGCTTGAACCCAAAGTATAAAGAAAAGGTCCGCGACGAATTAGAAAAAATGCTCACAGCCAGAATTATTGAACCAGTGGAAGAATCTGATTGGTGAGTCCTATGGTAGTACAGGAGAAGAAACAGAAAGGTGAAATAAGAATATGGGTGGACCTCAGAAAGCTTAATGACACCTGTGTTCACGATCTATTCCCAACACCATTCACAGATGAAGTATTGGAGAATGTTGGCGGTTAGGAAGCTTACTCATTCATGGATGGCTTCTCAGGGTACTATCAGATCAAGATCGCGCCGAAAGATAGGAGAAAAACAACCTTCGCAATAGAATGGGGCTGCTTCTAGTACATCGTTATGCCCTTTGGACTAAAGAACGCGCCAGCAATATTTTCACACATTGTGGTGGCAGCGTTTAAAGAATACATCCAGAAGTTCTTGGAGGTCTATCTAGAAGATTGGACTGTCTTTGTTTTAGTTAAGCACCATGTAGCGAGCTTACGTTTGATGTTGGATACTTGCCACTGACATCAGATTGCGCTAAACCTTAAAAAGTGCACCTTCGTTATTCCCTTTGGCAACCTATTAGGCCATGTGGTCTAAAAACAAGGCCTGATGGTGGACCCTGCGAAGATTGTTGTTATTCTAAATCTGGAAGCACCGCACAGTGTCAAACAACTACGCGCTACTTTGGGGCACACTCGCTACTCGAGGAGGTTTATCAAGAGTTATGCCAAAATAACTGCACCGATGGAAAAGCTATTGGAAAAAGATGTGACATATTGCTGGAATGATGATTGCATGAAGAGTTTGGATGTGCTAAAGGGGAAACTAGCCTCCACGCCAATTTTGGTCTTCCCGAAATGAGACGTGGAATTTCATGTACATGTTGATGCATTGTGTATAGCATTAGGAGCCATACTCACACAGGAGGGCGCAGAGGGGGTAAATCACTCGATCGTGTTTGCGAGTCAAAGATTGTCCAAAGCAAAAAATAACTACTCTACCACTGAACGTGAGGGGTTGGCAATGGTTTACGCGCTCCAGAAATACCGACACTATTTACTTGGAGGACATTTCAAGAAGTATACCAACCATTCCGCGTTGAAATACTTGGTGAACAAGCCAGTGTTGGTGGGGTGCATATGCAGATGGCTCTTACTATTTCAAGAATATGATTTTGAGGTCATAGTCAAATCGGGACGCTTAAACGAAAGACCAGACCACTTGTCACGAATTGAGACAGGCGAGGAACCAACAAATTTGGAGGAGGGACTACCTAATGCACAGCTCTTTGCAGTACGCGTCGCAAACAGACACTTTGAAGATATAATCCATTTTCTAACAACAGGGACTGCGTCGAAGGAGTACTCAATCCAACAGAAGAAGGAAATGGTGGTGTGTGCGGCGGACTTTTCTGTCATCGCAGGACACCTCTATAAGATGGGCAACGATGAGATATTGCGAAGATACGTACCTGAATTTAAACGAGGTCAGATCCTTATGGAAGCACATGGGGGTGCTGCAGGAGGACACTATGTAGGACGCGTGATTGCGCAAAAGATTCTTCGCGAGGGTTATGGTGGCCGACCCTGCACCAGGATTTGAAAGCGCGTTATAAGGCCTACGATAGATGTCAAAGGACGGGAAAACCATCACGAAGGGACAAGATGCCAGTAAATCCACTTGTTGTAGCTCTGATACCAATTGTTGTAGATCTAACCCAAAAACACTATAGATCTGATATGAAAATATAAGATAATGCAAATAAACCCAGAAATAACAAGATCTGAATATAGATAGAAATGATTCACTTTATTGATATCAAACCCTTAAGGTATGGCAACACCATACATTCACTCCTTAAGGAAGGAGAACACTCCACAAGCCATATGCTTGTTCATACAATAATACTTCTCTTCATCTTCATATCTCTCCATGTGGAGTCTCTAGCCTTTATATAGGCCTCATACATACAATACCATGCATCATTACCATGGTTCCCTCATACCATCAACTAATACCATGGGCCCATTACATTATTATTAACTACTTGTGGTCCCTTACATGACATGGGTTAACCACCTTATTTATTACTATGGCCCATCCCATTATTACATTATTACCTTGGGTACCACCCTTGGTACCCCATATTGTCCCCCCTAGGTATGTAACATTCCACCACCCTAAGCATGTTTCGTCCCCGAAACATGGGAAGAACACAAGTAATAAGATCTACTCAAAAGAGTAGTCCACTGGTACCATGCACGTGCATGTAGCCATCCAAGAGAAAGGTGAACCCTCGATCTCGCTGGTGCCTCGCTCGCTTGAGATGGAAGTTGACTGTGGCAGCTCTTCTTTTTTGATGTGTAGTGGGTGGATCGTCTCTCCTTTCTATCCATCATGTGACTACTTGGTTTCCATGATGGTTGTCTTGCAGGGTGATGTGGGTGATGATATGTTGAAGTTTTAACCCACGATGGCTTTTGCTTGACTTCACCCTGCTGTGGTGCCTGTTGTGGTGTCTTCTTTTTCAATATGACTTCAACCACTGAGCCCTCCTCTGATGTATCATCACCTGTAACCTTTTCTTCTTCAGCCTCTGTTTGTGTTTGATTGTTGATCATCAAAGGCTCATCATCTGATATGTCAGTCGCTGGAACATCTTCTGCTTCAGCCTCCATGTGCTCTACCTGTTTATGGATGGACATATCCTGTAGTGTAATTTTCTTCTTTTTATACCATAGCTTCAGGAATTTCTTCTGCACATTAATATTGATAGTACCCGCAGATTCCATCCAAGGATATCCCAAAACAACATCCATGTTATCCATCTCTAAAGTATAAAAATCACCATGCAACACATACTTATCCATAGAAATCTTCAAATCCTTATACACTTGAACATCCTCATCATTCACCTGTGTGTTTTCAATGTGTTTTGTTGGAACTTGCAATTTTTTTGCCAAATTAACATTGATAAAATTATGCTTGCAACTAGGATTTATAGACACAATGATATTCTCCTTTTGAATCAATCCATGAACCTGCAATAAGGAGACACCAGTAGAAGATAACCCCTTACGTGGCTCATTCTCCCTTTTTCTAGCACGAGACCATTTGTCTAAAAGGACTTTTTCAAATTCTGCATCTGAGAGTTTGGTCAACTGTTTGTCATCAAGTGAGAAATACCATTTGTAAGCCTCATCTTTGAAACCAAACCACACTGAATCCCTCCAATTTTTTTCCCATACTGACTTTTTTTGTTTTATGTATTCTTCAATAGTAAGACCATTATCTTTCCCTGTAAAATATTGCTTGCTAGAAGCCATGAAAAGGGTTTTGAAAAAATTCACTCACTTGGTGAAAATTTAAAGTGGCCACAGTTTAGTCAATATTGCTCGGAATCTTTATTATGACCTATTTTCGGAAATGGAATGACCATTCTGCATCTTCCCATGTGATAGAAACCCTGATCTAGGCACTAGAATTCCAGATTTGCGCTGCAACTCTCCCGCCGTCACCAAAATTTTTGCAAAAAAGAGCTGATTTTAAATCAACGATATCTCCCTCATCTGGACTCCGATTCGACTGATGTTTTTTTTGAAATTAGGTGTTTTTTCACAAAGATTCCAGATCTACAATTAGATCTTGTAGAACTAGCACCAAGACTTCTAGATCTGCGCCGCAAACTCGCTGCCCTGAAAATTGTCTGCAACCCCACTGATTCTTAAATCAGCAATATCTCCTTCATCCGGACTCCGATTCAACTTATTTTTTTTTTGAATTTGGGTATTTTTTCACAAGGAATATAGATCTGTAATTAGATTCTGCAGATCTAGCACCAAAACGTATAGATCTGATCTGCAATTTCGCCACCCAAAAATCCCTGCAAAAAATAAAAAAAAAATCTCCACGGTTTGCCCAAGAAAGTGCTCTGATACCACTTGTTATAGCTCCGATACCAATTGTTGTAGCTTTGATACCAATTTTTGTCTATCTGATCTAAAAATATACGAGAACATAAATAACCCAAGAACAAAAAGATTGAAATAGATAGAAATTCTTCTTTATTATGAAAACCCTCATGGTAGGGCAACGCAATACATTCACTCCTTAAGGAAGGAGAACACTCCACAAGCCATATGCTTGTTCATAAAATAATTCTTCTCTTCGTCTTCATATCCCTCCATGTGGAGTCTCTAGCCTTTAGATAGGCCTCATACATACAATACCATGGGTCATTACCATGGTTCCCTCATACTATCAACTAATACCACGGGCCCATTACATTATTATTAACTACTTGTGGTCCCTTACATGACATGGGTTAACCACCTTATTTATTACTATGGCCCATCCCATTATTACATTATTACCTTGGGTACCTCCCTTGGTACCCCATATTATCCCCCCTAGGTATATAACAGGCCGACCCTGCACCAGGATTTGAAAGCGCGTTATAAGGCCTACGATAGATGTCAAAGGACGGGAAAACCATCACGAAGGGACAAGATGCCAGTAAATCCTGAAATGACACTGCAACCATTTGAGAAATGGGCAATCGAATTTCTGGGCCCAATCAAACCTCAAGGAAAGACGGGTGCACGCTACATCATTATCGCAACGGAGTACCTTACACGATGTGCAGAAGAACAACCAGTCAAGGACTGCACGGCTGCCATGACTACAAAGTTTTTGTTCGAAAATGTGTTGAAACGATTTGGCTACCCAAAAATGTTAATGAGTGATCACATAACACATTTCTTGAATGAAACCATCAGCATGCTCATAGAAGAGTTCCAGGTTTATGACCAGAAAAGTACACCATACCATCCACAGGCTAATGGAATAGTAGAAGAATTCAATAAAATACTAGAGACTGCGTTGACCAAAATATGTAACGCAGAGTGGGACAACTGGGACCTACGTGTACCTGCTATGTTATGGGTGTACAAGACAACGTGCACGAAAATGACGGGACATACACCGTTCTAGTTGGTCTATGGTACAGAAGTAGTCATGTAGATGGAATACATCATACCTAGTCTATGAATAGAATCGCTCACAGGCATGATGGACCACGAAGCTCTGGAAGAAAGGCTCACACAATTAGAAGAACTCGAGGAAGAATGATTTCTAGCCAGATTTCACCAGCAAGTACAAAAGAAACGTGAAAAATCCTGGCACAACCACCATATCAAGTTGCACACCTTCAAGGTAAACGATTTAGTGCTACTGTATGACAGCGAGTTTGAAACATTTCCTAGACAATTCAAAATGTAATGGTTGGGACCATATGTGGTAAAAGAGGTCACAGAGAGAGGCGCGGTCTAACTAGTCAAACTTAGTGGAGAACCCTTCCCAAGAAAAGTAAATGGCAGTTGGCTGAAGCCCTACATGGGTGGGTCAGATATCTGACTAACCGACAGAACCACAGTCTTCACAACCCGAGGAGCCGGATAGGGGTGCAGGACTATAAAAACAAGCACTAGATTTCGGTACCAAAGAAGAGACTCGAGTCAGACGCAGATGATTCAGAAACAGAAATGGAAAGAGCCAGCAAATGACACAACCACGCACTGCGGACCTTCACGTAGCACAGGCACAGTTGGAGGATCTCCGTGCAGAGATCGTCACACTAGAAGAGTGATTCGGGACAAGTCACGATGATTGTGTTGGGGGCCTGTTGGGCATGGGATCCCGCGCAGCATGTTTTGGGGCTCAAAGACCAAGTTTTGGTCAATTGTAATTGTAAGACTCTGCAAAGCGCGGGCGCAGAGCATGAAGTGTATAATCAAGTCATAGGGTTGTCCGCCCTAAAATATTGTATATTAATGTAAAATTGTGTCGGCCCACCCATGGTCCGCGGACCATGGGATTGTATAAATAGAGCGAGGCTCTAAGTGTAAAGATAGTTTTTGAGGAGATGAAATAGGTAGAAGAGTGAATGCATGGTTCAAGATTAAGAATGTAATATAAAGTGTACTGGGTCATAGTAGTAGGTAGAGGCTCTGCAGCTGAGTGCGCAGAGGCCTAGTAGAGTCTGCAACTGAGTGCATGGACCCCTGCAGCTAAGTGCACAGTGTGGAGTCGGGTCTCTACTTCGAAATGAAAGTTAATAAAGAGAAGTTTACTCTATGCATCTGTTCTTGAATCTGTCTTTTGAGGTTATGCATTACTTTTACTTTGTTTATTTACTGCGCGCACTTGATGAATACTCGTATGAATACTTGGGTAAATGAAATGGGTCACGCTGTGATTAGACTTGCGCAAAGACAGTATCACAGGGCGCGGGGTGCCCATAGGTACGCGTAGCACAGTAAGTGCGAAGGTTGGACTGCATACCAATCACCTCATATCAGACATCCCTAGGGTGCGGAAACCTAGTTCTAGCACCCTCCCATACTACCTTCGGGAGAGACCTCAGTCCGTGCTCCGTGAACTGTTGCCGAAAGAGCCAGCAGTACCGAGATTTGATTGGCTAAATCACTCCCAAACCTGGGTTAGGCCCCACTAAACCAACAGTTCGGTATGTTTCTCGTAAGGTGAATAATCGAGTTTATGAAGGAAGGAAACCATAGTATGTATGTATATAGGAAAAGAAAAAATACTTCCTTTCGAAGAGAGATGTGGCATTTGCAAATATTTTGGGAAAAATTATGGGAACCTCAATTGTTCGTTAAATACAGTAAGTGTTATTTTTATGAAGATCAGATTCAATATTTGGGAGATATCATCTCACCAGAAGGGATAACTGTTGATCTGGAGAAAATCAAAACTATTATGTAATGGCCAATCCCCACCAATGTGATTGAAATCTGACCTTTCATGGATTTAGTAGGATACTACCATTGGTTTATTGAAGGACTCTCCAAAATAGCTTACCCTATCACCTCCTTGCAAAGGAGAAGAAAAGTTTTCAAGTTGACCGTTGATTGTCAACATAGCTTTGAGTTATTAAAACATTCACTAATTTCATTTCAGAGGTAACTAGTTCATCTGTGTAACACTCTCATCCAACATACACCCAAGTAACCAACCAAATGGTTTAATATACAACGAGAGACCGCTATAATGGGATTCAACCTCCTGGGTGACCTTAAGGAAATGGAATCAATGGAAACACACCACACAAACCTTCCATATCAGCAACAAAATCCCCAGAAGCCATCCCAACCACTGAGGTAACCAACCCCTAAGACCAACTCAAGTTTTAGACCATTAAACATCTGGCGGCTCCCTTGATATAGACAATCATGCATCCAGGAGGCTCTAGATGCTCCCACAGAATGGGTATGCATGCGTTTGGGGACTTTTCTCCTTAGACATATTCCTACGACTCTAGGATTTGTGCCACTTTTTCAAGCCCAGAGCCGAGGTCACTGCCCAAAACTCAATGACGCTTTTAGAACAAAAATATAGCAATATAATAAGGATACAAATGAAATTAATTAAACAAGAACTTGATTGGATGCCTACTATCCATGATTGGAGTTTCGTCAAAGATGTCACAAATATGTAATCTACAGGTTTAAACAACAGACCTAAGAATAGGGATCTCATACTTATTTGAGAAGGGCTAAGAAGCATCGATCCCTTATACCATTAGTTACATTATTATTTATTAGGTCATAGATACATTTTTCATTCATTTACAATTCAAAACATGAGGAGATCTATACATCATCACTGTCATAATAAATGCTTATAACCAACATAATAACAACAGAAATATCAAGGATACATCAATAATAAAATCCACATATAAACCAATACATTTACACATAATATGTCAAGGAGAGAACCTCTTATTAATGAATGAAAAATCCAAACTGAGATGGGACTACCATGTTCCACCCGACCATAGATTCGCTGAGCCGAATCTCTGTTTAGCCTATCACCCCCGTTCCATATTCCAAGCATGAATGTGGGCCTCAAACCAAAAGAACAAACTGGAGCATCCTTAGGCTAAACCGCCTCACCCTCACAAATAGAAACCAGGCTTTACTGTAATCCATCCTGAATCACTAGGCCAACACAATAATATGTAATAACATGCTTTACCATGATCTCCATTAGATCACCAATAGAAAACAAGCATGGATGCCACTGGATTTATCCACCTACACTGTGAGTAATTTTCTAATCTCCTAGTCTCTAACCTTTACCACAATCCACAGTTTGATCTAGGGATCACTATGCCATAACCAAGACACCAGTCTCTAGGATTTACCACAATCCACACTGAATCACTATGCCCTAACCGAGACCCCACCCCCTAGTCTTTATCGTATGTCTTGCCATTCATCGATAAGCATTCCTAGTCCTAATCAAGGGAAACCACCTTTGAGCTTTATCGTATATCCCACCATTAATCGTTTGAGGATTCCTAGGCCTACCAAGGCAATACCTATCTTTACTGCAACCCACAGTCCATTCTGAGGACATTAGGCCAGTGGCTTTACGTAAACCACGGTCTGGTTCATGGATCACTGGGACATGTGTTCTTTCTTTTAGATATTTACCTCACTCATCTTTGAATCCATCCGACAATCCATCTCAACCAAAAAATGAGAAGTCCATCACACCATGGCTATCCGAAAATGGGAAGGCTAGGTTGAAAACACTGTCACACTTGGAAAATCCCATGCCATGACAGCAAAGAACCACATGCAATAACATGCATGCCAAATCTATCAAGGAAATCACACATGCAAATCGATATCTGCAAAGAATCTTGTTGTAGCTTCTTGATCCTACTCTTCCTTTCTTTCTCATTCCTTCCTCTTGCCTTCTTTGCCTTTCTTGATCCAATGCAAGACTAAGCAAAGAGCCTGCCAACTGATCCTCAAAATCCTTTTAATTAATTAGGCCTCTATTTTCTTCAATTTCCATTATTTTCCTTCATTTTCTTCCTCACATGCAACTTGTGACCTTTCACCTTCCTTTTCTCCTAATTTCCATTATTTTCATAAACAAATGCGCCAAAGATGTCAATTTTCCTTTGCAAGTCCTTTTTTATTTCCTTTTCCAATTGAATTAGCCCTAATAAACCGAAATGAACACCCACACTAGGGTGTCTTGCCTAACATTCAACCCAGAATACCAGTCCCATGACTGTGGTCTTATATTTGTTTACAAGGATTTTTAACGAGGGTTGTTATATACCCCCCCCCCCCTTGGGGGAACACCATCCTCGATGTTCAATAAAACCTATAACTAGCAAGACCATTGAAAAAAAAGGATGTTGTTCATGGAGCTTTATAACATAGCTCGTTGCAGTATTTACAATGATCATCTACTAAAACATGACAAACATTTCATTTACTTGAGCTTTATAACACAACTCATTACGATATTTAGAATAATAACCACATATACACACATACTCATTTTCTTCACCTAGCAAATAATCATATTGTCTATGGAGCTTTATAAATCCAACTCAATATAGTATTTACAATAATACACACATATACACATATGCACATTTTCTCAACAAGAAAATAAAAGGGTATGATGCGTGCACCTGCAATAATGGAATCCAAAGGCTCACACCTCCACCCTCAAACTAATACCAGGATTCGCCTCCTTCTCGGGAAGTCTGAAATCCACTGCAAGGTCAAATCTATATCCAATGTCCAATGCTATAATCTTGTGCCACTTGTCCTCTCATTGAACAAATACTGACGCATTGTTCTATGGCAGACACCTAATGTGCATTTGATACCATATGAAAATTATAATGACCAAAACAAATATATCCTTGGCCTTCCCTTATCTACTACGCAGTCCCCAAGCCAATCTGGTCACCCCCTTCTGTGTAGTCACACACCTTCCACGTTCCCTGGAATCCCCTATCCCATGTGATCCAACCCTTGGCAAGGCTTCCTCGCAATGGAAGGTCCAAAAACCAAGCCATAAACCTGCCTAAAAGCCATCGTACTAGTCATAGCATTCTAATGGAAATCTATGGACACTATTGGCTATGAGGGTCCCATAATGGCCTTGCTCCTAAGTTTCTACCACCTAGCCAGGCATTTCATGCTTTATTGTACCATGCACATAATTTCCATTAGATTCAAAATAAATTGAAATAAATTCAGATCATACCTCATGGGTAGCCCATTCATAAGGTTTACTTACAATTTTTTTCTCTTCCTATCACAACAAGTCAAACTGGCATATTTGACCAAACCATCATCTATAAACATATCACATCAGGTTATCTCAAAACACAACCATCATAGATCAAAATCATAAATCACACGTAACCATCCTAACCCAAAATCATAGATCACATGTAATCATCATAGACCAGAATCATAAATCATATGCATAATAAAACTGAAATAAAATATTGATATTGATCCCTTAATAAATCCTTAGCTTCTACCTTTTTCTTTATTCCTATGCACTTCAGATCAGTTTCCACACCTGAAAAAACCCAATGCCTTATCCCCGACCATCTTGACATACACATAGTGTGCATCACACACATACAATCACACGACATGCAACACCATGAAATACATGCACCTACACTTGACATATAACACATACACCTGCACCTAGTGTACAATACAACACAATACATACACCTACATCTAATGTACACCACCACACAATACATATGCCTACACACGATGTACAACACAATACATATACGTACACAAAGTACAACAAAAGGAATACACATGTCACGATACCATGACTACACAATGCACATACATAGTACTACATTCTCATAACATAGCATGTACAACATGAGCACAATACCAAATGTACACTAGTTCCATATGTACAACATGTACATAGAACCACCTGTACACCACACCACCTGCACAATATGTGCACAAGATAACATGTACATGGCACCACCTACGTAACGTGTACACAACACCACATGTAAATCACACCACATGTACAACATGTACACAATACCACATGTACACAACACCACATGCATGGCATGTACACGACACCACCTGTACACAATGCCACACACACAACATGTACACAACACTAACTTCACACAACATTACATATACAACATGTAAAAAACACCACGTGTACATCATGCACACAATACCATATGTAAAACATGTACACAATACCATATGTACGTAGCACTCCATATACAACATGTACATAGGTTCATATGTACACAACACCACATATCTAGCATGCACACACCACCACATGCACACAATATCACATATCCATCATGCGCACAGTACAATATGTACACACAACCACATATCCAACATGTACATAGAACCATCTATACCTAACACTTCATATGAAATATTCACACAACATTATTTGTACCACCATGTACATAACATTGCATAAAAAACATGTACACACACTATATATACACCACACTGCAAGCGCACAACATCAAAGATGTAATATGTACAACATATACAACATATGCACAATAGTAGTACCACACATCCAAAACCACACTATCTCTACCAAGTAACATTGTTTCGAGTGTCTTATCCATGCTTGTCCCATCATGCCGCAGACCACACTGCTTTCATTTTGTTGATGTCTCTCAACATTACCTGTCCATATCATAAACATAGACATAGTATAATCACATAATATCAATTCATATCCACATGATATTGACCTCAGATATCGGTCAGGCTACTCTTCCCACTTGATTCTTTATGAAATAGGAATCTCTTCATGCCACTCACCTGTTGTTGGGAACGGGATCCCCCAAGGATAGTTTTGGGGCTAAAAGCCCATGTTTTGGGTCAAATTTTGTAATAAAGTTGTAAAGTCTCAGCGTTTTGTGGTCACGGAGCATGAAGGTGTCATAAGTCATAAAGGGTTGTCCACCCTTATTTTGTAAAGTGTAAAGTTAGCTGTAAAAATCTACCCATGGTCCACGAACCATGGGATTGTATAAAAAGAGTTAAGTAAGTGAGCTCTAAGGAGGAATAAGTCTCAAGTGATAAGGAGGAAGTCTTTAGAGAAGTCCAAGTTTTGGGTCGTAGCACAGGTAGAGGCTTTGCAGCTAAGTGCGCAGAGGCCTAGGGTGGAAGTCCATAGCTGAGTGTGCAAACCCCTATAGTTGTGTGCGCAAAGCAGAAAGAGTCTATAATAGTCTGAAGATATCAATAAAGAGAAGTATTCTACAAATTCTGTGTATCTATTTCTTGTTAATGCATCTAGTTATATTGCATTTTGGGTTTAATATATAATGTTCACGTGATGCGTGAATGTATGTGACTGTATTAGTTAATCAAACAAAAGTAAGAATATCTGTTTACGTAGCTCTAATTGTGATCGTTTAATAAGATAAGTAAGACACTTAGGATAACTTGGGAATCTATACAATATGTTGTCCTAGCAGCGTGAAAGTACCTGAAGTGCAGGTTAAGTCTACGCGAAGGTCAATCGTACCCCTTCAAGGAGGTACCGAACGGTGGAATAAAGGGCTACACTAATAGAGCCATAGAACTTGGTGACCTGCACGGAGGTAGGAACAGAAGGTCTAAACCGACATCACGATCATCTGAGGGTGTGGAAACTTGGTTCCAGCATCCCCCCATACTGCTTTGGGTGAGACTTCGGTCCGCGATCCATGGGCTGATGCCGAAAGGGCCAGTAGTGTAGGTATTTGTTTGGCTAACTAATTATGAACCTGGGTCAGGCCTCACGTAGCCAACAAGTGGTTTCGTTGCCAAGACCGGAATCTGCATAAGAGATGTGTGATGTTGTTTCACTAGAATCCAACTAAGAAAGAGATCGAAGACTGGTTGGATAGGAAGATCCATGAATTCACAATGCAAGAGAACAAAAATTCATGACTGACAAAGGAACAGTGGCTAGACAGGTACCTGTATATAGAAATTCACGAGATCTTTTTATGTTCCTCTCTGATTAAGCTATACGAGTGGATCCTGAAGCTAGCAGATAGCCAAGGAAGGTGGAGACTTAATGGTCCTATTATCTGGACCTCAGAGTTAGTACAGAGACTGGAAACCTTTGAGGATAAGATTGTCAGCGCTATTGATCATTGGCTCGATCACATCATAGGAGGATTTGTGACTAAATTCGCGGTCGATACCTCAGTTAGCTAGAGCGAGGCAGAGCAACGCTTTTTCAAAGGTCCACGAGGTAAGTACTTAAAGTCTTTGAATACCTATATTAAGATGTTATTGTGAGAAAAATGGGTTATGCAGCTAACTTGATGTTCGGAGCTATGTGAAGTGGAAAGACTTATAGGAACAAAGGGAGAAACGGTCATGAATATAGTCCATTGATTTCACCTCCACTAGGTGATGAGGAGGGAGTAGCACAAGCTTCTTCGTGAAGTGAAATTCAGTTAATAAGACAAGGATTCCTGTGACTTCCACCTCCACCCACACCACCTCCAACTTCACCACCATCACCTGTGACTTCACCCATACCTCCACACCTCCACTGTAGTTTAGCATGGAAAATTCAGTGAAGCAACCCAGACCAGTTTTGGTTCATTATGAAATCTGTATGGGAAGCTCAGGGCATTACAGATGATCACATGAAGAAGACAACACCGGTTAGTGCTCTGCACCATCGCGCACTAATTTGGTACATTATGTACTCTAATGATAACCCAAATGCTAGAGTGGTAGACATCTGACCGTGTTGAATAAAGAATTCAGTAGGCCTAAATCAAGGCACAATCGATTGTGGGGTTCAAGGAAATTGTGATGAAACCAAGCGATACACCTTGGGAATTGGATTAGAGGTTGAAGTGTAAAGTACTTGAAGATAATATGAACTTAACAGATGGACAACACCGTGAGTGGTTCGTGGCTTCGCTCCTGCCACACCTAAGGGTTGTGTTGTAACAACAGAAGATTACCACTCAGGCAGAGGCCTTGAATATTGCAATGAGACTGCATGAAACACCGATGCAAGATTCGAATCTAGGGGTTCACGAGATCCATGCGTAGTTGAAAAACCTTTGCCTTGAAATGCAAAGTTTGAAGTAGGACAAAATAGTTCAACTGGAGGTGCGTGAAGAGGTATGGTCCCTGAAATGTAAAGGTCAGGGGCACGACAAAGACCATTGCCCAGTCTTTGAAAACTATATTGCAAGAGGAGGGCCAATACCTTTAAGGCTGGAAGCTCAAGCATGACCAAGAATGGGGCCTACATTGTGGTGCGCTATGTGTCAGGTAGCAAGAAAACATACGACGGATAACTGTCATTTGTTGCAGAAGTTTGTACAAACACCACAACAACCATTCTGCAACTTTTGTAGTTCAGTAGGGTATGATGAGCGCAACTGCATAAGTTATGTATTGATGATGGACAGAACACCCGGCTATAGGGTTTAGGCAGAAACGCGACCCCTTGACCAGAGCACAGGGATGGCGTGAACAGGTGTTCTGGGACGCAGACAAGGTCGAGGTAGAGGAGGACCTGGAAGAGGTCAAGGACAGCTAATTTGCTACAATTATGGATGACCAGGACACTATGCCTGCGAATACACTAACCTACGTGACCGTCGTGCAAATATTGCACTCAGTTTGATCATGAGATAGAAGGCTATCATATGCTGATAGCGAGGATATGTGACAAAGGGGCACTACCACCTCAGCCAACTGAGAACTTGCAGATGATGAGGTTTTAGCCTTGCAAAGAGGATCCGAATGTGAATATATTGCTTTGAAGTGGAATTGCAATAGGGATGATAAGGGGAAACAACCCAAAGATAGTGCGTGGGTTTGCAAATCTCCAGTGAAGGAGGCTAAATTTGATTTAGAGTGCGCACGCGAAACATTCATGGAAGCAAAGAAGAGCTTCATTGAGGCCTCCACCTCAACGAACAAGGATAAGCCTGATCAAGAAATGGACCCTTCTATGCTTATGACCTTTATAGAAACTTGCATGAAGTTGCTACATGATAGCAAGGATGTGAAGGGACTACAGGAACTTATAAATAGATGCGTCGAAAGCACTCCGGGTGGTCCGTGTGTGGTACAAAATATTGGCAAGCATAAAACAAGGACAGGATGAGAAATGAAACTAAGAGTGCAGATAGGAGAATATGAGATGTAGCAAGTTATTTTGGATCTGGGGTTAGATGTGAATGTCTTGCCAAAGAAGACTTGGGAGCGGATGGGAAGACCCGTGTTGCAGTGGTCTTCGATTCAGTTAAGGATGCTAAATCAACAAAAGATCATCCCCATGGGGCGGCTACAAGGGGTGACTGTAGATAATGAAGGCGTGAGCGTGCTATATGATTTTGAAGTAATAGAAATTGTGGATGACAGCAACCCCTACCCTACGCTCCTTTGCATTGATTGGGCTACTGATATGAATGGGGTGATCAACCTAAGGAAGTGAAAGATGATATTTGAGAAGAAATCAGTCAACGTAATAGTACTCCTAGATCCTGCTAAAGGATCATGCTATACTAAACCAGTCCACGATTATGAGAGCGATAATGATTTGGACTGTATATATAAGATAATGGTGCGAGACCAAGATTGGGTGAATCCAATAGCAGATGGATGAATTACGTAGGATCATGGGAGTTCTTGCACCTCAAACTCTGATGAATAATTAGAGTGTTCGAAGAATTGATTACATGAAGTAACCACACTAAGTTGTAACATGATGACCCAGTCGCTGCGCTTTGTGTCGTCAAAGGTAAGAAATATGCCCACTTACGATGGCTTGAATGATGTAGATGTATTTTTGGATGCATTTGAGAGAGAGGTAGTAGAGAAGTAGCGCCTCCAGGCTTTGGAGTGGGTGTTGTGCGCAATGGACGCAAGGTGGTGGGGTATGAACAAGGGTAGCTTTGATGATTGGCGTGAATGTAGGAGGATGATGAGAACACGCTTTGGGAAAATGAAGGTACAAATGGCAGACAAGTATGATGGGAGGAACGATCCGTGTGCACATTTGGCCAAATGGGCTCTGTCTTATGGAGTGAATCCCCAACCAGAATGGGTGCACTTGTTTTGCCACACCTTGGATGCAATCCTGATGAACTGGTACTTAGAAATAGAGCTTCGTCATGGTACTGGTGAATGGGATATTTTGCACAAAGGATTCGTAATGACATTCAGCTTTGAAGACGACTTTGACTACATTTTTGAAGTGCTACAAGAAGTGAAAGCAGCAATCTTCAGAATACCACAGGATCCATTGGATTTGATTCAACCTGATTGGACTACTCAGCTAAGTCATGCGCTGGAATGCTATAGCATGACCGCTAAGGAAGAAGATGAGAATCCGCGAAAGATTAACATCCTTGAAACAGAGGGTCACCGCAAGGTTGAGGGACCATAGATTGAGAATCCTGATATAACTGCGCCACTGAAAACGAAACAAGTAAATATTGGTATGGAGGCAGAACCCAAAATCATGAAGATTGGAGATTACTGGGATGATGTGACGGTGGATAGGGTCACTGAATTGCTCCACAAATGCCAGGATGTGTTCCCTACCAAGTTTACAGAGCTAAGAGGGATAATAGGAGACCTGGGTGTTATGAAGATCACGTTAAAACCCCACGTGAAATCGGTTAACAAAAGACCTTACCGCCTCAATCCGAAGTATAAGGAGAAGGTTCGCTTATAGCTTGACAAGATGCTCACGGCAGGAATCATTGAGCCATTAGAAGAATCTTATTGGGTAAGTCCAATGGTGGTACAGGAAAAGAAGCAGGAGGATGAAATAAGGATATGCATAGATCTCAGGAAGTTGTATGACGCTTGCATACATGATCCTTTCCTGACTCCGTTCACTGATGAAGTGTTGGACAATGTAGGTGGTCAGTAAGTGTATTCCTTCACCGATTGGTTCTCTGGGTACCATCAGATCAAAATCGTGCAGGAGGATAGAAGCAAGATGACCTTCATGACTGAGAGGGGATGTTTTCAGTACACTGTAATGCCTTTCGGATTGAAGAATGCACCTGTGATTTTTTCGCGCGCCATTATTGCTGCGTTCAAGTAATTTATTCATAAGTTTATGGAAGTGTACTTTGATGACTGGAATGTATTTGGTCTAGTGAAACGCCATGTTGCAAGTTTGCGCCTGATGCTAGATACCTGTTGAGGTACCAAATCGCGCTCAATCTAAAGAAGTGCCTATTTTGTGTTCCTTTTAGGACTCTATTGGGTCATGTGGTTTGTAGACAAGGACTGATGGTAGATTCCATGAAGATCGTGGTGATACTTAACTTGGAAGTGTCGGGGAGTGTGAAACAGCTACATGCAGCCTTAGGACATACTGGGTATTATAGGAAGTTTATCAAGGGCTATGCCTAGATCACCATGCCTATGGAGAAGTTGTTGAAAAAGGATGTCACGTTATGTTGGAACGAGGACTGTAAGAAAATCTTGGATGTATTAAAAGAAAAAATGGTCACCACGCCGATTTTAGTCTTCCCGGATTGAAAGAAGGAGTTTCATGTTCATGTCAACGCATCATGTATAGCGCTGGGAGCAGTTCTCACACAGGTTGGCAGAGGAGAATTGGACCAGCCTATAGCGTTCGCAAGGAGAAGGTTATCCAAGGTGGAGAAGAACTATTTCACCACCGAGCGTGAAGGGTTAGCCATGGTATACGCACTCTAGAAGTTTAGACAATGTTTTTCGGGTGGCCATTTTAAGATGTATACGGATCATTCCGCATTGAAATACCTGGTTAATAAGTCAGTGTTGGGGGGGAGAATTTGCAGGTGGTTGTTATTGTTCCAAGAGTATGATTTTAAAGTTATTGTGAAGCTTGGACGACTGAACATGGGACTAGACCATGTGTCGTGCATCGAAACAGTGGAAGAGCCCACTAATTTGGAGGAGGGATTATCTGACACATATATTTGTTGTGCGCATTGCGGACGATCATTTTGAAGATATCATACACTTCCTAACAACATGAAAAACCCTAGAAGGTTATACCATCCCACAGAAGAATGAGTTAGAGGTGCACGCGACAGAATTTTCTGTCACTACCAGGCATCTGTGCAAAATGGAGTCTGATGAAATATTGCGACGATATGTACCAGAGTTTGGAAGAAGCAGTATCCTTGCAGATGCTCATGGGGGTGCCATGGGAGGTCATTACGTAAGAAGAGCGACCGCGCAAAAGATTCTACATGCATGGTTGTGGTGGCCAACCCTCCATCAAGATTCAAAAGCTTACTACAGGGCATGTGATGTATGTCAAAAGATGGGTAGGCCATCATGGAGGGATGAGTTGCCTTTGAATCCACAGATGACATGACAACCCTTTGAGAAATGGGTGATAGATTTTGTGGGACCCATTCAGCCCCAAGGAAAGAAGATGGGAGCGCGGTACATTATCACCGCGACAGAGTATTTGACTCGATGGGCGGAGGCATAGCCTGTGAAGGATTACACAGGCATGACTACAGCGAAGTTCCTCTTTAAGTACGTACTAACACAATTTTGGTGTCCAAAGATTTTGATGAGTGGTCGAGGTACACACTTTCTAAATGAGACGATCAGCACGGTGATGGAGGAATTTTAGGTCTATCACCAGAAGAGCATGCCCTATCACCCACAGGATAACAGGATGGTGAAAGCATTCAATAAAGTGTTATAGAATGCCCTGACCAAGGTTTGCAATGCTCAGCAAAGTGATTGGGACATCCACATACCTGCAGTACTATCGGCCTATCAGATGACATGCAAGAAGTTGACTGGACAAACACCCTTTGGGCTTGTATATGGTGTTGAAGCGGTGATGCCCATGGAAAACATTGTGCTTAGTCTGCGAATAGCGACACTCAAGGGTATGATGGATCGCAGAGCTTGGAAGAGAGGCTCACGCAACTGGCTGAGCTTGAGGAAGAGATATTTCTAGTTGGATTACACCAATAGGTCCAAAAATAGTGCGAAAAAACATGGCATGATCAGCACATTAAGTTGCGCACCTTTAAGGTAAATGACATGGTTTTGTATGACCTTTAAGGTAAATGATAGTAAGTATGATAAATTTCCAGGGAAATTCAGAATGTACTAGTTAGGGCCCTATTTCATTAAGCAGATTACCGATGGTGGAGCGGTTCAGTTGGTTAAATTGAATGGAGATCCCTTCCCAGGAAAGGTGAATGGCAGCAGATTGAAGCCATACACCGGTGGTCTGCCCATGTGACTATATGAGGGTAGCACAGTCTTAGCGCTCTAGGCAGCTGAAAGGAGGCGTGGGACTATAAACTACACTGCTTGGAGCTGCGTGATTGGAGGATTGTGCTTAGCAAGGAAGTGTCATAGGGTTTGCAACAACGGGTAGGGAGCTATTCTACCCAGGGAGAAATCGCACAGGTCGACCAGAAAGTGATTGTTAAAGTCATTGTTCATGATTTGATGGTAGAAATGTGGCCAAATGGAGCGGGAAGCCAGCATTTAAGTCGAAATTTATGGGTCAGATCGTTGAAAATCTTCGGCCAAACTAGAATTAATGAACCTAATGTAGGGGGAACAGTTGAATTTGAATTCAAAATGCCCTATAAATTATAGGTGGTTTCCCAGTGAAAAACACCTCACATTTTGAGAATTGAGTTGATGAGCTCTTAGGCGCACATGAACCGGGAATTTTTCAAGGCTCTAATGGTGAGTTTGGTGTTTGAGAAAAGAGATTACCGGAGACGACACAGGGATTGTTGAATAGCGTCATGTTGACACCTGCAACAGTTATGGACACCGAAGCAATGACAGCTGAGGAGGTTGTGCCAGAAATAGTTGGGGAGGTAGAAGAAGCTTCTCCAGAGGTTGCCTAAGTATTAACGGAAGTCTCCAAATCACCACGAATACCGAGACCAAAGCTGACCCCAACCAAGGAGAGCACGAAGGATAAGAAGGGAAATCAGCCTGCAATACAGGTGCGCGCATCACCGAGAAGAAATCCACTGAAGGACAAGTCCTCCACAAAGGAAAAGGGAAAAGGAATCAATCTGGAGCTGGAGGAGGAGGAAATCGAAGACATACTGATGGATGACGAGGACGTGGGGATAGATGTGGAGGAAGTTGAAGCCCAGGGTGCTCACCCTATCACTAGGTTGCCTGAGTACATCCCTCCGTGGAAGGGCAAGACTAAGGTGCCAAAAGATATCGATGAAAGCAAGGTCCCCTTGCAAACCCCTCTTCTGCTGGACGAGATTGTCTTCGAAGGACCACAGTTGTGGCGGGTTCGTCTATTAAAGCTTGAAGATTGGGATTAGCTAACCATGAGAAGTTCCCGCACCTGGCAACCGAGTAGCTAATGCATCGAATTATTGATACAACCACCAGGATGACCGCATTGGAGTCGTGGAAGTGGCTCAAAGGAGTAGACAAGGCAGGTATTCTCAACCTTCTATGGGTGCCGCACTACAACCGCACCCCGATTATAGTCTTGGTCTTCAAGCAACTGCTATGGTTGCTGCATGATGGGTGTCTATGGTTGGAGGAGCCAATACCCATCATTGACATATTGATCCATAGGATCACGCGGTTGCCCTACACAGGAGAAAATCCATCCATGATGTTTGGCGAAAAAGGTGGTAAGCAGGCCCTCGCGAAGGCCATGAAGGAGAAGTTTAAGCTTGTGAAGAAGTTGCGCGGATATGCCATATCAAGTATTAGTGAACCTTCCATAAAGGTCGCCATGCAAATTTTGGCAGGGAAGGTGATGAGGAAGTGTCACATCGATGAGGTGTCGGCGCCTGTCGTAGCACTAGCATCCCAGTGCGCCGAAGGATTACAGTTCAATTGGGTGCACTATCTCTGCGGTGAGTTCCTTGCGAATTGCCGAAAGGCATAGGAAATCAGCAAGACGTTCCACTACGTGTGGCTCTTGTTGTCTATTGTGCTGGTAGCATGGGAGCTACTAGAAGATAGTCAATTCCCTTCGGTCGCGCCAGACCTACCAGAAACAGTGAAGTACACTTCGCTGTGGGCAACCAAGGATGCACAACACATCAACGATAGCAGGATCTTCTGGATCTTGATGGAGATGAACATCCACATGGCCATCAATCGCAAAATTCAGTTATCGCCTACTGTGTTTGCCAACATGCAGGGATACGCGGAGTTTAAGGCCAATTTTCAGAATGTGTCCATCAGGGTGCGGAAGGACCCTGAGCAGACATGGTATGAGTTGCCTTACCTAGTAACGGATGACGCCATTGATGCAATACTTGATTGTTGGCCAGTAGAATGGCGCACTACAACAGACTTGGCGGTGGGAACGAGCAAGTCCATCGCACAGCGCAAGAAGGAGGAGGCCAAGCTGAAGATAACCTAGTTGGCTGAAAAGAGAAAGAAGAAGGCCACTGACAAGGCCAAGGTGGAGCTCGGTGCCGCTCAGCAGACGGAGAAGAAAACTGTAAATATTTTATTTTACTTTTACCACAGTAAGAACAAACTGAATATTTATTGTTATTATTATTTGTTTGAGTTCAATAATATTGTGGATTATTGAAGATAAGAAGTGATTTGAGTACTAGCGGATCTGTTAAATTCTCATGGAAGACGTTGGAAAATGCAGTTTCCTGAAAAACCCTAACTACCTCCCCTAACTATGAAATGCTCCAAAAAAAAAAGGAGTGGGGGGAGGAAAAACCGTGCTGAAAGGTCAGACGGCAAGGGGGAAAATATTGCTAAGTCTAGTGATGACCAGATAGCATGAGCACTGTGTGCAGAAAACTTGTAGAAGGCAGAGGTCTTGCAAGTAAGCTTGGGGGGAGATTTGGTCCTAAAGGACAGATCTCACGGATGGGAGGTTGACAAGTAGCAGGAAAGTAATGGTGACTTCTACCTTGGAGTTGTTTTCTTGAATTAACTCCAGTGAGTGGCACCTTCTTGGAACAAATCTATAGTAGCAAATTATTTTGCGTGTCTTTAACTGTGTATGGAAAGGAAGTTGCTGAGTTCTTAATGCTTCAACGAAAATTGGAGAAGAATAACAGTAGGGTTATAATATGAATTTTATTCACCGAAAACTTAACAACTACAAGTAGATGCCTTTAGCAGTAGAATTATTATTGTCTGCACAGAACTGGTTAATCACATAGTAGAATTATTCATGTCTGTACAGAATTGGTTAATCAGATTTTTGGTTACACAAAAAATTATTAACGTCTGCATAGAACTGGTTAATCTTGTTCCTGGTTATACAAGCAGTAGAATTATTATTTGCACAAGTCTTTCAATGTTGGAAATTATTCGTAGTAGCTTTACTGTCAGTATGGAACAGGTTAAGAATCTCATATTGTCTACGTGAAACTTAGGATTAAAAGAAAAGAAATTAGACCAATGACATCCTGCCCCAAGTTCTTTAGTTAAAAAGAAAATTTACTAATAATACGAGCCCAAGAATGAGGGAAATGAGTAATCTCACAGTGGTAAATCCCAGAGTACTGAAGCAAAGATTTGGTTAAGGAGCTGTTGTGGCCGAGAGATACAAGTGAATCAATCCTAGAGCTACAGTGGCCTAGCACACCAGGGAGGGATTATTAAATAATTTCAAACCTTGTAGGTTACTTATAACCCTAAACAGGTTGGAAACTGCGTAGTGATAAACATCGATAGAGTAACCCCTGCTCGAGTTTCTTAGAGATTCAAGACTTTAAATCAAACAGAAGTGAACACCATATTTAATCCTAGCTCAAAGTCGCATGGGTCACAATTAAAGAAAAATAGAGAAACCCCGTCTTCAGGTTCACACAGCAAAGCTAGCCACCCTGATTGTACAGAAACTAGCAAGAATAGCAATGAAATTTTAAAGGATAACCAATAATTCACATATCGTAATTAAAATTCCAGATTTACATTCAATGGACAACCAACAAATCATTCACATATCGAATTAAAAGTCCAGATTTATAATTAAAGTGAGAGCAGAATCTGTATCATAAAAGAAGACCTGAATGGCCTCGAAAATAAAGATGTCTGTCCAAAAAACAACATTTGTAGGTTGTAGCTAGAGAGTTACAAATCTCTCACCAAAACCAAACATTAAGTGGTTCGTCGGTGCAGTCCTAGGTTCAGGCTCCGTAACCGAATGAAAACCCTAACCTAAACACAAAAAAAAATATTCATGTATACCTCTTCTGAGCAGAGATAGGCATACGCCTGAAATATCAACATATACAGGATAATAAATTACATTAAACACTTCATAAAATGAAGCAAAAGAGCTAGAGTAACTCATGAGAGCTGATGCATGTAGCCACAAAAATAATTTGAGGAATTTCCTCTCTGTCGAACAAGCTTCAGACTGATAGAGCTTACTCAAAGTTCCTCGAACGTCAGAGGCCTGAGAAGTAAAGTGTAGCACCACTCCCACAACCAGTACTCCTACAAATGAAGAGTTTGGAAAACGGTGTTAGCAACAAGCTAATAAAACAGGGCAGAGATAATGGACTGCAAAAGAAGAAAATAACAAAAAAAGAAGTTATTGTTCAAGCTCCTCAAACCAGTTATACACCCCATTGAGGGACAACCCCATAAACCTGCTCCTAAACTTCTTTTAGCCAGATTGAAACTCGAAACCCGCAGGCCAAATCCGCTTCCATGAGGATGAAGGGAAACCGTCAGGTGTCGAGAAGGGAGGTAGAGCCAAATGAGGCAAAACCCTAGCAAACAGGAATGAATAACCATCCGAAAGGAGATCAACCGTAGGATTGAAAACCCAGGTCAATCACCATCGATGCCATGGGAAACCCAAGACGCGTAGCTGTAGAGGACAAGCCTGCCCGTGCCACGTACCATGACAGAGTAAGGAAAATTAATTTCTAGTCCCAATAAAATAGTTAGCTGGACTGATATTTGGATAGAGACTTGACAGTCTGAGCACACAAGTACTGAGACCATCAACGACCAGTAAGGATGAATCTCCCATCATATTAGTGAAGCCAATAAGTGATGGCTCATAAATTTATAACATAATAATCTGGAGTATAAACCAGAAATTCAATAATGTAATAAATGTACTTAGACCATATGTAATAGTCACTGCGACCAATGGAATGTTGATATGTTTAATAAATATTTATCTGTTAATTTTTTTTTATTTTTCATTATTATTGGATTATATATGGAATGGAGGTATGACAAGTGGTATCAGAGCCCAGGTTACCAAATTGTGGCCTCTGGCAAATATCCTAAGCAAGAACAATCAATTTTCACTTTTCTTTTTGTTTTCAACCTATTGTTGACCGACTAACTTGTTGAGAATAGGAAATAGGATAACAACAGATTATGAGGAGAACAGACAGTGTTCCACACAGGAATGTGGTAGACGTAGAACTTGCAACTTTTCCTTAAAATAATCCTGAAATATGGGTGCAGTTAGGGGAGGAGGCTCACAACACCAATCTTACGATATTAGAAACTGTTCAGGAATTGAAAAATGAGATGGCCCGCCTTCGAGAGGACAATGCAAGCTTAACGATGGAATAGGAAAAAATTATGAAAAGCTTGTCTAACAAACAGAATCAGCGTTAGCCGAACCCCAACCCTGAAAATGTACGAGGGTCAGAAGAACAGAGCTACCACACGGACCAAGAAGAAACAGAAGGAGGAGAAGAAAATCGAGAGGAGAAGTTGGATAATGCCTCTAAACACCCAACATCGAAAAGACAGTGGATAGAATTACAAGGAGAGTTTCGAAAAATAAAACCACCACTTTTCGATAGAGAGATGGAGGAGGCAGCCAAGGCTTGGTTAATTAACATGAATAAATATTTCCAATTATATGAATATGATCACAACCTTAAAGCGAGGCTGGCCATATTTCAATTGCAAGGGAAGGCCACTTTGTGGTGTGAGGAGGTCAAGATTGTATGAGGGGTAAATGAACAAAGTATAACTTGGGAAAAGTTACAAAAATATTTCAAGGAAAGATGTTTGACTGAGCGATTTTACAATGAGAAAGAAAAAGAATTTCACAACTTGCGACTTGGATAGCAAACAATGGATGATTTTATCACCCGATTTACCTCTTTACTCTGATATGTACCTTACAAATGGGAGGAGAAGGCTAAGCTATAGCGTTTTGTCAGCAGTTTACCCTTGGTGATGAGGGAAAGAATTGGGTTTGATAACACAAAAACGATGGATGAGGTTATACGAAAGGCCAGGATGTTCTATCAGCAAAGCAAGCAAAAGGGAGAAGTTCTGGATAAGAAGTGGGCTGAAAAAAAGGGGAACAATACTTTTTTGGGCAATAATAGAAACCGTGGGAATAATAGCAAAGGATTTTCCAAAGGGAAAAACAACAGAAATCTGCATAAAAACTAGCTCAGATTGAAGCCACCCACTAAATCCAGATTCAGTGAACAATCTGGTAAAATTGATAATGAAGGGACAACAAGACCCCCAGCGCAATGCTGGGGATGTGGTGGGCCACATTACGTTAAAAACTATCCCCACCGAAAGGGCACTAAACAGTTTTCGAAGATCCATGAAGCATCTAAGGTAGGCGACGTAGCCCAGAGTATACCAAAAATTAATGCCGCTCTTGAAGATCATCAGGCAGAGTAACAGCCGACTATGGTGGAGTTTGAAGGTAAGATCTTTGATCATATTGTATCTATTTTAATTGATCCTGGAGCTACGTTAAGCTATGTTAGTCCTAAGGTTGTGGAACAATGTAAATTACAGTCTGTTAAGTTTAAAAACCCTTGGCTAGTACAACTGGTGACAGGGGTAAAGAGACGTGTGTTAGCCAAGGTCAGTAACTGCCCTTTGAAAATAGTGGGACAGCTTTTGCTGGCAGATCTAAACATACTTCCCTTTGGATCGTATGATGTGTTGATAGGCATGGACTAGTTGGAAAAGTGCTGGTCCATTATAAATTGAAAAAAAAAGACCATCTGCTACAAGAATGAACTAGGAGAAAAGTAGGAGATGCAAGGTATTCTGAGGCTAGTACAAATTCGACCAATAACCGCCTCTCAATTGGCAAAGTGTATCAAGAAAAGATTTCAAGTTTATGCCATTCAAGTTGGTTATGCCAACTCAAAAGACAAGATTGCCACCTTGGAAAGTATTCTAGTGTTTCAGGAATTTGCAGATGTGTTCCCTGAAGTGATACCAGGGCTGCCACCTAAGAGAGACATCGATTTTACTATTGAACTGGTGCCAGGAGCAGCCCCAGTGTCCTAAGCCCCATATCGTATGAGCACACCAGAACTGACAGAGTTGAAGATGCAATTGCAGGAGCTGTTGGATAAAAAGTACATCCGCCCTAGTGTGTCACCCTGGGGAGCCCCCATACTGTTTGTCAAAACGAAGGATGGAACCCTTCGTATGTGCATGGACTACCACCAACTGAATAAATTAACAATTAAGAATAAGTATCCGTTACCCAGTATTGATGAACATTTTGACCAAGTAAAAGGAGCAAATGTATTTTCAAAAATTGATTTACAATCAAGATACCACAAGATCAGGATCAAAGATGAGGACATAGCCAAAACTGCTTTTAGAACTCGCTATGGACACTACAAGTTCGTGGTATTACCCTTTGGGTTAACCAATGCCCCCACAACCTTTATGTGCTTGATGAACAACATATTTCATCAGTGTTTAGACAAATTTGTGTTAATTTTTATTGACAATATACTTATATATTCCCGGAATATGGAGGAACACAAGGAACACCTCCGATTGGTATTGCAAACTCTCAGGGAACATCAACTTACGCCAAGTATAGCAAGTGTGATTTCTTTAAGGAACAAATTCATTACTTGGGATATATTATTACTAAAGATGGAATCGTTGTGGATCCCGAGAAGATAAGGACCATAATGGAATGGCCAGTACTGAAGGACGTAGCGGATATAAGATCCTTCATGGGATTACCAGGATACTTTAGGCAGTTTGTGGAAGGATTCTCGAGAGTGGCCCATCCTATCACCTCCCTGCAGAAAAAAGGGAAAACTTTTAAATTGACGGTAGAATGCTAAAAAAGTTTTGAGCAGCTCAAGCATCTGCTCACCACAATGCCTATATTAAGCATAACAGATCCAAGTAAGGACTATGTGGTGTGCATAGATGCGAGCAAAGAAGGGGTAGGAGGAGTATTAATGCAGGAAGGTAAGGTAATTGCCTATTAATCCTGGAAATTAAAGGAACATGAGCAGAAATATTCTGCTTACGATTTGGAGTTGGCAGCTGTCATTCACGCTTTGAAGATGTGGCGTCATTATCTGATGGGAAAAAAACTTATGTTGATGATGGACCATCACAGTTTGACTAGTTACTTCAATCAGCCTACCTTAAATGCTAGGCAGGCTCAGTGGGTAGATTTCCTAAGTGGATTTGATTTTGAGATTAAACATCTGAAGGGGAAAGAGAACCGGGTAGCCAACACTTTAAGTCGAAAGGTACATTGTCTCTATGAAATTTCTTGCAGTGAGGGGCAGATTACTCTCAATCAGATGATTAAAAAAGCAGCAGAGCAAGATCAGAATTATAAGCAAATAAGATAGCAAGCTCAGAATCCAACCAGCTACAAATACCAGCAAGGATTTACAGTGGATGCTACTGGTATGCTAGTTTATAAAAAGAGACTATACGTACCCAACCAAAGTAACATTAAAAGTTTGATCTTGGATGAATTTCATAAAAGTCCCGATGTAGGGCACCCGGGGTACCAAAAACTGATCACTGCACTACGGAAAGAGTACTACTGGTCTAGCATGAAAAAAGATGTAGCAAAATTTTTAACACATTGCTTGGAATGCCAACAAGTCAAAATAGAGCATCAGCACCCCACTGGGTTATTGCATCCACTACCAATTCCAGAGTGGAAGTGGGAGACCATCTCTATGGACTTTATAATTGGATTCCCCAAGTCCAAGAGAAACAATTACTCCATCATGGTGGTGGTAGACAAGTTAAGCAAACCATCTCACTTTATACCAGTGTAGTCCACTTTCAAAGCGGTACAGATTGCCAATATTTTTATGCAAAACATTTTTTGGCTGCACGGATTACTGAAAACTATAATTTCTGACCGCGATGTAAAATTTAGACCAACCTTTTGGAGAACTCTGTTTGAGGGGTTAGGAACTCAATTAAATTTTAGTACCGCCTACCATCTTCAGACCAACAGACAAACAGAACGGGTGAACCGAGTTGTAAAAGATATGCTAAGATCATATGTAATGCAACAACCTTCTAAATGGGAAGACTATCTACACTTGGTTGAATTTGCGTACAACAATGGTTATCATAAGTCTTTACAGATGAGCCCGTTTGAAGTGATGTACGGATGAAAATGCCGCACACCCTCCAGTTGGGTGGGACCCGAAATGTTAAAAGAGATGGAAGAAATGGTCAAGAAGGTACGATCCAACTTAAAAGCAGCCCGAGACAGGCAAAAGAATTTCGCCGATCAGAAGAGAAATTTTACAGAATACCAAGTAGGGGATCATGTGTATGTGAGGATTCGAGCTAAAAGAAGTACGTTACAATGGAGTGGGTGCACAAAACTGGTACCTCAGTTTTGTGAACCATTTCAGATCTTAGTGAGAGTTGGGCTGGTGGCATACCAGCTTGCCCTGCAAAGCCATGTTCAGGTCCAGAATGTCTCCCATTTGTCGGTATTAAAAAAATATGTTTATGATCCTAAGCACATAGTTAGTTGGCATGACATACAGGAAAGAAAGTATCATAGGTAGGCCAATCAATTTTGTTATTAAGGAAAAATAACTTAAGTATTGTGTGTTTTAGGTCAAACCAGAAGGAGAATTCTTGGTCGAGCTGCTGAATATACTCGATCAGAGAGAACTAATGCTGTGGAAATGAGCCATCACCCAGGTTAAGATGCAATGGCAGCATTTTGGGCCGGATGAGGCCACCTGGGAGGATGAGCAGCTCAAGGAAGAAGCTTATCCAAGGCTGTTTTTGGCCGAAAAACATCGGGACAATGTTTGATTTTAGGGGGGGAGATGTAATGTTCCCAGAAAACTGTAAATATTTTATTTTACTTTTACCACAGTAAGAACAAACTAAATAATTATTGTTATTATTATTTGTTTGAGTTCAATAATATTGTGGATTATTGAAGATAAGAAGTGATTTGAGTACTAGCGGATTTGTTAACTTCTCATGGAAGAAGTTGGAAAAGGCAGTTGCCGGAAAAACCCTAACCACCTCCCCTAACTATGAAATGCTCCAAAAATAAAAAGGAGCGGGGGGAGGAAAAACCGTGTTGAAAGGTCAGACGACAAGGGGGAAAAGATTGCTAAGTCTGGTGATGACCAGATAGCATGAGCACTGTGTGCAGAAAACTTGTAGAAGGCAGAGGTCTTGCAAGTAATCTTGGGGAGAGATTTGGTCTTGAAGTACAGATATCACAGACGGGAGGTTGACAAGCAACAGGAAAGCAAAGGTGACTTTTACCTTGGATTTGTTTTCTTGAATTAACTCCGGTAAGTGGCACCCTCTTGGAACAAAGTTGTAGTTCCAAATTATTTTATGTGTCCTTAACTGTGTATGGGAAGGATGTTGCTGAGTTATTAATGCTTGAACGAAAATTGGAGAATAATAACAATAGGGTTATAATATGAATTTTATTCACCGGAAATTTAACAGCTACTACTAGATGTGTTTAACAGTAGAATTATTAATGTCTGCATAGAACTAGTTAATCACACAGTAGAATTATTCATGTCTGTATAGAATTGGTTAATCATATTTCTGGTTACACAAGAAATTATTAATACCTGCACAGAACTGGTTAATCTTCTTCCTAGTTATACAAGCAGTAGAATTATTATTTGCACAAGTCTTTCAATGTTGGAAATTATTCGTAGTAGCTTTACTGTCAGTACGGAATAGGTTAAGATTCTCATATTGTCTACATGAAACTTAGGATTAAAAGAAAAGAAATTAGACCAATGACGACCTGCCCCAAGTTCTTTAGTTAAAAATAAAATTTACTAATAATACGAGCTCAAGAATGAGGGAAATGAGTAATCTCGCAGTGGTAAATCCTAGAGTACCAAATGAAGATTTGGTTAAGGAGCCGTTGTGGCCGAGAGGTAAAAGTGAATCAATCCTAGAGCTGCACTAGCCTAGCACACCAGGGAGGGATTATTAAATAAGTTCAAACCCTGTAGGTTACTTATAACCCTAAACAGGTTGGAAACCCCGTAGTGATAAACACCGACAGAGTAACCCCTACTCGGGTTGCTTAGAGCTTCAAGACTTTAAATCAAACAGAAGTGAAAGGCATCTTTAATCCTAGCTCAGAGTATCATGGGTGACAATTAAAGAAAAACAAAGAAACACCGACTTGAGGTTCACACAACAAAGCTAGCCACCTGGATTGTATAGAAACTAGCAAGAATAGCAACGAGATTTTAAAGGACAACCAACAATTCACATATCGTAATTAAAAGTCCATATTTACATTCAAAGGATAACCAACAAATCATTCACATATCGAATTAAAAGTCCAGATTGATAATTAAAGAGAGAGCAGAATCTATAGCATAAAAGAAGACCTGAACAGTCTCAAAAATAAAGATGTCTGTCCAAAAAACAAGATTTGTAGGTTGTAGCCAAAGAGTTACAAATCTCTCAACAAAAACCAAACATTAAGTTGTTCACCGGTGCGATCCTAGGTTCAAGCTCCGCAACCGGATGAAAACCCTAGCCTAAACACAAAAAAATATTCATGTATACCTCTTCTGAGCAGAGATAGGCATATGCCTGAAATATTAACATATACAGGATAATAAATTACATTAAACACTTTAGAAACCGAAGCAAAAGAGCTAGAGTAACTCATGAGAGCCGATGCATGTAGCCACAAAACAAATCTGAGGAATTTCCTCTCTGTAGAACAAGCTCCAAACTGATGGATCTTACCCAAAATTCATCGAACGTCGGAGGCTTGAGAAGTAAAGTGTAGCACCACTCCCACAACTAGTAGTCCTACAAATGAAGAGTTTGGAAAACATTGTTAGCAGCAAGCTAATAAAACAAGGTAGAGATAATGGACTACAAAAGAAGCAAATAACAAAAAAACAACTTACCGTTCAAGCTCCTCGAACCAGTTATACACCCCATTGAGGTACAACCCCATAAACCTACTCCTAAACTCCTTTCAGCCAGATTGAAACTCAAAACCTGTAGGCCAAATCTGCCTGCGTGAGGAGCGAGGGAAACCATCGGGCATCGAGAAGGGAGGTAGAGCCAAATGAGGCAAAACCCTAGCAAACAGGAATGAATAACCATCCGAAGGGATCTCAACCATAGGATTGAAAACCTGGGTCGATCACCATCGATGCCATGAGAAACCCAAGACGCGCAACTGTAGAGGACAAGCCTACCCATGCCGCGTACCATGACAGAGCAAGGAAAATTAATTGACAGTCCCAATAAAATAGTTAGCTGGACTGATATTTGGATAGAGACTTGACAGTCTGAGCATGCAATTAATGATACCATCAATGAGCAGTGAGGACGGATCTCCCATCATATTAATGAAGCCAATAAACGATGGCTCATAAATTTATAACAAAATAATATGGAGTGTAAACCAAAAATTCAATAATGTAATCAATGTACTTAGACCATATGTAATAGTCGTTGAGACCAATGGAATGTTGATATGTTTAATAAATATTTATCTGTTAATTTTTATTTTTTTCATTATTATTGGATTATATATGGAATGGAGGTATGACAAGGTCCTGACGAGCTTGCAGGAGGACCCTAATGTATAGTGGTTGGAGAAAGAAGCGCTTGAGCTACATCAGCGCTATGACGAGGTCAAAGGCACAATGCGAACTATCACGCTCACATAGAGACTGGCCAAGCTGTAGGAAGCCAAAGAGCTAAAAGAGCAGGTAGATACAGTGCATCACAAGGAGGCAGTGCTGAAGGCACAACTAAAGGCCTGGTTGGACGAAGTGTATGCGGTTACGGCCTCTAGTGAAGGAAAGCTTGCGACTCTACAAGAAACTCAACAGAAGCTTCAGGCCGACAGTTCAGGAGGAGTGACCGAGCAGATGGTTGAAGAAGCAAAGCAGGTGACCGCACAGTGCATTGCTGAGGTTGCGCTCATACAGGTTGAGCTGGGAGGTCTTCGGGATAACATCTCCACACCCGCAGTGTGACACGAGGGTGAGTCATGATGTTTGTGTTGGGGGCCTGTTTGGAGCGAAATCCCCCAAGGACAGTTTTGGGACTAAAAGCCCATGTACTGGGTCAAATTTTGTAATAAAGTTGTAAAGTATCCACATCTTGTGGTCTTGGAGTGCGAAGGTGTAATAAGTCATAAAGGGTTGTCTTCTCTTATTTTGTAAAGTGTAAAGTTGGCTGTAAAGATCTACCCATAGTCTGTGGATCATGGGATTGTATAAAAAGAGCTATGTAAGTAAACTCTAAGGAGGAATAAGTCTTAAGCTATAAGGAGGAAGTCCTTAAAGAAGTCTATGTTTTAGGTCGTAATGTAGGTAGAGGCTCTGCAGCTAAGTGCGCAGAGGCCTAGGGTGGAAGTCCACAGTTAAGTGCATGGACCCCTGAAACTATATGTGCAGGGAGGGTAGAGTCTGTAATAGTCTGAAGATATCAATAAAGAGAAGTATTCTACAAATTATGTTTATCTATTTCTTGTTAATGCATCTAGTTATATTATGTTTTGGGTTTAATATATAATGTTCATGTGATGCGCAAATGTATGTGACTGTATTAGTTAATAGAATGCAAGTAAGAATATCTGTTTACGTGGTGCTAACTGTGATTGTTTAATAAGATAAGTAAGACACTTAAGATAACTTGGGAATCTGTACAATACGCTGTCCTAGCAGCGTGAAAGTACCTAAACCGTAGGTTAAGGCTACGTGAAGGTCAATCGTTCCCCTTCACAGAGGTACCGAAGTCTAGAATAAAGGGATAGACTGACATAGCCCTAGAACTTGGTGATCTACGCGGAGGCAGGAATGGAAGGTATAAATTGACATCACGACCATCTCAGGGTGTGGAAATTTGGTTCCAGCATCCCCCCATACTGCTTCGGGTGAGACTTCGGTCTGCGCTCTTCAGGCTGATGCAGAAAGGGCCAGTAGTGTAGGGATTTGTTTGGCTAACTAACGTTGAACCTTGGCCAGGCCCCATGCAGCCAACACCTGCATAAGCAAGCGTTCCTCCCCAAGAATGATCCTTGAAAACCATGTTGAATAGTGGCATAGATACCTAGATACATAGATACATATACATAAACATTAGCATACAAAAATCATGACCCTGTTAGACAATGACATAATCCACACATACATACATATATAAACATCAACGAGATCATGATCATAACATAATTACCAGATATCATAAGGTCAAAGCTAAGGTAACTCCCTTTATATGTGCACACCATTCACAACATTGAGAACAATCATTCCTAACATAGTGAACGCATCTGACACCTTAGATCCATTTACTTCACCCTTCTTGTTATCTTTCTCATATTTGTACTGCCACTGTGCATTTAGACCAATGGACTGAACCAATCCAACCGATTTTCATATTCTTACCTTCAACTTCCCTTACTCATGCACCAAACTCCATTCGGGTCTTACATTACCTGCTAGGTTTCATTTTGATTCTCCTGAGCTCTATTAATTTTCCTCCTTCCCAACCAATTCCCAACACTCAAAAATTAAAAGGAAAGCGCAATAAACAAACAAGAAGAAGACCATGAAAACCAATAACAATACGACACTGTGAACAAAGTGGTATGACCACACACTAGACGTAAACAAAGCTACAAATCAAGCGTAAACAAAGCACAAAGAATCGAAATCACAAGACTCTTAATAGACACCATGGATCAATCCCCATGGTTCCTAGTGCTTACAAAGGAAAGCTCAACCTAAGCCTTCTTCAGAATTTCATGGAAGTCTCTTTTCCATGCAATCCCCTGCATCATATTGCCATAAACACAAAACTGTTAGTGCATAAATAAACATAACAATACACTAGTCACCTTACCTTGTTGTGCCAAGCACGTTACCCTACAACTTCTCACACATGTCAACCACATCTTCCAAATATCAATACAATCATATCCATAAATTTGAAATCAACATTTACCAAAGCTAACAATCATGTCATAATCCATAGTCAACTCATAGTCATTAGACATAATTCCACAACTGTTACATACTACACTCAAGTACATGTTAACACATATGTGTTAGTACAATCATCTTAAAACAAGATCATTTGAACACACACTTATATTATGAAATTCATCAAACATTCAACCAACTTGCAAACGTACCATGTTAATAAATCAGCTAGATGACATAATCAAACAATCAAAGATCAAATAGATGATATACTGAAAAATTGAAGCACAGAGTAGATGACATAAGCAAGCTCATACCTTAATGTATCTCAGGGGAGGATATATTTTCTACAAAATTAAGATATAATAGCACAATATAACTTCACAACATATCAACTCAACCATAAGTAAGGTCATGATATCGATAATAGTAACTATATAATATGTTCACATCATAAACTCATAAACAATTATCATTAATGCATAACAATCACATATGAAAAGTTAGTCTATATTAGTATGACTTAATATCACAATATATTAACTCATACCTGAATGTCATAACCATAACCATTTTTATATACCAATCCAAATTAGTATGATACTTATAACATCAATATCTTAATGTAATAACCCCAATCATCAAGTTACTAGCATATAACAACAACAAGCTAACCTATAACATACTCATTAACAACATATAACATAATCATCAAGTTATATAACATAAAACAATAATATTAATTCATACAACCAAATGTTACTCTTATTCATGATTATCTGGCACATGTTCATATGACTGCACTAATAAACTAACATCTATCATGTATGTACATTAGGGGACTTTTGAGGTCTAAAATGGGCCTCCTAAGAAAAATGTACAACCAAAATACACTTAATAAAAACCAATAGGATTGAATATGATTATTTCAACCATGGGGGATGATTCCCCATTCTTTGGAGTAAAAAAGTAAAAATATTAAAAAATAATAAAATAATGAAACTACTTTTACAACTCATATTTTTAACTTATCTCCCTAAGGTTTTACTCAAATTTTGTGTGGGAGTACTTGCTGGATACAAAATTTAATTCCTCATCCAAGGAGTACCCATGTTGCATACTTTCGATGGATCCTGCTACACGAAAAATGAGAAATACATGAAGCAGCGTGATTGCAATCACGTTTTTCATGTATTTCTCATTTTCCATGTAGAGGGGTCCATCGAAAGTATGAAACATGGGCACTCCTTGGATGAGGAATCAAATTTTGCATCCAACCAGTGTTTCTGCTAGAAATTTGAGTAAACCCATTTGGAGATAACTTGAAAATACGGGTTGAAAAAAATAGTTTTTTCTTTTTTCCCTCTAAAATTTGATGATGTAATCTAATCTTATTTGATTATTTCCACTATTATTTTATAATTTCCTTAGGAGTCCCATTTTAGACCTCAAAATTCCCCTAATTTCCATAACATCAATTGAATGAAGGGCATACACGTAATCATAATGCATATAACAATCCTTAACCTACATACCTGCTTTCCAAACAAACAAGCTTGTATGACAATCTTATCTTACCCAAAAGTCTAGTGCTGCAACCTCTCTCTAATAGTCTGCATATCCTTCTTTATCTCAACCAACTCATTAGCATCATAACATACCAATAACATCATGATAACCTAATTGCATACAATGACCTCACAATGCATGCGTAACCTACCATACATACATAACCGTAACCATGACAATGCATGCATAATAACATATAGACACTGACATTCATAACAAATGCATATGCAACCGACATGCATTCATGACTAACGCATCCCAACAACAACATCATCAAATCCTACACATGGCGTCATCACTACAACCATGATCAACACCATGCAAATGCAACAAGCACATGGACCACAAGCATAAAGAACACATATGTAACTGACATGAATGCATGACCAACACACCACCCATCTAGTCTGAAGGGTGAACCATGTTATGATACCACTCTATGGTATCAGATATGACCTAAAGAGAGCACAACTCGCTCTAATATGAATCAGTGGTATCAGATATGACCCAAAGAGAGGGCAACTCGCTCTAATACCACTCTATGGTATCAGATATGACCCAAAGAGAGTACAACCTGCTCTGATACCACTCTGTAACACCCTCATCCCACACCTACCCAAGTAATTGGCCAACAAGGGTAAATATGCGACGAGAGGCCACTATAATGGGATTCAAACTCCTAGCTGACCTTAAGTAAGTGTAACCGACGAAAGCACACCACACATACCTTCCACATTAGCAATAGAACTCCTAGGAGTCATTGAAACCACTCAGGTAACCAACCCCTAAGACCAAATGAATTTTTAGACCATTAAAACCTCGTGCATTCCCATGATACAGACAAGCATGCATCTAGGAGGCTCCAGATGCTCCCACAACATGGGTATTTATGAATATGAGGACTTTTCTCCTCAGACGCGTGTTTGCTACTCCAGGATTTGCGCCAATTTTTAAGGCCCAGAGCCTAGGTCACTACTCATAATTCAATGACACTGTTAGAACTGAAAGTTAACAACAGAATAAGTATACACATGCAATTACTTGAACATGGACTTGACTAGACTCCTACTAGCCATGACAAGCATTTCGTCAAACATGCCACAAATATGTAATCTACAGGTTTAAACAACAGATCTGAGCATAAGGGTCTCATAATTATCTGAGAATCACTAAGAAGCATTGTTAGACTCTTATATCATTAATTGCATTATCATCTATTAGGTCATATATACATTGTTCATTCATTTACAAATCAAAACATGAGGAGAGCCATACATCACCAATGTCATAATACATGCTTATAACCATTATAATAACAACATAAACATCAAGGATACATCAGCCATAGAATCCATATATAAACTTGTACATTTACACATAAGATGTCAAGGAAAAAAAATCTTCTTAATGAATGCGAAAGCCAATCCGGGATGGGATGACCACGTTCCACCCGCCTATATATTGGCTAAGCCAAAGCTCTCTTCCACCAATCATCCCCGTGCCATATTCTTAGCATGAATGTGGGACTCAAAACAAAAGAACCAACCAGGGCATCCTGAGGTTAAACCACCTCACCCTCATTAATAGAAACTAGGCTTTACCGTAACCCATCATAGATGACTACACCAACGCAATAATCAAGTAATAATATGATTTACCATGATCTCCACAAGATCACTAGGCCAAAATAAGCATGGATGCCAACAGATTTCTCCACCTACATCGTGAGGAATTTTCATGTCTCATAGTCTCTAGGTTTTACCGCAATCCATAGTTTGATCCAAGGATCACTACACCATAACCAAGACACCAGTCTCTAGGCTTTACCACAATCCACACTGAATCACTAGGCCCTAATTGAAACCCCACCATCTAGGCTTTACTGTATATCCCTCCATTCACATGCAAGGATTCCTAGGCCTAACCAAAGGCAGCCATTGATAGGCTTTACTATATATCCTGTCATTAACCAGTCGAGGATTCCTAAGCCCACCAAGGCACACAATACCTGGCTTTACTACAACCCACAGTCTAGTTCAGAGGTCACTAGGCCAACGAATTTACCACAATCCACAGTCTGGTTCAAGGATAACTAGGCCATGTGTTATTTCTTTCGAAGACACACCTCACTCAGCTTCGAATCCATCTAGCAATCCAACTCAACGAAAACATGAGAACCCCATCACACCATGGCTATCTAGAGGAAATGCTTGGCTAAAAGCACTGTCACACCTAGAAAATACCATGCCATAATATTAAAGAACCACGTGCAAAACAATTCATGCCAAATCTAGTAAGGAAATCACACATGCAAATCAATACCTGTAAAGAATCTTCTTGTAGCTACTTGATCCCGCTCTTCCATGCTTGCTCCTTCCTTCCTCTTACCTTCTTTGCCTTTCTTGATCCAATGCAAGCCTGAGAAAGGAGCTTGTCAACTGATCTTCAGAAGCCTTTTTATTAATGAGGCCTCTATTTTCTTCAATTTCCATTATTTTTCTTCATTTTCCTCCTCACGTGCAACCTATGACCTTTCACCTTCCTTTTCTCCTAATTTCCATTATTTTCATAAATAAATGTGCCAAAAATTCCATTTTTCTTTCCAAATCCTTTGCCAATTTCCTTAGCCATAATAAATTGAAATGAACACCCACACTAGGATGGCTTTCCCATCATTCATATTGGAATACGTGTCCATGACCCTGGTCTTTTATTTTTTACATGGATTTTTAACCAGGGCTATTACAATCTGCATGTGAAAGAAAATGGAGTGAATATTCCTTTATTCATTCAACAAAGAGGAATCACCTAGGAACAAAAAAGCACAATATTTGGTGTTCATACACTCAAATATATATTTCTTTTCTCGACAACAACTAGAGTATAAAAGTGGACCCACATGAATGTGTGATTCTGGTGGTTCCCAAGATGAGTGACATGATGAGGTTTCACATGAGGCACTACAAGACAATGCTAAAGACATGTTTGATAATACCAAGAAGTCTACTAACCAAAATAATGCTTTTCCAATTAACACATATTTCATTAAATTTAGTATTAAATAATCGATCTAGAAATCAAAACTAAGCAAAAATGTCAATTCTAGTGTTGTCCTTGTAATAAAAAATTTCCAAATTTAGTGAAATATGTGTTAATTGGGTCAAGCTCAACAACCATTCTAGAAAATGAGCTAGAAAATCTAGATTATTAAGTTTATTTGTCTTTTACATATGAATTGTTAGAAGTGGCTTTAAAAATATGTCTATATTAAAAAATATACATTTAGTTATTTACATTTCAAATCTATTATTCCCATAGATGTTTGCTATTTTTTTGGAATTAATGATTGACTACATTTTTGGATCTGTCAAACTATCACTTCTTTATTAAAACTAAATCACTCTTTATGAGTGTTTCTTTAGAATTTCACATGTAGAAACATTGGTTTTTTATGATTAACATTGTTTTATATTGTTCACCCTTGATCTTGTTTCTTCTCTCTCCTTGTCTCTTATATGCGAAACCTACAAACTCTCCTATCTATTATCGTTATCCTTTCTCATTTCATTTCTCATTTCTCGTTTCGTTTCCTGTTTCTCGTAACATATATTTTATATTCCGCTATAATTATAAAAAATATCATTTTAAAATAGAAACATAAGCTTCAATATATTGGAGATTTTTATGTGGTTAGATTATTGGGACTTACACTTTAAAATGGTCTTGGTTTTCTTAATAATGATAGTAATCTCTTACATAACTCTAAACTACTCTTATAACACTTGTCCAATTATAATCTATTAGAATTTCAATTAAAATTTAACTAAAACTCCACCAATCTAATGATAACTTAGAATGATACTTCTAAACATACTTCAATTAGTGCATCCAAGCAAAAACATATCTCTTCTATAATAAAGAATTCTAATATCATTTATACTTTTAATGATCAAAATGAATAAAAACCAATATAAACAATGATATGACACTGATAAACACATATAATGATCATTTTATCTTAAAAAAACATTTATTATGCTCTTTTATAAAATCATTTTACTGTAGTCAAGTGATGGAATAAAAATATTTGATATCTCATAAAAATCCATAAATTTCACATGAATGAATAAACCATATTACACTTTTATATATTAATAATGATTGTTTAATAAAAATAAAGAATAAAAGAAACATTACACTCCCCTATTGCAGTGGAATTTTTATTCATACATCACAAAACAAGTCTAGCAAAGTTTCTCTTTGAATGATTTATGGAACTTTATTGCTGCATCAGTAGGAAACATCTAACAAGGTAGCACATTGAGTTAATTTATTCAGTAAAGAAGAAAAATCCTCTCTATATCCTTCATCAGAATCACAACTTGTGATGGTTAACCAAAGGAAACTCCTTTGGACCCCTTTATAGTCATAGCATAAAATAAAAGATGTTGACTAGATTTGGGGGCTGGCAGTTCCAACATTTCTCACTTCAGCACATATTTAACTAGTCGAGGGATAGGAACATCTGAAAAGTAATGAACCTAATCAATACAATTGGCTTCGAATTTAACACCTTATTGTCTTCCTCTGGCATCGTTTCCCACACGCCTTCAGTGTTTGTTATGTAAAACCTATTAGTAGTTACACGGTCAACTATGATAAACTGAATAATTATCAACTAGAAAATAAATTTAAGCACGACACAACCTTCCATTAAAGAAGACGTATGGCTTGTACAGCTCTGCTAAGCACATCACTTTGTTGTATCTTTGAAGCATCTGTTTGTAACGTTCTGTGAAGTTACAACACAAGACTTGGTTCACAACACTAAATACCTGTTTTTCATAACCACCACCAGCTGTCACGTATTGATTTTCACAGGATCTCTATAAGTGAAACTCAAAAGAAATTGCGGAGTATATTAAAGATAAAAAACCTCTAGCGGTGCTTGGTAACGTCGATGCATGTATCGCAGGAAGCTGCTCATGCTCTTTAGAAAGTGCAACTCTTTTACATGAATTATGTTTCCATCTTTACCAACACAAGGTTGATTTGAAAATTACTTATATGCCTCGTCTGCTACAACAGAGTGATGCAATGTATTCGCAATAGATGATGTGTCATGATAAACTAACAGACCATTCTCGTAGGCATGTGCGGCCATAGAAACTATCATTGTGTTTACATCCATATCTGCTGGAATCAGTTAATCATCAAACAAACAATATGAAATCTAAATACTAAACAATCTATATAATATTTGTTGAAATATGGAAAGAAGAATATTCTAATTTAATTTGTCCTTGAATTAAATTGTGAATTAAAATCGAATTTAGTCTTAACAGCTACTTGGAAATAATTAATTTATTTATTTTAAATTAATTAGTTGGACAAATTCAAGTTAGAAGTCTTTCTGAAGTCATGCAAGAGTTATCCCTTAAATTAAGGAGTTAAGATTGAGTTATATTTGAGTTGTAATTAATTAACTCACTTTACTGAGTTAAGTCCAGCTAAATTAGTTCGAAACTATTTGAGGAACTAATAGTGAGTTATGAGTCAGTTGATGCATTAATGCACTCAACTAGTGCTACTCCAGTTAACTGAAGATTCCCTCATCATACACTCATGCATGTCTATTCTGAGAAATAACCAGTTGAGATTAATGATCAAGGATAGTGTACTATCAGTTGCATGTGTTTTCTCATGGAGAAAACTCATGCATGCAGTCAAGGATTTATCCTTGAGGATTGCGCAGTTTTGAAGGATTGGTTTTCCACTTGGTAATAGGTAATCATCCACAAGAAACAACACAAGGAAATAGGAGCTTGGAGGGCAGAGAGGAAGACATGAGAGAAGCCAAGATTGCCTGTGAGCATCTATGAGGATTGTACTAAGAGCTGGCTAGCTATGAGAGCTAAGGCTTTGTATAATTCCTATGTATTTCCACCATGTATGATAATACAATAGTGTGGGGTTTTTAGCTAAGGCTTTCCTCAAAGTATTTTCATGTGTATTATGCATTGATTCTTCTTCTTGTGGTTATATTATTCAGATCGATCTTTGAACTTCCCCAAATTGATAGTAGAAGTAGGTTATAGTATTCTTCTTTGATTTATATTGCATTATCGGGTTAACCTACACAGATTTTCTACATGGTATCAGAGGTGTGAGCAGTATACTAAGAAGGGAATTCGAAGTTTGAAGTTCGGGGTTGCAAGTGCAAATCGAATTCATCTCATACTTCAAGGTTGGCCAATGGCGTTATATGGCTTGAGACTCGAGTATGCCTTGGAAAGTAGCTCGAATTACAAAGCATGGAAAGATAAAATGGAGTTTGTATCAGAAGACAATTGCTTCAAGGAATTCATAGATCAATAAATCCCAAAGCTAATTTCAACTAATGCACAAGAGTTGGATGAGTGGAAGAAGTGTGTGGCGAAGGCAAGACGGATCATACTTGAGGGGGTTTGAGACCATATTGTCTCGAGTCTCCATGGGAAGGATACTCCATTTTCAATGTGGAAGACATTGAGCGACCACTACCAGAACAGTAGCGACTAGAAGAAATTGGTGCTCAAGGATAAGCTTTGAAGAATCAAGATGGAGAAGGGCGATACTATTTCCACATATCTGAACAAGCTCACCACCTACAGAGATGAGTTTGGCAGTGTGGGAATAACTACTGCCGATGAGGATATGGTGAGTCTTGCTCTCCTTGGCCTTCCAAAGAGTTGGAATAGCTACCAGGACTCTGTAAATGGAAGGTAGAAACTGTCAGATTGTGAACGACTATGGTTGGATCTTATGCAGGAGGAGATCAGGAGGAGCACACGATATGGTTCTTCATCCAAGAATGATGATGAAGAAAATATGGCGTTAGCAAGTAAGGCAAGGAAAGGGAAGGGGAAGGCTTCTCATTTCAAATCGAATTCTTCTCATGGAGGGAAGAAGGGTGACATGTCTAAAGTAAGATGCTTTAATTGTCACAAGATTGGACATTATGCCACTAATTGCCCATCGAAGAAGTCCAAGAAGGGATCCTTGGAAGGATCGGAAGGTGATGCATTATCCTCTCATTTCAAAATGGACTTTACCCTCATCGCATGCCTGGTGTCATTGATGATGGGTTGTGTCTAGTATCTTGATAGTGGAGCCTCATTCCACGTGACAGGTGAAAAAAATTTATTCACTGCCTTGGAGGAGAAATACCTCAAGATGTGCATAGAGATGGGTGACGACGGAAGGTATAGTGTTTCAGGAGTGGGTACGGTTGCTTTTCAGAGGGAGCATGGAGCTCCTCCCACCTTGACAAATGTGATGTATGTTCCTGGACTTAAGAAGAACTTGGTATTGGTCACGATGTTGGAGGACAAAGGCTACGATGTTGTCTTCAGTAAAGGAAAGGTGTTCCTAAGACACATAGCCATGGATCCGACTAAGAGGATAGGGATTCAGGTGAAGAATATCTATAAACTAGAGGTAGATGATTGTGTAGCATTGAGTACGAAAGCAAAATTGGTGCAAAGCCAAGACATTGGCAAGTTGTGGCACAGGAATTTGGTCCATTTGGATCAGGGGGCTTTGAAGATAATGTAGCAGATATCTACAGGACTTCCCAAAGGTAAACTTGAGAAAGTTGACACAAGCAAAGGTTGTACCTTGGGAAAGTACACCAAGTCTTCCTTTCATGATCGAGATAGTCGAGCAGAGGCTATCTTAGAATGAGTTCATACTGATTTGCGTGGACCATTCTCAACGGCATCCACAACGAAGCAAAGGCATTATGTGATTATCATTGACGACTATTCTCGTAAATGCTGGATTTATTTAATGCAGAAGAAGGATCAAACTTTCACAAATTTTTGTGAGTTCAAATCTTTTGTCGAGAAAGAGTCAAGGAAGAAGATCAAGGCCTTGAGAAGCGAAAACAGTGGAGAATATGTCTCTCAAGATTTTAAGGACTTCTGTGCAGCGGAAGGAATTAAATGAGAGTTGGTAGCACCTCATAACCCACAGCAGAATGGGGTGGCCAAGAGGAAGAACAAAACTATTGTAGGGGCAGCACGGGCAATGCTGCATGACCAAGGCCTACCACTTCACTTGTGGGCTAAGGCATGCAACACAACGGTCTATTTTTAGAATACAAGCCTGCATCGCATAATTGTTATGAAGACACCAGAGGAAGCTTTCTTCGGTAAGAGACAAAATTTGGGTCACTTCAGGACCTTTGGCTCATTGGTATATTGCCATGTGACAAAGGATGCACGAAAGAAGCTTGAGTCAATAGCAGAGTTGGGGATATTTGTGGGGTACACTGATACACCTTACAACTATCGAGTGTACTTTCATACCAGTCGGAGGACACTGGTTCGTAGAGATCTCAAGTTTGATGGGAAGAAGGCCATGCGAGTTTCCCTTTAGAGGGATCTCCAACTAGAGGTTGTGGAGAAACTATTGGTTCCTAAGGATTAGGAGCCTTAGACTGATGCAGAGTAGCACATGTAGAGGTTTCAGGAGTTAGGAGATTGTAGGGTAGAGAGGAAGGCAGGAGAGAAACCAAGATTGCCTATGAGCATCTGTGAGGATTGTACTGAGAGCTGGCTAGCTGTGAGAGCTAAGGCTTTGTATAATTCCTATGTATTTCCACCATGTATGATAATACAATAGTGTGGGGTTTTCGCTGAGGCTTTCCCCAAAGTATTTTCATGTGTATTGTGCCATTGATTCATCTTCTTCTGGTTATATTGTTCAGCCTAATCTTTAAGCTTCCTCAAATTGATAGTAGAAGTAGGTTAAAGTATTTTGCTTTGATTTATATTGCATTATCGGGTTAACCTACACAGATGTTCTACAATATTTACAAACAACCACATGTGTCAAGATAGGGGAACTTGTGCTGGAATAAATTGAAGTGACTGAGCACCTCTAAAATGTGTTCTGGATCAGCTACGAAGTATGATGTTTTCCCTTTTCAATACCCTGTTATAATAGTGTCCATAGTTTTGCGTGACATTCCGAAAAGGAACATGATCAATGTGAATAATGATGTGATAATGATATTAATGATCATGAATTATTTATGTGTGCTAACCAAATTCTAACAATAAAGGATGAATATTTATGTGGACCTAGTGCCTTCCATCCAACCAGGCAAGGGATCTACCAAATTACTTTCAATAATCGTCGATCGGAGAATGACCAGTGGAGGATCACCCCACAATTTCTCTATTACCATTTCTCCAATAGTTTTGGTAAATGAGAATGTATTTAGCCACCCAGTTGTTCTTGCCCTGCTACGTCCATCATGAGTGAATTAATCTACTTACTTCCTTTTTAGAATGATATCAGTGTAAATCACAATACGCATCAAAGTGTGACTGAACTTTCTAAACCCAATTCTTTGAGAAGTTTCACTTTGGCATATTTTAGAAACCTTTTGCTTCCAATGTGAGCTATTGACGAGGCCTCTAGTGTGAGTTGTGTTTTCTGTAGTAGCCTACGTTCTACTTCAATATCTGAGCTCAGATGTGGATAGATATCGTTGCTGAGTCCTTTACGGTTCATTAGAGTGTTCCCCATCTTCAAAAAACTCTCTTTTATTTGTCCACTTTTGCATCCTACAACTTAAGCTTTTGTATATTCCATAGATATTAGTCTAGTGACATTAGGGAGTGATGCATCAATTTAGTTTTATAATATATAAGAATTCTTGTCTTTCAAATTTTTATATTTCAAAATGAAAATATGTATTTCCATTAAATTTTACATGGTTTTTTTATAACTAATAAAAATAATATAATTTTTTTAATTTTTAATATAAAAATATGAAATATTTTTAAAAAAATATTAATAATAAAATTAACACAATCATATTAATAAATATGATTAATATAAGCCAAAACTTACTTATTAAGACCAAAAAATTAATTATTATATTAATAATATTAATATTATCATTATATATATATATATATATATATATATATATATATATATATATATATATATATATATATCTATTAGATATCATTTTTTGGGATTAAATTGCGTTAAGTAAGTCATTCATCTATGAGCATTTCCATGAGAGGTAGTCGTAACTGACTAATTTCTCATGATTTTTGAATAGTCCAATTAACACTCATTGCATCGGGTGATGCTCATAGGGGTGAAGAAGTGGGATTGAAACTAGTGACATAAATGACATAGCGTCAATCAACACTTTCGATGCTTGCACCTGGTAACCAGGACTTCCTCGGAGGTCACCCATCCCGAATCACCTCTGGCTCAAGTGCGCTTAACTGTGGAGTTTTCTCCACAATCAAAACCACTTAGCTTGCTACCCGATTTGCAAAACCTTATCAAGTGTTGTGCCTCATGAACCATTCAGGTAGAGTTCTCTTAACTCTTTTGAATTAAGTATTGCGGGTTTTTGTAGTGCATTATATTAGATATCATTTTTTGGGATTCAACTGCGTTAAGTCATTCATCTATGACCATTTCCATGAGAGGTAGTCATAACAGACTAATTTCTCATGATTTTTGAAAAGTCCACTTAGCACTCATTGGTCCAGTTAAGGTAAATATTTGAAGGCATACATAAAGTATTGACAGAATTCTGAGAGCATATAGAATTTATCAACAGAACAGTTAAGGTCCTTGACCAGATCTCCATTGAATACCAAAGCACGTACCAAGAGCCGACCGGCCTTCATAACAACAGAATTCCAAACGAAAACCTTAAACTATTACCTCCATTAAACCAAGAAGAGTAGCCAAGCATAAATATAAACCTTCGAGTTACAAATTGTCAAATACACAGTATATGCATTGTGTAGTCGGGTTGAATACCTAGCTCCACCTAAAATTAGATAACCAATCTGTATTTCAAGGTAACCTCGTTTGTAAATCTAAAATGACTCATACGACAAAGCATGGCTCGAGCTTCGCTCAAGGCTAGCAAACCCTCTATTAGTGAAAAGGAGCAAACCCTAGTTACTTTCATCAGAAGACAAAACGAAGAATTATTTCCCATTCTGAATATCATCAAAGGGTTTCATAACACCAATATGAGAGCACTAAGGACAAGTATGTTGTTAGGGTAATTTTCATAGCCACGCACAAGAAAGGCACTGGATGAAGGATGTACCTGCGAGAGAAAAGCATAAGGTTAGACCCTCGGCATTCATAACCAATTTCAAAAACAAGGAAATCTATATTTATAACCAAACGTATTCTGTTACCTCCTTACCTGAAGAAGAACCGCTCTAGGTGTGATAGAGCCGCAGGCCTGTAACATCAGGCAATAGTTAATATTGCTCTACAGGACTAAGTAAAGAAATAGTCAGGTTTCCAAATTACGAGTCTGAACCCTTACCTCAGAGGGAAGATGTTCCTCGCACCTTGTGGTCAGGCTAAAAGGAGCGGAAACAACCGAAGCAACACCTGCAAATGGTAACCTCAACAATCATCATGAAAAGAGAAAGAATGAAATCAAATACAGAATATGGACAGAGAAGAGTTACCAATTTACTGGTGTGCTCGCCAGACAATGACGAAGTCTGGGGGTTCAATGCCATTGTGGTGTCCGCCATGAACTCTAAAACTATTCACAGAGTCACCATAGCCGCTTTACCGAGCTTGACAAAGTTGTAGAGCATAATACTCAGAGAATACTGCATGAAAATCAGAAATGAGCATGTTTTGTAGTCAGAAGAGGGGTTAGGGTTAGCAGCAATCAGCTGATCTGTCAGATTCACCCTCAGCAGAACACATGGTGGAAAAAACTTCAGCATTAATTCTCTGGCTATCTGGTAGTAGGTCGGGCTGTCAACATTGACACTGCGGACCAAGTGGCAATGTCTCCGTTCAATGTGCTATCCGGGTGGTCTACATGCCACCGTTTTTGAGTAAGTGTGTGATGGGGTAGAGCCATCAGCCCCGTAGATCCATCAGATATGCACTTTATGACCCTTTCAAATCACGTTAACCCTTTTAATTATATGCATGAGACCTTACAGTAATCGATTGTGCAAAGATTAGGATAGGCTCATTGTAGTATTAATTCTATAATGTTTGATATATAAAAGTAATATATATATATATGTGTGTGTGTGTGTGTGTGTGTGTGTGTGTGCGTGTGTGTGTGTGTTTTAGCTTTTGAAGTGTTACAAACTTACATTTGCATGCATGATAATAATGTCTATCATGTTAGTTTCCACTTAGAAGGGAAAATCTACTATATTGGAAAGATTACTTAGTTACATGCACAAAGAAGAAGAAGCTAAGAGAAAGGTCTGCTAGAACATAAAAGCTGCTTAGGATAGGCAAAAGATTTATGCAGATAAAAAGAGGACTCACAAAGAATTTTAGTTGGGTGATCATGTGTATTTGAAAGTTAAACCCAGGAAAAGCACCTTACAGTGGAAAGGTTGCGCCAAACTGGCACCCCATTACTGTGGACCTTTCCACATACTGGAACGAATTGGACCGGTTGCATACAAATTAGCACTCCTCGGCCACATCCAAGTCCACAATGTATTCCATGTCTCTTTGCTAAAACAATATGTATACAACCCTCAGCATATAATTAACTGGGAAAATATACTAGTAACAAAATAATTGAATAAGTAACATTCAATTGTTAATTTGGCACAATTCTAACAGAAAATTGTAAATTTTGCAGGTCGAACCAGAGGAAGAGTTTTTGGCAGAGCCTCTTCGTATTCTCAATCAAAGAGAAACAACCTTGCAGAAGCGAGCCATCACCCAGGTTAAAGTGAAATGGAAGCACTTTGACTCGAAAGAGGCTACTTGGGAAGATGAGGAGACCATGTAGAAAGCCTATCCGACATTATTTTCGTAAAAGGACACCAAAGACGATGTTCCTGATAAGGGCGAGAATTTGTAACACCCTTTGTTGCACAAAATTTTATTTTGTTTTACCAAGTTTTACATAGAACTTCATAAACTTTTACTTATTTTTTACTTAACACAGTTGTTAAAAAATTAAGGCTAGAAAAGCCAAAACAATATGATATTTTGGTTTAAAGAATTTAAATAGTTTTGTTAAGAATAATTAAATGAAAATAGTTACATAACTCCTTGGACAGTTAGAAACAATTGTCATCTTTCTTTCCAATAGGAAAGAGAAAAGAGGTAGGAAGGACTATTTTTGGTTTTTGAGTGTTGGACATCCTTGAGCTGGGCAGAAGCCACGAGTGGGAAAAGCAAACTATGGCAAAAAATCAAACTCGTGTGCAACTTGAGGCTAGACAATAGTCTTGAAGCCCAAGATACCAGACTGTGAATGCTTAGTGGCTGTCAGGGGCAGGAAGTGCGCAGTGGTGGATGTTGGATGTAGTTGCCAGGTCCATTGCTCGGTGGTGAGACCTTCTAGGAAAAACATAGAGTATCTATGTAGTTATAAAAACAATCGGACACAGATAATTGACCAATTCTAGACTTATTATTTAATTTCTAGAAAGGAATTATTGACAACCACGAATAGAAAAGAAGTGTTATAATTAATTTTTTAAGTACATTCTGATGTATATAGAACAGAAAGGAGGAAGTAGCTTTTATCTTTTATTAAGATTATGGTCTCTTGGTTGAAATAACAAATGATACAATCTATTCCATAGATGACTAAAAATATGTTAATACTATTAGTTTTATTATAAGCCTGAATTGTTTATTTCTAGAACAGCAAAATATTTCTATTTTTGTGGAAAACCCTGTGAACAGTTTTGAAACCAACGTTTCAGACTAGCTTAGTGAGTCCATCATCGAGGCAATGGGATTTGTATTTTGAGAAGAGAGAGTGTGAAATTATGGAGCTTATTAATAGTTAATTGAAAAGTTTTTGATGTCTTCTTTTATAGTCGGCTTACCAATGACTAATTAATTAATAATTATTTTATTTATTTATATAAGTATTTATTTTATTTATTATTATTATTATTATTTATTTATTTATTTAATTTTATTATTATTATTATTATTATTATTATTATTGTTATATTTTATTGAAATCTATGTTATATATTTAAGTTCCTTTGCTATATATTAAATGTTTTACTAGAATGTATATAATTTTAAAGTAATAGTTTGAAAGATTTTTATGTTAACTTATTTATTATGTGATCTTATTTTAAAGGAGAGTTAGATAGGGTGCTAGCTATGATAGCTTATATTTATTTATTTATTAATTAAATAATTTTATTTATTTATTTATTTATTATTATTATTATTATTATTTTAATGAATGTGTCTAAATCTGTGTTTATTGCTTTCTTATTTTATTTAATAAGGGTTTCCAGGTGTTACTTAATTTTAGTCCGTCGTCTCTATTCATGTTGTTGGAGGATTTTTCGATTTCAATTGCTTCTTTCACCCTTCTTTTTAACTAATGGTCTTCCTTGTGAATATACGCAGATCAACGGCAATGATCACAACCCTCCTGTTCAACACCGTGCCACCATCACTGCGCAGGTTGAAACCAACCATTCATCTCGTAATCCAAACCCTTGGAACCTTTATGTGCAGGAAAAATCCAGCGAAACTCAGACGCAGAAAAAAGGCCATGAATTCAACTACACTTGCCAACACAGTGCTCCCAGCACGTATTATGGTGCCACCAACACACATTTGGACAGCCTGAAAGCATAGGTTACAACCAATATCGCAGAAGTCACGCAACCAAACAACCTGACAGCGCAGATTGAATTTGATATTGCAGGGGATAGCAACGACTATACCAGCCAACACCGTGCTCCCATCATACAAGGCGCTCTCTTACACGGGGCAACACAGTGCTCCTATCACGCATTATGGTGGCACCATCACACATTTGGACAACCTGATAGCGCAGGTTGTAACCAATATTGTTGAAGATACACTCATCACGCAATTGAATAGCTTGACAGCGCAGGTCCAACATCGTGCTCCCATCAGACAATGCGCTCTCACCAATACTCAGGTTATTTATACGCAGATAAACGGCAATGATAACGACCCTTCTGTTCAACACCGTGCCACCATCACTGCGCAGGTTGAAACCAACCATTCATCTCGTAATCCAGACCCTTGCAACCTTTATGTGCAGGAAAAATCCAGCGAAACTCAGACGCAGAAAAAAGGCCATGAATTCGACTACACTTGCCAACACAGCGCTCCCAACATGCACTATGGTGCCACCACCACACAGTTGGACAACCTGAAATCACAGGTTACAGCCAATATCGCAGAAGTCACGCAACCGGACAACCTAACAGCACAGATTGAATTTGATATCACAGGGGATAGCAACGACTATACCAGCCAACACCGTGCTCCCATCATACAAGGTGCTCTCTTACACGGGGCAACACAGTGCTCCTATCACGCATTATGGTGGCACCATCACGCATTTGGACAACCTGACAGTGCAGGTTGTAACCAATATCGCTGAAGATACACTCATCACGCAATTGAACAGCTTGACAGCGCAGGTCCAACACTGTGCTCCCATTAGACAATGCGCTCTCACCAATACTCAGGTTATTTATATGCAGATAAACGGCAATGGTCATGGCCCTCCTGTTCAACACCATGCCACCATCACTGCGCAGGTCGAAACCAACCATTCATATCGTAATCCAGACCCTTGCAACCTTTCTGTGTAGGAAAAATCTAAAGAAACACAGACGCAAAAAAAAGGCCATGAATTCGACTACACTTTCCAACACAACGCTCCCAGCACGCATTATCGTGCCACCACCACACAGTTGGATAGCCTGAAAGCACAGGTTACAACCAATATCGCAGAAGTCACGCAACCGGAAAACCTAACAGCGCAGATTGAATTTGATATCGCAGGGGATAGCAACGACTATACCAGCCAACACCGTGCTACCATCATACAAGGCGCTCTCTTACACGGGGCAACACAGTGCTCCTATCACGCATTATGGTGGCACCATCACACATTTGGACAACCTGACAGCATAGGTTGTAACCAATATCGCTGAAGATACACTCATCACACAATTGAACAGCTTGACAGCGCAGGTCCAACACCGTGCTCCCATCAGACAATGCACTCTCACCAATACTCAGGTCATTTATACGTAGATAAACGGCAATGATCACGACCCTCCTGTTCAACACCATGCCACCGTCACTACGTAGGTTGAAACCAACCATTCATCTCGTAATCCAGACCCTTGCAACCTTTCTGTGCAGGAAAAATCCAGCGAAACTTAGACGCATAAGAAAGGCCATAAATTCGACTACACTTGCCAACACAATGCTCCCAGCACACATTATGGTGCCACCACCACACAGTTGGGCAGCCTGAAAGCACAGGTTACAACCAATATCCCAGAAGTCACGCAACCGAACAACCTGACAGCGCAGATTGAATTTGATATCGCAGGGGATAGCAACGACTATACCAGCCAACACTGTGCTGCCATCATACAAGGCGCTCTCTTACATGGGGTAACACAGTGCTCCTATCACGCATTATGGTGGCACCATCACGCATTTGGACAACCTGACAGCGCAGGCTGTAACCAATATCACTGAAGATACACTCATCACGCAATTGAACAACTTGACAGTGCAGGTCCAAGACCGTGCTCCGATCAGATAATGCGCTCTCACCAATACTCAGGTTATTTATACGCAGATAAACGACAATGATCACGGCCCTCCTGTTCAACACCGTGCCACCATCACTGCGTAGGTTGAAACCAACCATTCATCTCGTAATCCAGACCCTTGCAACCTTTCTGTGCAGGAAAAATCCAGTGAAACTCAAACGTAGAAAAAAGGCCATGAATTCGACTACACTTGCCAACACAGCACTCCCAGCACGCATTATGGTGCCACCACCACACAGTTGGAAAGCCTGAAAGCACAAGTTACAACCAATATCTGTAAAGTCATGCAACTTGACAACCTGATAGCGTAGATTGAATTTGATATCGCAGGGGATAGCAACAACTATACCAGCCAACACCGTGCTCCCATCATACAAGGCGCTCTCTTACACGGGGCAACAAAGTGCTCCTATCACGCATTATGGTGGCACCATCACGCATTTGGACAACCTGACATCGCAGGTTGTAACCAATATCGCTGAAGATACACTCATCACACAATTGAACAACTTGACAGCGCAGGTCCAACACCGTGCTCCCATCAGACAATGCGCTCTCACCAATACTCAGGTTATTTATATGCAGATAAACGGAAATGAACACGGCCCTCCTGTTCAACACCGTGCCACCATCACTGCGCAGGTTGAAACCAACCATTCATCTCGTAATCCAGACCCTTGCAACCTTTTTGTGCAGGAAAAATCCAGCGAAACTCAGACGCAGAAAAAAGGCCATGAATTCGACTACACTTGCCAACACAGCGCTCCCGGCACGCATTATGGTGCCACCACCACACAGTTGGACAACTTGAAAGCACAGGTTACAACCAATATCATAGAAGTCACGCAACCGGATAACCTGACAGTGCAGATTGAATTTGATATCGCAGGGGATAGCAACGACTATACCAGCCAACACCGTGCTCCCATCATACAAGGCACTCTCTTACACGGGGCAATACAGTGCTCTTATCACACATTATGGTGGCACCATCACGCATTTGGACAACCTGACAGCACAGGTTGTAACCAATATCGCTGAAGATACACTCATCACGCAATTGAACAGCTTGACAGCACAGGTCCAACACCGTGCTCCCATCAGACAATGCGCTCTCACCAATACTCAGGTTATTTATACGCAGATAAACGACAATGATCACGGCCCTCCTGTTCAACACCGTGCCACCATCACTGCGCAGGTTGAAACCAACCGTTCATCTCGTAATCCAGACCCTTGCAACCTTTCTGTGCAGGAAAAATCCAGCAAAAACAACTCAATTAAACACTCAACAGTTATCAACCTCTCAAATCTGGCATTAGATGACAACCTGAAATCGCTGCTAGAAAAAGGCCTAAATTTTGCTATATCGCCAGCGAAAATTCCTGTGAATGATATCATAAGCAACATTGAGGTCATCATCAAAAACACAGATCAAAATGTTGCAGAATAAATAAGACAGGACGTTGCCAGAATTCTCAGAAATGCTAGACCTCCTCCCAGCAACATCTCCAAAGAAGAATCCATAGCTTTAAAAAACATAAGGAAAAGCAAGGACATCATAATTTTAAAAGCAGACAAAGGAAATGCCACTGTTATTATGGATAGGACAGATTATGATAATAAGATGGAAGAACACCTTAACAAAAGTGGCTGCTATAAAATTCTTAACAAGGACCCTAGCAACAAAATCCTTCGCCTAGTTAGTAACAAAATCAAAAACTCCTCTCTTGATTCTACTATTAAGAACAGGTTATTCCATTGAGACCCATTGTGAACACTATAGGATCACCCACTTACTGGTTAGCAAAATACCTTGCTAACAAACTTAGACCTTTATCCGGTAACACTCCCTCTTACATCAAAGATTCAGCTTCTTTCATAGAATGAATTAAAAACCTAGAGATTAGTGACAATGATCTCCTAGTTAGCTTTGACGTAGTGTCTCTCTACACTATGATTCCAGTAGATGAAGCCATAGAACTATTGAAGAAAATCACAGACCATGAAACTGTGGAACTAGTAGGCATTTGCCTTAAATCTTCATACTTCAGTTTCAAAGGTAAAATCTATGAGCAAACTCATGGAGTTGCCATGGGTTCTCCTTTATCACCATTGATTGCCAATTTATACATGGAACATTTTGAACAAATGGCTCTTAAATCTTTCCCCTTTACCCCTGATGAATGGAAAAGATATGTAGATGATATTTTAGCTAAATGGAGCCATGGTTTAGATAAACTTAATGAATTCTTATCACACATAAACAGCCTCTCTGAACACATTAAATTCACTACTGAGATTGAAAAAGACAACCAGCTCCCCTTCCTAGATGTCCTCCTTACCAAGAAAAATGGAAAACTAAGCCACTAGGTCTTCAGGAAACAAACTCACACTAACAAATATCTTCACTCAAATTCCCACCACCATCCAAAGCAAAAATTCGGTGTCATCAAAACCCTAGCTACCAGAGCTTCTAGAATCTCTGACCCTGAACATTTAGAAGAAGAACTTAACCATCTCTACAAGGTATGTATAAACAATGGCTATCAGAAAAACATTATCCAGAAAATAATTAAAAAATCCACAACCAATACCCAAAAAAGAAAAACTCTTGAAAACCCTACAATCTCCTTACCCTATATAAAAAGAACCACAGACAAAATCGCCAGAATTCTCACCAGGCATAACATTATGGTTGCCTTCACGCCCCCTAACACCATAAAAAACATGGTAGATTCTGCTAAGGACCTAATAGACCCAAAAAATCACAAAGGAGTATACTCGGTTCCCTGCTCACGTGGCAAAGTATATAGATCCTTTGGCATAAGGTTAAAAGAACATATTAAAAATTAAATAACCAGTGAGGTTGAATACCCATATCCACTTAAAAATTAAATAACCAAACTATATTTCAAGGTAACCTCATTGGTAAATCTAAAATGACTCATATAACAAAGGATGGGCCGAGCTTCTCTCAAGGCCAGCAAACCCTCTATCAGCTAAAGGAGCAAACCCTAGTTACTTTCATCACAAGACAAAACGAAGAATTCTTTCCCGTTCTCAATACTGTCGAAGGGTTTCATGACACTAACCTAAAAGCACCGAGGACCAGTACGCTATTAGGGGAATTTTCATAGCCACGCACAAGAAGTCCCCTGGATGAAGGATGTACCTGTGAGAGCAAAGCAGAAGGATAGACCCTCGGCATTCATAACCAATTTCAAAAATAAGGAAATCTATATTTATGACCAAACGTATTCTGTTAACTCCTTACCTGAAGAAGAACCACTATAGGTGAGGTAGAGCTGCAAGCCTGTATTATTAGGTGATAGTTAATATCCCTCTACATGACTAAGCAAAGAAATAGTCTGGTTTCAAAATTATGAGACTGAACCCTTACCTCAGAGGGAAGATGTTCCTCGCACCTTGCAGTTCGGCTGGAAGGAGGGCAGCAACAACTGAATCAACACTTGCAAATCGTAACCTTAGCAATCATCATGAAAAGCGAATGAATGAAATTCAATATAGAGTATGGGAAGAGAAGAGTTACAAATTTACCGGTGTGCTCGCTAGATAACGACGGAGTGTGGGGGTTCAGTGCCATCATGGTGTCCGCCATGAACCCTGAAACTATTCGCAGAGTCGCCATAGCCCCTCTACTGAGCTTGACATAGTTGTAGGGTGCAAAACTCAGAGAATACAACATGCAAACGAGAAATGAGAAAGTTTGGTAGTCGGAAGAGGGGTTAGGGTTAGCAGCAATCAACTGAACCATCGGATTCACCCTCAGCAGATCGCATGGTGTAAAAACCTTCGACATTAATGCTCTGGCTCTCTTGCAGTAGGCTGGGCTTTCAATATTAATGCTACGAAACAAGTGGTAACGTCTCCATTGAATGTGTTGTCTGAGTGGTGTAAATGCCAACTTTTCTGAGTAAGCGTGTGATGGGGCAGATCCATCAGCCCCATAGATCCGTTGGAGAGGCACTTTATGACCCTTTCCACTCACGTTAACACTTTTATTTATATGCATGAGACCTTACAGTAAATGATTGCGCAAAGACAAGGATAGGCTCATTGTAGTATTAATTTTATAGTGTTAGGTGCTTCTTCGGTTGTTGTCGCGCTCCTTTCAGCTGGACCCCAAGGTGCGAGGAACATCTTCCCTCTGAGGTAAGGATTCAGTCTCGTAATTTGGAAACCCGACTAATCCTTTGCTTAGTCATGTAGAGGGATATTAAATATCGCCTGATATTATAGGTCTGCTGCTTTACCTCGCCTGGAGCAGTTCTTCTTCAGGTAAGGAGGTAACGAAATACGTTTGGTCATAAATCTAGATTTCCTTGTGTTTCAAATTGGTTATGAATGCTGACGGTCTAACCTTCTTCTTTGCTCTCGGAGGTACATCCTTCATCTAGAGGTTTTCTTGTGCGTGGCTATAAAAATTGCCCTAACAGCGTACTCATCCTCGGTGCTTTCAGGTTGGTGTCATGAAACCCTTCGACGATATTGAGAACGGAAAATAATTCTTTGTTTTGTCTTCTGATGAAAGTAACTAGGGTTTGCTACTTTAGCTGATAGAGGGTTTGCTCCTTTAGCTGATAAAGGGTTTGCTGGCCTTGAGCAAAGCTTCACCCATCCTTTAGCGTACGAGTCATTTCAGATTTACAAACGAGGTTACCTTAAAATATAGTTTTCTTATTTATTTAATTTTTAAGTGGATCTGGGTATTCAACCCAACTGCACTATGCATATATTGTGTATTTAATAATTTGTAACCAGAATGTTTATATTTATGCCTGACTACTTTTCTTGGTTTAATGGAGGTAATAGTTTAAGGTTTTCATTTGGAATTCTGCTGTTATGAAGGCCGGTCGGGTCTCGGTCTATCCTCCGGTATTCAACGGAGATCCGGTCACGAACCTTAACTATTGTGTCGATAATTTCTATATGCACTCAGAATTTTGTTGATACTTTATGTATGACTTCAGAGATTTACCTTAACTGCTCTGTCGATAATATATATATATCTATTCAAAATTTTACCTTAATTGTTTTGTCGATATTTTATGTATACATTCGTAAACTCGTTGATGGTTAACTAAGAGAGATATAGCCCTTCATATATGGACTGAATACCTACGTTGTGTTTAATAGTAGCAATCAGGGTTCCAATATTGCATTTATATATATTTGAATTATGTTTCCAAATAGCTACTGTTTCTAATCATTTTTACATTTATTTCTTCGGCGGATTTATTTCTTCTGCGGAAATCTCAGAAAGAAAAAGTAGCCTACATGCATTTGAAAATGTTCTTTGTATAATTGCTCAAAACAATAGTGTACAAAATATTTTACTATTCTAGAAATAAACATTTCATGGTTAAAATAAAACTAACAGAATTTACATATTTTCAGTCATCTATGGAATAGATTGTACCATTTCTTATTTCAACCAAGAGAGCATAATCTTAATAAAAGATAAAAGCTACTTCCTCCTTTATGTTCTATATAAATCAGAATGTACTCTACTTTTATGTTCCTTGTCTTCAATAATGCTTTTCTAGAAATTAAATAATAAGTCTAGAATTGATCACCTATCTGTGTCCGATTGTTTTTAGAATTGTATAAATACTCTTTGTTTTTCCTGGAAGGTCTCACCACCCAGCCATGGACCTAGCAATTACTGCTCCTGACAGTCACTAAGCATTCACAGTCTGGTATCTTCGGCTTCAGGACTATTGTCCAGCCTCAAGTCGCACACCAGTTCCACTGTTCGCCATAGTTTGTTTTTCCCACTGGTTCCTTCTGCCCAGCTCAATGAAGTCCAACACTCAAAAACCAAAAACAGACGTTTCTGCCTCTTTTCCCTTTCCTTTTGGAAAAGAAAAATGGCAACTGTTTCTAACTGTCCAAAAAGTTATGTAATTGTTTTCATTCAGTTTCCCTTAACAAAATTGTTTAAATTCTTTAAACCAAAATATATTGTTCTGGCTTTTCCAGTGGTTTTCATTCAGTTTCCCTTAACAAAACTATTTAAATTCTTTAAACCAAAATATATTGTTCTGGCTTTTCTAGTCTTAATTCTTTAACAACTGTTTTAAGTAAAAAAAAAAAAATCTAAAATTCTCCATAAAACTTGGTAAAACAAAATAAAATTTTATGCAACAAAGGGTGTTACACAAAGGAACAAATTTTTCGAATACTAAGCTCTCAAAGTTGTGTCTATGTTTCTTCCTCAAAGTTCTGAACAACTGCCTTTTCAAATAGCGAAGAAATGACATCAGTCTCAAAGTTGTCTCTATGTTGCTTCCTCAAAGTTCTGAACAACTCCATTTTCAAATAGCGAAGAAATGACATCAGTCGTAGGCGGAGCATTGACCAATCTAAGCGTAGGAAGAGTACTCGTATTTCTCACTTCACTTTTGAATCGGATTTTGGCGGACTCAGCATTGTTAGCCCTTAGCAAAAGGAAAATGCGGCCAATCCGAGGGTGCGACCGTAATTTTTTTATTTTTTTTTTTTATTTTTTTTTATTTTTATTTATGAAAACTGCATCAATTAAACAAAGTTATATATATATATATATATATATATATATATAATATAAATTCATATTAAGTAAGCAATTAACATAAGTAGAGATCAAAGTTTTTCAAGTACAGACTTCAATAAAATACAAAATACACCATGTAATTTTTCATTGTTTAAATTATATTTTTAACAATATATAGAGGACTAAAATGACACCACTTAAAACTTTTTAAACATACAAATTTATTTTTTAATTATGATATATACATATATTTTTTTAAAATAGTGTATAATATATACATAGTTGACATTAAATTAAAATATTATACCAGACATTTTATGAGCATAAATTAAATGGTTTTTTTCATTATTAATATATTTTTAAGTATATGTCAATATTAATTTGTACTAAAATATTTTATTGATAACCCATGTTGAATATTTTATTATATATCACATTAAAAAAAAAAAAAAAAAAAAAAATTTCTGTAGATATATATGAGGTTCATATCGACATAAATTAGTTAACATGGATTTCAAATAGTTTATTTAAATCCCGCGGTATAACGTTTAAACATTTCACTCACACAACTTTTTTAACTTTTAAAATAAATTACTTTACATGCATACCAATTCATTTTTTTTTTGAATATTTTATTATATATCACATTAAAAAATAAAAAATAATATTTTTTTTTCTGTAGATATATATGAGGTTCATATCGACATAAATTAGTTAACATGGATTTCAAATAGTTTATTTAAATCCCGCTGTATAACGTTTAAACATTTCACTCACACAACTTTTTTAACTTTTAAAATAAATTACTTTACATTCATACCAATTCATTTTTTTTATTATAGCCACTATTAAAGTGTATTTTATTTTTTTTTCTAAGAGGAAAGCCTGTCAACTCTATATTGAACACGGACATACTTGCACATACTTACATATTTAAGCTTTTCTGCTCAACAAGAAGAAAAATAACCTCTAAATCTCAATGGTCAGTAATGTGCTACACTCACACCACGCTGAGCTTATCTCGATTGCATATTCTCTTCTGCTTGTGTTACAATCTCTGTCTACGATCATCTCACACTCCCGTACCCTATACCCGAAAAAAATTCAAAATCGAAAAGTTGTAGTTGGGTGGCGGTGAAATTAATCCAACCTGTCATCAATCACTCCCGCTGCCGCCCAAAAAAATTCAAACTCAAAATTACAAATCTCCATTTACTTTCCAAAACAGCTTGCAAAAAACAGGTTGAACTGCTGAAAGAAGCAAAGAACAGGGTTGAATATTGTTTTGAAATTAATTAAGAAATTTAATTTCTTGTTTGCAGAAGTTTGCAGCAGAATGCATTCTTTTAATTCCAGAGATAGATTGCATGTAGAAAACATTGTTGGAATTGTACTGATTTCCTGTTGAACTAATTATTGCCAAAATAGTGAGACCTGGGATCATTGTTAGAGAAATTTTCATAGAAGCTAAGAGAAATCTAAGGTAAGTGGATAACACAGATTTCATTGAAATCATGTGCAAGAGTATGGGAATTTCATGATTTGAAATTCTGGAATTAAAATCTGCGTTGGGACTAGGAATTGTAGCATATAAGTTCAAAAACAGAGTGAAGGTATGCCTAAGGTTTGTTAGTGTGCAATGTTAATCGTTGATGAGGGGTGACACCGAAGTTTGGACCGCTTGAAACGAATTGGCAAATGTCAAGGCAATGAGAAATGGTCGTTGAATTTCCAATGAGGAGCCACGTGGATTATTGTTTCCAAGACGTTTTCTGAACATCTCAAACATGGTATTGCTGTCAGCATTGAAACTTTCCATTCTTGTATTTCTTGTGATTTTTCTGGGAATCATTGATGTGCCATATTTGGGGTCTATTAAATTGACAATTTCCAGTTATTAGAAACTATATGAATTTGTAGATTTTGGTGATGGACACATGAAGTTAATTATTGTGGCACTTACAGTCCAATCATCATTTACAAAGCTGGAACACATTATAAAAAAAATGTCAAAAATGGAGAATTTGATAAATATTGGAATGTGTATATTGACCATAAGACAATTGTAACAATTGAAATGAAGAAACAAGAAACAACTATCAAAATAGTGACAAGAAAGAAGTAGAAGCTAAAATTTTATAGATGAAGTAGATCCCTAGAAGAGGTGATATCAATTAGACAACAGGGCTAAAGAAGAGTAGAAAATAAACCAGGAACTATGACAAAGAACTAGCCGCAGAGGTCACTGTTGTAGAAAGAAGGAAAGGAGAACAGTGGAAGACTAGTTCTCGAAGGAGAAATGATCAAGATGAGAATTGCAATAGCCAGACAACTAGGGAAGTTGAGAAAAAGTTGCACTTCGAAGAAAGAGTGTGAAAAAGTTCTCAAAGGAGAAATGATCAAGATGAGAATTGCAATAGCCAGACAACTAGGGAAGTTGAGAAAAAGTTGCACTTCGAAGAAAGAGTGTGAAAAAGTTCTTATTGCATAGGACCAAGGAAGAGGACAATTTCCAACATAAAACCTTCGGTAGAAGTTGCCATACAGTTCCACAGAGAGTGTGGGTAGAAAGTCCGAAGGAAGAAATAAAACCAAGAAGAGAACTTGGTTTTGGGTAACAAGCAGCAGTCTTGTTACAAAGGCAAGGAGAAAGGGTAGGTTGTAGCGCACAAGTGAAAAGGGGGGCTCTTTCAATGACTACAAACCATAGATCATGTGCCAAAAAATAACAAAAAAAGAGCAAAGAAAATTATGGTTGACAACTAGTGTTGATCTTTTCTTTATTTCCTTTCCTTTTTTGCACTTTTTTCTAACCATCAAAATTTGATTCAATAAGAACCAAAACCAATTCTTGTCTCACATGTGGCACTTCATTTTCAAAATCTAAGCTCTCTGAGACATGTGCTCTTTTTGTGCTCCCATTTCCACCTAATTTCAGACCGTCCTCAGGATCCATTCCTTTCCATTAAATGTTGATCGTTCCTAACTAAACCATAGTGTCCCCATTCAATTTGTCTCCCTGCTGGGACGTAACATTCATTTCTTCTTTTTTAGGTTGACTTTGCTTGTTATCTTCTTCTTCGTCCTCAGAAGGATGATGCTTTGAAAAATTGCACCCTTTTGGTCTATTAGAGTCCCTCTTCTTCTTCTTAGGATTCTTCTTTACTTGTTCACATGAGTTTTGTAAATGACATGTTTGAAAGCATACACGTCATTGGAATGTCGTGTTCTCATAATGAAGAACTTGTGATCAGTGGAAGTTATTGTGTTTCAAATTTATATGATCTAGGAACTCTTTGCTAAGATCAATCTCCACACATATTCTGGCATATTTGAAGAGGCCATTTTCTATTCGTTTCAGATCTATTTTTTTGAATTTTTCCAAACTCTTTCCTATATATTCAACTACTTTATGATTCCAAAAAGGAAAGGGGAGACTTGAAAGTCTCACCCTAATTGACATAGTGGAGACCAGGCTTTAAAATTGACGCTTGTTTACCCCCTTTTTCCGATTTTAGCCGTAAAATACAATTGATTTCCAAATAAACACGTCATTGTCGACTGGTTAATTATTTAGAAAAACGTCAAAATAACGGGCAGATAAAAAAATAGAAAGTTTCAAATTTTATGTATATATTTTATATATTTATTTAAGTCAGTCTGGCACTGGGAATCACATTTAATGCCATTTTTCAAAATCTCTATGGGTTGGTGGATTTTTTAATACATGTTGTTGGAATTTTGAATGAAATTTATTGTCCGGAATCTCTTTGGAGTGTCGTGTTGATCGCTCACGTCATTGTTCTTATTTCCTTCTCCTTTTCATCTCGCTGTGGTGTTTTGCATATGATACTACCACTCTTGCCTGGATTGGTTTATTCGGGTCGAAACCCTATGGTGGATCTTGGGTTTTTCTTCACGAACAAACCGATTTCGGTTAATAGTTTTTGGCATCAGTGCATTGTTTTCATGTTGTTACCATTCGGAGAACTTGAGGACTTTGCACAGCCAATACACAGACAATAGTTTTCCTGATCCATCTGTTACGCCGGTTTAAGATTTTCCATTGCATGTAAACTTCTTCGTCATCAAAGGATGCTATTAAGCAGGTAATGCTTATATTTCCTTTTGTTGGCTACCAATTAGAACTCTATATAACATGCTTATTGAAATTGTTTTCGACAATGTATGAAAATAAAAGAAAATTTAAATGCCTTTTTCTTAATCACAATGGCGAACTCTGCTAGTTTAGATGACCAGACACAAGATACTGAAGTTTATTTCATGTCCCTCTCCCAATGGATTTTCTCCATCACTGCAAAGAAACTAGATCAAGGCCAATGCACAAATTCTTATCCATTCTCGGTACTATTTTATATTCAATTCAGTCCGAGGGAGGTGTTATTTTGCACAATCGATTCTAAATTCAAAAGTTGTAAGTTAAAATTACCTATATTTACCACATTTTCACTGGTGTTTCCCTTTTTCCCTAGATTTATGGAACACGGTGATGAATATTTTTAAAATTGGGGTTTCCTTTTATTGTGTTATCAGTTAGTTTTCGATCAAAACTTGAAGTGACGATTTTATTGATTTAGAATTGGATTAGAAATTGGTTTTGGGAAAATAGAACTAATCCACATCATTTTTAGCTCTACTTTATTATTTATGTAAGACTTCAAAATATTTTTCCTCTCACGCGTTAATATTGATATGTCCCTACTAGATGAATTTATAGCAAATATTCCTTAATGTTTATTTGTTAGATGCAGAAGTAAAAATTTGCATAATTGGTGTAGATTAATAGGGAAATTTAGCGAGAGATCACTTTGAGTAAATAAAAATAAAATCTCCCAATCTTGGTTCTATCTGGAGAAAAAACCTTATTCAATGTCCATTGTATCAGTTTCGCCAAACAAATTTAACTCTTGAGAAATCCATGTTGTTCCGACCAGTCCAAGAAACCAGGCGTTCTTATCCAAATCATGATTGTATTGAGGAGTTCTTAATCCAAGTGCATAATACGTCCAATCTGGCATAAAATGGCATAACATGGAGAAGATACAATAATTCATAGTTCTTTTTTTATTATCAAACTTAAATATTAAGGGAAGCGGGTAGCTAAAATAGTGCGAAATCTGGGCTATTTGTTCAAACGCTGTAAGGATACTAAGGATAAGGAAACAACTAGAGTTGCATACATAGTTCGTTTACAATTAGAGTAGTAGAAGGGCCTTGCAGAATTTAACATATTGTAGATGGAAGGGCCTTGTAGACCTTAACAAACAAGTTGGTCATATTTGCAAACAATTTGGTGGACACTATAGATACTATAAATGATCACTCTTTATTAGCCCTCCACTCTAAGTTAATCAATATATCTATATAAGTCCTTCATATGCCATTTTTCTCATAGTGTTCATGAGGGGTGATGTAACTCACTTAAAGCATTAGACTCCAAAATAAATCAAGACATGGTTACCTAGAAGCACTTTATTGGCCCCTTAACTTAAATAATAATGTTTTTTCAAGGTAATAAAACTATAAATTTACACCAACACTTCAATATCACCATTTTATAGCATTGATGTAGGTGTTGGAAAATGATTTTCTAGCACCTACAAGGGCATTGGAAAATCATTTTCCATTGCCTACAGAAATTATTTTGAAGAGTTGTTGGATGCAATCTAGTTTAGCTATAACATGTTGAAGAGTTATGCAGTAGGTTATAGTTCATTTGTGTTGGAAAATGGATAGTAATTTTTGTAACCCCTCATAGTTTTGCAATAGTTCTATGACATCAAACCATCAACCTTAAGGTTCATGGAGGGATGGAAAGACAAATTGGAGATGACTCACATTTAGTTGAAAAATGTTGTAGAAAGGATGAAATATTGGGTAGATCATGATAAAATGGAGGTAGAGTTTTTAGTTGGGGACTTGGTCTTATTTTAGTTGGGTAGTGAGCACCGCAAGCCACTAAGTGACATGGCAAGTGACTTGATGACTTTGGACTAATGTTTTAGTTAAGGTAGTCAATACTAAGGGTAGGGAAATAACTACAGTTGCATCCATAGTTCATCTACACTTAGACTAGTGGAAGGGCCTTGTAGAATTTAACATATTGTAGATGGATGACTTTAAAGTTATTCTTGTGTAGGAATTCCTATGGAGAATGTAGTTAGGTATCATGTCATTTGCAAACAAGTTGGTGATATTTGTAAAAAAATTGGTGGATACTGTAGATATTGTAAATCATCGTTCTTTATTATCCCTCTACTCTAAGTTAATAAATATATCTATATAAGTCCTTCATATATGTAATTTTTCTCTTAGTGTTGGTGAGGGGTCATGCAACTCACTTCAAGCATTAGAATCCAAAAGACATCAAGACATGGTTACCTAGAAGCACTTTATTGACCCCTTAATTTCGATAATAATGTATTTTCAAGGTAACAAAACTATAACTTCGCACTGACACTTAAATATCACCATTTTCTAGAAAATGATTTTTCGGTGCCTACAAGAGCGCTAGAAAATCATTTTCCAGTGCCTATAGAAATCATTTTCCAGATTTTTTGGATGTAATCTAGTTTATCTATAACATGTTGAACAGTTCTGCAGTAGGTTATAGTTCATTTGAGTTGGAAAATGTATTGTAATTGTTGTAACCTGTCATAGTTTTGCAACCATACTATGACATAAAACCATCAAATTTAAGATTCATGGAGGGATGGAAGAACAAATTGGAGACAACTCATATTTATATGAAAAATGTTGTAGAAAGGATGAAATATTGGGTAGATCATGATAAAATGGAGGTAGAGTTTTTAGTTGGGGACTTGGTCTTCTTTAAGTTGGGTAGTGAGCACCTAAAGCCACTAAGTGACATGTTAAGTGATCTGATGAATGTGGATTAATGTTTCAATTAATGTAGTTAATACTAAGGATAGGGAAAAAACTACGATTGCATCCATAGGTCATGTACAATTAGAGTATGAAGGTGGAATGGAGATGCATGTTTTACTAGCACTTCCTAATCATGTATTAGACGAGTGTGCAAGTTAGATACCTAATTCTTTGCATAAATTGTCCCCATTTAGGCTCATAGTTTACCATGATATTGATCTTGAAATTGAATTGTTTGACCATGATATTGATCTAGAAATTGGATTGTAGCCTACAACTAGAGATCCCTATTGACGTTCTAGATCCAATCTAGAAGAGTTGAGGTGGAAATTGATTGAGCTCATTCACGTTGACTTCACCAAGCCTATTAATTCCCTATATGATACAATAGTCCTCTTCCAAAAGAATGAGGACATTCTGTAATTATGGATTTTCTTGGATTATCATATATTGATCAAGAAACCCATCAAAATTTTATATCCATTAGCTTTGGTGGTGTGCTTTTTTCATAATTTCATTGAGGAAAAGGTTCATTGAAAGCTAGAACTGAGGTGGGAATAGTACCAATTAAGGATTGTAAAAAGAGAAGATTCGAAGATAACTTTTGTGATAAGGTAGGGAAATTTTGAATTTCTTGTTATTCCTTTTAGGTTATGAAATGGCCTTTTCAGTTTTGCGTTGAAATCTGTCAAAAGAATAAATCCTTAGATTGTAACTTTCATGCTTCAAATTGCAATTTTAATATAGATTTAAACTACCCATGAACCTCTTAAATCACAATTCTAAGGTGCAAAGGTTGTAAACTTGAAGTGATAACATTCAAACTGTTGGATTTAAGAAAATACATGACTTCAAAATAACTATAAAATCCCTACTGAAAAAGGGTCATAAATCTTCAAAAAAAGAGAGGGAAAAATGGTAGTTTGAATCTACATCTTGGTGGTTATGTTCAATGTTGTTTGAGTTTTCTAAATAATCACATTCCATTTATGTAGGAACCAGAAAAAATCTAAATTTAACTTAGGAAGATGAATTCAACAACCTCAAAAACCCTAACAGTGGTACCCAACAAGAAAGATAGTGTAAAAAGTAAATAGCATTTCATTTCAGTGGCCCATATATACATATTACTGCTTAAAAGTATTGATAGGAAATTTGATCAACCCAACTATATGTTCAACAAAAGGATCAAGACTAGTTCCATTTGCAAAATCATGGCATTGAGTGTCTGCCAGTGGGTTATTTGTTCGCAATACATAGAAATATGTGTTTATAGGGTAGATAGTTGAGATATTTTCCATCACTCAAGCACATTCTAGAGTTTTTCCAAGGCCCATCATTCAAATCTACATGAGATTTATTTATGAACACATTCCCAAATAAATTTAGAGCTTAGAGAAGTTTCTATGTCCATTATGCAAAGTTCTCTTATTCCATACATTCTAGCAAATAAAGAAGAGTCATCTCCCCTTTGTGTTATTCCTTTGTAAGCTAGAGTGCGATATTTTGAACATGATGTGAGGGAGTTAGGTTCATTGAATTTTTTACTTGTAAATATTCATTGGGAAAATAGGTTTCCTAATATGTTTCCTTATTTTTGCAGATTGTGAGACAAAATGGAAAATAAATGGAAGGCTGTAATGGGCCTTAAGGTGCAATACGCTAAAGAGAAAATCATATTTTCTGGTAAATATTTAGTCTGGCCTGAAGTATCTAAGGCCAACATGAGTATTGCTTGAGTTTTAAAAATTCCTCTACATAGAGTCGATGACTTCATTAAAGGAGAGGAAATGAATCTAGAAGATTCATGTACATTTTCCTAACAAAAAACCAAAACTTAAGGCTTAACCAAAGATATGAGCTTAAGGGGTAGCGCTGCCCTGCAATGGGAACTATAAGTATTTTAGAAATGCCTTCTTTAGATGATAATATTAATAGTTCTTTATTATTTGTCATATGTTTTGATCTCTTAATTTTTTTTATGTAGTTATTCTTGCTCATATGGTTCAGAGGACAATAGAGTAAAATGTACAAGCAAATGAAAGAAGTCATTTATAGAGAAGAGGGGCTGCCAATGGAATTTTATTTTAATGGTTATCATTCAAACCTGCGAGATAATAATAATAACATACAACATGTATGATATAAGCATGGGGAAGGATAGCTCTGTCATGGAAAAAATGACATTTCAGGTGATGTTAGGTCTCTGCATCAGCCAAGGCTTTCAAGAGACATGGTCTCTTATGTCGAAAATTATTTTTTTCTACAAGTGCCAATTGACTCAGTTTGTAAAATGCATATTAAAAACTATGTTGGCATAGATTCCACAAATCGGGATAGGTATTTTTTCCTATGTAGAAAAGATTTCACAAACATCTATAATCTTTTGATCAAAGGAAATTACCAACTTCATAAAAAAGATGAAATGAGTGTGAATCCTTGGTATGAAAAACACCAAAATGATATCTTCTTTTACCAAAAGTCGAATGGTGAAAATGTCCCTTTTATAGCTAGAATACAAACAAAATTGATGTTGGACATTATGCTTAAGATATCCCATAATAGCTTAATAGGCATCAATTCAACATTCAACACAAATAAATATGGGTTTAGTATTTTTGCAATGATTCATTTAGTGAAATCATTTTTATTGTAATGATTTAATATGGTTAATGGCGTAAGATTAACTTCATTTTTTTAATATGATAGTATTGGTTGTACACACTCATGGTGTTTGACGAGCAACAAAGCGAGGCTCCTATTGCATGTGTGGTGATGTCATGTAGTACATCACAGGATATATTGTTGTGGTTGGAGCACCTAATGCATAGGTGTTATCAGCTTCATCATGATTGGAAGGTCAATGCCTTTATGGTTAATAATGCATTGGCTAAAATTATTTCTTTGAGGTAACCTCAATATTCTTATTTGACATGGCAACTTGTATTCAATCTAAATATTTCTCACTTAAAATTAATTAAATATGGCAGGAGCATCACCAAGTGTGAAGTAATATTGTGTGTTTGGCATTGTTATAGGTCCATTTGGCCACATCACTACCATCATTAAGATTAGTATCATTAGGGCTCATCAAACCGTAATTCAGTTGCTACATGCCCTAGACAAGTCACCACTTTGAATGCCTCCTTCACTGAGCCTTTCTTGGCCTGAACCTCTCCAAAAATGCCTCCTTGAGCGACCAACGTAGCCTTGGACATGGGTAAGTGCACTTAAGTGTAGGTAGGCCCATGTCAACATGCTCTGTAGAGCACCTAGGCCCACTTTGACCTGTGTTGGGCTAGATTGAGTGAACTTCACACAGGGTTCTAGGAATATTCTTATCTTCTGGAGCCATCTAGAAGATTCCCACACTTATCATCTCCTATGAGATTGGAATTGGATAGGGAATGAGTTAAGTAACCTCCTATCCTCTCATACCTTCCTCCATGGAAACTAACTCTAAGTTTTGAAGGCCATTCAATACCCTCATTTATGACCAACTTCCTCCATTTTCCTATAAATTGAGCACTCATCTAAGTGATCAGGGGCTGGACTTTCAGAATTTGTAAAGAGATACTGTTGGTGTGAAGATTGAGATTATAAGCAAGGGTTGTTATGCTACGGGATTGTTGTGCTATTGATGTGATGTTGGTTGGAACCCAAACTAGAAGAGTGACAATGGATCAGACTTCATGGTTGTAATTCTTCCTTCTACTTAATAAAGTTGTTTACACCTTTCTCCATATGCTTATCTTGATATATGATGTTTATATGTGTGAATGTCTCTGATTCCATTTACTTATAGTCGATAGATCTCTTGCTTTTATTGGTTCTCTGTCTTCTATTTATGCTTGCAGGTACTTTTTGAGTGAGTTAAGTTCGAGGAGAAGCGACTGGGGTCATAAAAAGGAGACAAAAGGAAAGCGAAAGAACAAGTAGGTCCTTTGATTCCCTTGTCTTATTTTTCATCTATGGAGAAACGATAAGCACTTTAAATCTATTTTTCTAGGTATAGCTACCTACCTAGCGAATTAGTATTTATCTGTAGATGCAAAATTCCTCATAACAAATTGGCAACTCCACTGGGGAATGATAATCATTCCGGGTAGTTTACCTTCATCCTAGTACACTCTAGTAGACCTTACTTGTTTCCATAGATCTTGTTTCAGCCTTTTGAAGTGTTTTTTGGTGAAAATTGTGCTTGTAAGCCCTAGGATAACCTCTCTAGCACCAGTGCAAGTTTGGTCTAGAGACAGAGCACTGTAGAGCACCCTTCGCTTGAGGACAGTGCTATGAAGTGCACTGTGTCCCATTCAAGGTTGCACTGATCCTCCTTAGGACAAAAATCCCTCCTTTGACTTGATTTTTTGCCAAATTTCCTTCTGTTTCTGCTTGCTGAAAGGTCAATGATGCTTGTGTCTCTGAAATCAATTTGTGTTTCCCTTGCCAACCCTACTTTGTCCTTGATTGTTTAGTGTTTCTTAAATGATTTCTTTATCACTATCAATTCATTGTCAAAGTTAGTTTATAGTCGATTAATCTTTGTTCAAAATAAAGTGTCCTAAAAGTTTTCATTTCTTTCGAAAAAGAACTGTCGTAAAGTCTTCATTCTTGCAAAAAGATTGATTGATTGTATGTGCATTAGTTTCCTTTTGTTCATTTTAACGTTAATGAAATTGAAAAGAAAAACCTGCATTGTGCATTGAAAAGTTTGTGTGTGCTCATACGAATAGTTTGGGGAAATTTCATTATATTGTGCTCTTTTCTCTTTGATTAAAAGAAATTTGATTGCTCTATCCCTATTAGCTAAGGTTTTCATTGTTAAATTTAATGGAAAGAATGCATATCATATTAGTTTCATTCTAGGAATTAGGAACATACATCACATGTTGAACCTTGAAAAGAAAATTGTTAAGAAAAAACAACTTAAAATTCATCTGAATTAACCTAATGGAGCATTGTCATCTAACACAAAACATTTAGAGGTTCTAGGCTAGAGACGTGCTCCAACGTCGTAAAACGTAGCAGTTGTCACTAGCTTGTCTGCGATACATCCCGAGTGTGATACCTCATTCCACGTATGTGATCATATCGTAGCTCGTCCACGTACCTTTGGGTATATAGGGCGGTGTTACAGTACGTAAAGTATATGGGAATGTTCTCACTATGTAGTTTCGTATTAGACAACGCTAATACGGATTGGGCCTCCACGTACATTTGGGTATATATGGGAGGACAACACTAGGTTTCTATCCATCCTTAGTTAACTGAGTCGGCCACCTTGTACACTATGATACACCAAACACAGCATTCGGGGAGATTTCCCGCCCTTACTTCTCGGTTCGTCGGGAGGTATTCTGTAGTTCAAAGTTGTGTGGTAATCCTTTTTCCTAGATCATCCCTCTTTTGATTTTTTATATTATTTCGAATAAAATAAAATTAATTGACCACGGATAACATCCTCCATGCTTGCTCCTTAGTTGATCTTAGGTTGAGACATATGGCGACAAATCCAGAGTCCACCGATCAAGGAATTCCTTTTGATGGGAATGCTAGTCCTTTTCCTCCTTTTGGAAATATTGGTGCTCCGTATATGGCTACATTATCTGTTCCGGGATTTACCATTGGCTTGCCAATATGGTTGTTTTCAACCTCCTTGGTTCAAAATGTCGTGATTTCTCCACAATCAAGTACTCCTCCAACTGGACAAAATCAACCTCTAGTTGATCCCAAAGTTGACCCTTTTCCTTCATCGTCGGTTGTTTCTTCATCCCCTTCTTCCTCTTCACCTGGTTAAAGTATTGATACTAGTAACCAGGTGGCTAAGAAGGAGAAGAAAGGGAATAAGAAGAAGAAGAAGCCAATTCAGCAGGGGGAAACCAAGCAACCATTGCTTCTAATGCATCTTTTGATGAGAAACCATCCCATAAGCCTCACAAAGTTTGATATCCATGCAAAATTTGTACAGGACATCATCTTCTTTGAAATTGTCCTGGTATTCCTCAAATATTCGAAGAATGGTCTTCTCGTTAACATCATCTTGTGTCATCAACTTCTGGAGATCATGCTGGTGACACACCATCAACTAGTGGTAGTAAAGTTCATGGAAATAAGGGTAAAGTTAAGTTTCCCTGTAGGTTATGTGAATGGAATCACCCCATTAACCTTTGTCCCTATCTAGATGAAGCCAACAAAGTGTTGGATAACTATCCTGCTTCTCTACAGCGACTTCTATCTGGTTACAAGAGGCTCTCCCTTAATGCATCACTAGTTGATAGAGTGACTAACCTAAATCAACCATTGGTCAAACCCACTATCTCTGAAAGTGAATCCCATGAGTCTATACCTGACCAATCACAGGTCGAGGAAATAGTTGACCCGATTTCACCTTCAGTTAATCGTACCTTTCCCGTAGAGAGTGAGTATGATACCACTCAGGTTCTTTTCATTTCTTTAGATTCAAATGATATTGAAGGCAACCCTCTTGTTCCATCAAAATAGGAGGAAAATCCTCTCGTTCTCGTAACTCATGGGGGTAATAATCATGCTTCTACGGAACCCCTCCAAGTAGTCTGGTCACTTCCTTTGCTTGGAATCGACTGGCAGGGTGCCATCTTCCTTCTTATCTACCTTTCCAGATCATAGTATAGGTTTGTAATATGATTTTACCTATCACTATTATAGATGAAGGTGCATCCGTGAGTATCCTTTCCTCCACTGCTTGGCAAGCATTCAGTTTGCCACCACTTGTGCCTGTTACCTAGAATCTGTTGGCATTTAACAGAGGAACCAGTCAACCATTGGGGATCCTTCCTCGGTTTCCTATTACCTTGGGAGGAAAAATTGTTTATATCAATGTGATGGTAGTCCCAGGCCCTTTATATTACAATTTACTTCTTGGGCGTGACTATGTTTATGACATGGGAGCTATTGTTTCAACACTCTTTCGAGTGATGTGTTTCCCGAATGAAGGCAGAATTGTCACCGTTGACCAACTTTCATTCCCCAGTCCAAATATGGCTTCCAGTCAACCATCTTCCCTAAATGGTCCTTTTGTCCCAATGGTATCTTCCTCGCCATGGGTTAATTATGTGGCAACCCATTCCATGCCTACATCAACTGACGATCAATTTCGTGATGTTGTGCATTATGTACTAGGGGCATTGGAACTAGATCTCTCTAATGGATTCTTTGCGACGGATCCCTTCCAGAGCATTATTCTCCCATCTGATGAGAACCTCTTGGAATTCATGACCTTTTATGGGTCATGATCAAAGGATATGAGGTCAGTTCCTTGTCTTGTGTCAACCTCATTAAAAAATGAAAGAAGGAGAATGACGATAGTTCCTTGTCTTGTGTCAACCTTGTTAAAAAGTGAAACAAGTAGTATGAGGACAGTTCCTTGTCTTCTGTCAACCTTGTTAAGAAATGAAACAAGGAGTATGAGGAAAGTTCCTTGTCTTGTGTCAACCTCGTTAAAAAATGAAACAAGGAGTATGAGGACAGTTCCTTGTCTTCTGTCAACCTCATTAAAACATGAAACAAATAGTATGAGGATAGTAGCTTGTCTTGTGTCAACCTCATTAAAAAATCAAACAAAGGGTATAAGAATAGTTCTTTGTCTTGTGTCAAGCTCGTTAAAAAATGAAACAAGGAATATGAGGATAGTTCTTTTACAGTGTCAACCTCATTAAAAAATGAAACAGGTCTCAGATCAAAATTCCTTATCTTCTGCCAAGCTCGTTAAAAAATGAAATAAGGAATCTGAGAAGAGTTCCTTGTCTTGTGTCAAGCTCATTAAAAAATGAAACAAGGTCCCCTGGAGAAAAGTTCCAAGTCGAGTCTTTGAGTAGATCTCGTAAAATCCTAGTCGAGTCTTTCACTTGATCTTGTAAATGAACCTTCATTCCATCCACCTGATCTCCACGAGTAGTCTACATAGTTGTATGTAATGAAGCTTGGGGGGCATGCACCTAGAATCGAGTCATCATGCTGGGGGCATGTAAACCAATCTCAAGCATAGTTTTTCATGATTCAAGCCTGTGTGGAAATGAAATTGAATTCAAGCATAGTTCTTTGTTTCAAGCTTGTGTAAAAATAAACTAAATTCAGGCATAGTTCTTCGTTTCAAGCTTGTCTAAAATTGAAACTGAATCCAAGCATAGTTTTTTGCTTCAAGCTTCTGTAAAAATGAACCCATTTCCATTTTTACCTTCGTGATTGCCATTCTATCAGCCTATTCCATCAGATGAGCCTTGCATTTTCTCCTTCCATCGTCACTATCTGCTTGGCTGATTATACACTTTCACTTGGTTGTTCTACCTGTTTTTAGGAATAGTTGCAATGAGTGGTCTTATTAGCCAACCTCTTCACATCAATCAACATGTTTTGAGAAGTTCCAACATCACTAGAACCAATTTCTATCCTAGACACCACTCGTTCCTCTAAATGGACTCCTCTTTAAGCTCTTTTCAAACTCTCGAACTATGAAAATATTGCTAAGCGCTTGTCCTTTTCAGCTTGTTAACGGATTGGAAATGACATCTACTCTATATAATTTTAACCCTTTTCCGGACTGAGATAGATTATTTACGAAAAATGACTATTGTTTTATGCTTTTTTGGACTTGAGAGACAAATATACGAAAAATAACTTGTGGAGTTTTCTTTTTGTCCCTTTTAAAACTCTCTAAACATGAAAAGGACCAAGTTATCATTGTCGTTGAACTTGGTAAAACATCAAATAGCGACAAACTTGTCCATCATGACAAGACCAGGTTTCACCTTTGCTAGGATCGTTAAGACATCACATAGTGATGGATTCACCCGAAGGGTGGAATTATACAACAAACATATGTTATCCTCCTTAAGCTTGATAAAAATTAAGAGGTAATGATCAGCAATGACTGGGGAAAATGGGAAAAGGGGTAAACCACTTTATAGCATGAGGTCGCTCTTGAATATGACACTTTCCCTTCATCACTGTGACTATTTGGGTTAGGTAATATTCTTAATGGTCATCATACCTTGGTCTATCATACCATCCATTACTTTGGTTTTGGGTCAATGCGGCCAATCCATTCAGTGTCACCGACATGTTCAAGAGAAGTCACTCAGTTTGAAATTCATCTTTTGCAATACTCATAAACCTTCATTTTCATGACCATCATTCTTGAACTTTGTGTCGTCAGTCAGATTCCGTCTCCAAAATCATTTACACTCATTTTGTGTCGTTGATGTGGGATACATCAAGGCCCTACTGTGACGAGTCACTTCTTGTCGACATCAGCACATTATCTATGAAGTTGACTTAGAAACACCCTTCCAGTACCTTGAGGCTTGCATACATCAATGGCAAGTTTTTTGCTTCCAGTGATAGGTTGACATCACTAGCCTTCGACCAAAAGACTTTGTATGGTGTTTGACATCAAAACATCCATTCACACCATGCAGAATGTACTGCAGTACCTTGAGCATCATTATCATTATCAGTGATTTGTCTCGCGTCTATTAACGACTTACATCATTGGCTGGTAATCAGACAGTGTCTTCCCATGTTCGACGTCAGATCACATATTCACATGGTTAGACTTGTACATTAGCAAATGATTGAATGAGATAGAGGACCCCAGATCTAGTTTCATCCATCCGGGCTCCGATTTCAGGAAGTGTACCAAATAATCCGTACGATGGATTTACATTGATGGTCATCCTATCGTGGGTCTATATCTATAGACGATTGTCTATGTACTTGTAATGAAAGCTTATATGTTGTGCATGGGTGTGCCTTCGCTCAATGATTCATGAGAAAAAAATCAAAATATCATGATATTATGTATTGTAATCGATGCAATTCACCAACCACTTCGGAACCTCCTCATCACATTATAAAGCGTATCACTCGACATCATTATTTTCAACTTCATGCTTTAGGCAGCAGCTGTTACAGATCCATTTGGGCACATCACTCCCATCATTCAGATCAATATTAGTAGGGCTCATAAAACCCTAATTCAGTTTCTACATGCCCTAGTCAAGTCACCACTTTGAATGCCTCCTTCCTTGAGAGTTTCTTGGCCTGAATCCCTCAGAAATGCCAACTTGAGGGACCAGCATAGCCTTAGATAGGGGTAAGTTCACTTCAGTGTAGATAGGCCCATGTCAGGGTGCTCGACAGAGCACCTAGGCCCACTTTGACCTCCACTGGGCGAGATTGAGAAAAATTCACATAGGGTTCTAGGAATATTCTTATCTTCTAGAGCCATCTAGAAGATTTCCACACTTATCATCTCCTATGAGCTCGAAACTAGATAGGGGATGAGTTAAGTAACTTCCTATCCTCTCATCCCTTCCTCCATGGAAACTAACTCTAAGTTTGGAAGGCCATTCAATACCCTCATTTATGACCAAACTTCCTCCATTTTCCTATAAATTAAGCACGCATCTAAGTGATCAGGGGCTAGACTTTGAGAATTTTTAAGGAGATATTGTTGGTGTGAAGATTGAGATTATAAGCAAGTGTTATTATGTTGCCGAAGTGTTGTGCTATTGATGTGATGTTGGTTGGAATCCAAGTTCAAAGAGTGACAATGGATCAGACTTCATGGTTGTAATTCTTCCTTCTACTGAATAAAGTTTTTTACACCTTTTTCCATATGCTTATCTTGATATATGATATTTATATGTGTGAATTTATTTGATTCCATTTACTTATAGTGGATATATCTCTTGCTTTTATTGGTTCTCTGTCCTCTGTTTATGCTTGCAGGTGCTTTTTGAGCGAGTTAAGTTCGAGGAGAAGCGACGGGAGCCATACAAAGGAGACAAAAGGAAAGCGAAAGAAAACGTAGGTCCTTTTGTTCCATTTTATTATCTGTCATCTATAGAAAAAGGGTAAGCACTTTAAATCTGTTGTTCTAGGTATAGCTACCTACCTAGGGAATTAGTATTTATCCGTAGATGAAAAATTCCTCATAACATGCATGTAAGGAGGGAATGGCTCAAAAATGTTAATAGGTTAGCTAGTAGTCTAGAAAAAGGAAAATAGATGTTCAATGAACTAGGCCATATCATGAAAAAATGTTCAAACGATGAAGCTGCTAATGAAATAAATGTACTTTTCAGCAAATTTGCAACTTAGGAGAAGTTTTTGGACTATTTCCACAAGAATTGGGTTTTCGGTGATAATTTTAGTAAGTGCACGTACTCTTTCTTGTGTTTATAATTTTTTTTTGTTTCATAAAGATAATATATGTTTACTAATTGAGTTTTTAAGTTTAGGGATGTGGGTAAAAGGCTATCGAGATTTTCCTCATGCAAATCTGGAGATAAATAATGTTGTGGAATCATACCACTTTTATCCCAAGACTGCTTTTCTATCCAATCGTAGAAAGAAATGTTCTCGCATGATGGATTTGCTATTTTATACTCTCCTCACAAATGTTGAACCATGTTACTGATTCAAGGAATTTTTGAAAAAATAAGGATATTTGAACAACCACAAGAAAGAGAAGCAAGTTGGATCATCAATGGAAAAAGCTAGAAGAATTCCAAATAATTATTGCAATCCTCATGAGAGCATATCTCATGTTTGTTGGGTGAGGAGTCAAAGTACAACTGATATTTGATATCTTATCACTTGGAATTACACAAATGTTTTCACTTGTGATCGCCCATGGTCTATTCGTGGCAACGTTTGCAAGCATGCCATAAAGGTAGGTTTGTTGTATTCCCATACAATGAATTCAGTTGCTTTATTAGATCATGATACAACAACCAATATATTCAATTCCCCTCCTAAGATAGTTATGGAGGATCTAGACCTAAATTCATATGTCGACATAGCTATCATGGTTTATAACAATGTAGATCCAAATGTTGAAGAACTTTAGTTGACTAGAGAGGAGTTGTTTCGCTACATAGACCTGTTGAGGAATATCCTTGTTGCTACCTCGAGCCTGAAAAAACAGTTGATAGGTTTGTATACAAAAATGTTGGATGATGCCAATGATCTTCATATTATGGCCTATGAATTCACCCTTGGGTTGGGTGCTTATGAGTCATCTTTGAAGATAAAGAAAAGTTTCCTTAGCCCTAAAAAGAAAAACAAAAGAGGAAAACAAAGTGGCATCTTGGAAATTGATTTGAATGTCCTTGCGTCCAATTATGAACAATTTCAGTTTCAACATCTCAACAAGTGAGGGCATCCTCGTTCCAACAATGCATCCTCTATTGGCCTGGGAAAGTTCCAGAAAGTGATGAGATCAACATGTTTAGATTATTTTATATAGACATAACCATTTTTTAATGAAACAGTATGTAAATGTTTGTAGTGGCACAACATCCCACTAGTGTGTTTTCTCCTATGGATCATCCTTCACTAGAGCATGCTTCGTTGGTGGAAAACTATCCAGTTGGTTATTTGTTAGGTTTGTTGCTATATATTCCCTCTTAATTTTCTCTTAAATGTGTGTACTGGATGTTATTGATGTTGTTAATGTAGTGTATGAATATGTTATGAAACCAGCTCACAAAAAGATAGAAAAGATAGATCAATGCCTTATAATTCAGCCTCTTCGAGGGGGCAACCTCCTTTACATTACACAAATGAACAATTCTTGGATGATACAAATAACAAAACCTCCTTTCTATATATAGGAGTTTAAGGAGTCACAATATAACCCAGCCGACCTAACAATAATAATATAAAGGCACAAGAATAACAATAGAGGGATTCTATGGGGCACAATAATGACAATATGGGGACAATAGGGGCACAACAATATTAATAAGGGATACAACTACAATAGTAATGGGGCAATCACTAGTATTATAGGGACCTAACATGCCACTCTCCTTCAAAAAAGTGTTGTCCTCAACGCTTGAGTAGTTCTGGATGCTTCTGTATAAAATTCTCATCCTCCCATGTGGAATCTTCAACGGATAAGTTCTTTCACTTGATGAGATACTCTGAAATTGATCGATTTTGTAGTTGTCGAGTTCTTGTTTCTGTGACTTCTTCCGGTTCCAATATAATTTTTCCTTCCTCATCAAGTTCTGGCAATATTGTTTGAACTGGGAGCTTGTCACCTATAACCTTCTTTAAACATGAAACATGGAAAACTGGGTGCACTCGAGAAGCTGCAGGAAGATCTAATTTGTATGCCATAGTACCAATCTTTTGCAACACCTCGTACAGACCATAATACTTTGGTGATAATTTATTATCCTTCTTAGCTTGCTTGAGGGACATTTATTTATATGGTTGTAGCCGTATGAATACCCAATCACCTACATCAAAACTTCTTTCGCTATGATGTTGATCTACCTGTTGTTTCATTCTATTATGCGCCAACACAAGGTTATCCTTTAACAGTTGGAGGACTTGTTGTTGATGCTCAATGTGATGTTCCATTGCTTGAACCTTAGAATTTTCTCTTAAATATTACGTGATGGATGGTGGCTGATATCCATAAAGTGCCATAAATGGGGTCATTTTTTTTGTTGTATGGAAGGAAGTGTTATACCACCATTCAGCCAGAGGCAACCATTTGATCCATTGTGACTGTTTATCAGATACAAAGCAACGAAGATATCCTTCCAAACATTTGTTTACTATCTTAGTTTGCCCATCAGATTGAGGATTATAAGATGAGCTATGAGCGAACTGAGTACCAAGACAAGAAAATAATTATGTCCAAAAATTTCCAGTGAAAATGGGATCTCTGTCACTTACAATAATCTTTGGGTTTCCATGTAGCTTTTGAATTGTTTCCATAAATGCGGTAGAAACTGTACTGGCTTTAAATGGATGTGATAATGCACAAAAGTGTGCATACTTGGTAAGTCTGTCAATTACCACCATGATGACACTCTTTCCCTTAGACTTGGGTAAACCTGTGATAAAATCCATTGAAACCTCCTCCCAACATTGGCTTGGAATGGATAAAGGTTGTAATAGACCGGGGGTCTTAATTGTTTCAACTTTATTTTGTTGGCAAACCAAACATTCTACCACAAACTTTTGAATATCTGATTTAAGGCCATCCCAAAAAAATTCCTTCTTAACCCTGTGGTAAGTTTTTAAAAATCCTGAGTGCCCTCCTAAGGGAGAAGTGTGCAATTCCATAAGAATATTTTGTTTGAGTTGGGAATTCTTATAGAGGTATAAGTGATCTTTGTACCATAACGAATCATTTTTCTAGCTAAATGTATCAGATGTAGTGGAATCTTGCTGTAACTTTCGAATAAGTGCCCACACTTCTTCATCATTCTTCCATTCCTCCCTTTCTTCGTTTATCCAATCTGGTTGGATAATAGAAATGGCGCACAACAATGCTTCCACATCCTCATTCTTTCTTGAGAGTGCATTTGCCACCACCTTTTGCTTCCCTTTTTTGTAGATGATTTCAAAGTCATAACCCAACATCTTTGTGACCCACTTTTGTTGCTCTTCAGAGGATAATATTTGTTCTAAAAGTATTTAAGACTATCATGATCTGTTTTTACCTTGAAGTGTCTTCCCATTAGGTAGGGTCGCCATTTCTTAAGTGCATGTAGTATTGCCAACATTTCCTTCTCATAAATAGCTTTGTGTAAAAACTTTCCCTTGATTGGACGACTTTCAAAAGCAATGGGTCTTTCATCTTGCATTAAAACATCACCAATTCCATTTCTTGAAGCATCACATTCCACAATAAATGTTTTTGTGAAGTCCGGTGTAGCTAAGACCAGTGCTTGGCACATTACCTCTTTAAGATGTTCGAAGGCCTTTGTTGCTTCTCGAGTCCATGAAAATGCATCTTTCTTCAATATTGTTGTTAGAGGTGCTGCCATTCTCCCATAATTCTTAACAAAATTGCGATAATACCCTGTCAACCCAAAAATTCCTCGCAGATGCTTTATGGATGTGGGGATTTTCCATTACTTAATGGCTTTAATTTTGCTAGGGTCTACCTTAACTCCTTCATGAGATACAATATGACCCAGATATTCCACCTCTTGTACTCCAAAGAAACATTTGGATCTTTTTGCATATAATTGTTTCTCCTCCAATAGTTGTAGCTCCTTGTCAACATGTTCAACATGATCCTTCTAAGACTTGCTGTAGACTAGTATATCATCAAAAAATGCTAACACAAATTTTCTATGGAAGGGTTTGAAAATGGAATTCATCAAACCTTGAAATGTAGAAGGTGCATTGGTAAGGCCAAAAGGCATGACCAAAAATTCATAATGACCCTCATGAGTTCTAAATGCTATTTTTGGAATGTCTTCAGTCTTAATTCTGATTTGATGATATCCTGAATGAAGATCCAACTTGGTGAAGTAAATTGATCCACGCAATTCATCCAGTAATTCATCAATGACAGGAATGGGAAACTTATCTTTAATAGTGAGCTTGTTGAGCTCCCTATAATTTGGACACATGATCCATGATCCATTCTTCTTGTGCACCAATACTATTGGAGCAGAGAAAGAACTTTAATTAGGTTGAATTATACCAGCCTCTAGCATTTCTGCAACCATACGTTCAATTTCACTCTTTTGGGCATAGGGATATCTGTACGGCCTGATGTTTGGAGGAACACTTCCTGGAATCAGATGTATAGTATGATCATGATCAGGAATAGGTGGGAGACCTTTGGGAGTCTCAAATACCTTGGAATGATTGTCCAAGACTTTTTGGAGATCTAGAGAAATATATGATTTCGATGTGGAAACATCTAGTGAACATAATTGTGCAATTACACCTCTTTGTTCCTTTTTTAGAAGCTTTGTCATACCGTTAGAGCTGATTATATTTCCCAGTTTCCCTGCAATACCCCTTAATTCAACTTCCTTTCCTTTCGCAGAAAATTTCATGAAAGGTTCTTGAAAATTAAAAGCTATTGTACCCAAGGATTGTAGCCATTGGACTCCTAGTACAACATCAACACCTCCCATTGGAATGGAAAGCAATGGGCTAGTGAATACATATTATCCCATGGATAGCTTGATATTATGGCACTTTCCAGAGCAATTTATCATTCCTCCATTTGCAACCATCACTTGACACTCTCGTGCTGGATATAGGAAGCAATTCAATTCTTTTGCTATCTTACAATGAATAAAATTGTGGGTACTTCCTGAATCAATCAACACTATTACCTTTTTCTTCTTGATTTGTCCTTCTATCTTGATGGTTTGAGGAGTGGTAATTCCATCCAATGCATTACAAGATATGATCGGATTCATTTCTTATTTATCTAGGCTTTGTTCTTGGAGTATATCCTCTTCTTTTGACCTTTCTTGCTCCTTTTCTTCTTCCTCTTCACAATCTATATAGAATAGTTTCTTCTCAGCACACTTATGACCTTTAGTTTATTTGCTATCACAACTGTAACAAAGCCCTTTTGCTCTTTTTTCTTCCAATTGTTGTGGTGTCAACCTTATAGGTTGTGGAAGGCTAGGGGCAACAACACTTCCATCTTTATAGTTGTGAGTGTATGCTTCCTGGTTGCCATAATTTTGCTTTCCATTTTTCTTGCTAACCTGAATGCCTTCTCTAATGAATAAGGTTCCCAAAGGCGAACATCATGTTGGATATTATCCTTTAAAGTCCCTATGAACACATCAATCCTATGCTCGTCTGGAATATTTTTTACCCTTATGTTCAATTTTTGGAACTCCTCAATGTGCTCCATTATTGAACCCTTTTGTTTGAGACTTATCAATTGGTTAAAAAAAGTGTTGCTTTTTGTATCCTCATAATGTGCTGTCAATTCTTCCGTAAAAATTGCCCAAGTGATAATTTGCTTACTTGAGCAAAGCCATTGATACCATACAAACTGATTTGGTTCCAAATATAAAGTTGCAATACGTACCTTTTGTGTGTTTTGCACATTATTGAGATCAAAAAATTGCTCCATCTATAATATCCATGTTGCGGGATCCTTGCCATCAAACTTCCTCATATTGATTTTTGGAATATGGTGGGCCTTTGATTCAACATTAGAGTCTATAAAATCATGATTAAAATTTCTTTTGTTCTCATCCTGAGTTTCCTTTACTACCCTTTCACCATTAATAAGCATTTCTTGTAGAAAATTTGTCAAATCTGTCTTCAAATCTTCCATGCCTGTCTTCAAATCTGTCTTCAAATCTATCTTCAAATCGTCCATCTTAGCTTCTACATCTTTCTTTAAACCATCCATCTTAGATTCTGTTACTTTTTGTGCAAGTGACACTTGTTGCACTTGGTCTCGTAATTTTGATATATCATGTTGCAGTTCTTCCTCTTTTTCATGAGTCATGCTAGAGCTTTTAGGTTGCTTACTAGGTGTTTGCATTTTCTTTCCTCGGGGCATCAATTACCGATAATAATGCTTTACTATGCCCTTTGAATTCCTTCAAACTAATTTTTCAATCCAAGCTTATGCAAAAATTAAAAAAAAAACTACACACCTTTTTTCACTTTGTAGGAGCTTGATATTGAATCTGATGTATCTCTGCAATTTTGAATCATCCAGTTCTGAAATTGCGAACTACAGAAGCCCTTTGCGTCCTTTTTCCAATGCCACCAGTCTAATCCAATTTGGATTCTCCAGGGAAGATTTATGCCAAATCTCCCACAGTTACTTAATTATAGACTAGTTGAGTAGAGAGAACTTGTACGACATGCCACATGTCACTATTTTGGCCTTTGGCTCTAAAAAATATATACAAGAAACTACAGTCCGTCCTCTTTCTGTACCTTCTTACGAAATTTCAATCTGATGCTCAGGAGAAAGTTATGATGATTTTCCCTAGGTCACCTATTTGGAATGTAATTCAGGAGTCTGCAAAAGGACCAACTTCCTCAGATCATATGTCTGCAAATATAGCGTGAAAAGCTCTGAAATTTAGACCCGAGGTTCAGTGCGATTTTGTCTCAAATGGGTTTTTTTGTTTCGCTTTTGAAACATCGCAGAAAAAACATTATAGCGAAAATTCCACGATGACCTATTTGGAGCAGCGAAACCCTAGAATCCAAAGCTCTGATACCAAATGTTATGAAACCAGTTCACAAAAAGATAGAAAATATAGATCAACACCTTAGAATTCGGCCTCTTCGAGGGGGCAACCTCCTTTACATTACACAAATGAACAATTCTTGGATGATACAAATGACAAAACCTCCATTCTATATATAGGAGTCTAAGGAGTCACAATATAACCCAACCGACCTAACAATAATAATATAAAGGCACAAAAATAACAATAGAGGGATTCTATGGGGTACATTAACAACAATATGGGGACAACAGGGGCACAATAGTATTAATAAGGGATACAACTACAATAGTAATGTGGCAATCACTAGTATTATAGGGACCTAACAGAATGCTTGTAGATGTCAATGTATGTATTACTTTTCTTGCCTGCAATAGGTTTATGTTTCATGTGACTCCAAATTCTCATCTTGGGAGCATTGTTCCTAGTATAACAATGGCATGCATATATTGAAAACTTGTGATGTGTCTCAAGAGTTAGTTTTGTTGTGCAGGTCATTTTCCCGACAAATAAACAACATTCCAAAGAGAAAGGTTTGGATATCCAAACAAATGATTTGGAGCCAACTTGTACAAAAACATTAATGTATTTCGATTCCGAGTTTGAAAGCTTGGCATGGAATACACATAATTTTGTCAATAGGGATATACTTTGTTTAGAAAAATAGTATCATAAAAAGGTTGTAATATTTTATGGTTTCTTTCTCGGATATTATGGATCTTAAATTTTTGTACATATTGATACATAATGTATGAAAAATAAGAAAAAAGGCTTCAAAACTCTTCGAGAAAAAACCTTTGTGTAATCTGGGCTTTTCAAGATCAATATAGTTTCCTCTGTACAAAAGTTTGAAAGGTTTCAAGTATTCTTGTGTTACTAGTTTTTTGTCTGTCGTCCTTCTACGTGCTTGTTCTCTTTTTTACTACTCATATGTGCAAAGCTTCTGTTATGCTCCTATACCAATATGTGTCATATTTCATGATTGACTGGTAAAGTGCCAAATATGTTCATCCTTTCCATGCTACAAAGGTTCCATATTTTGAAAAAACCAAAAGATTAAAAAATGTAAAGAGGGTATGCCCTAAAAGAAAAATCAAAGGGCAAAAAGAATGAAATGGTCAAAGGAAAAACTGAAAAGAAATGAACCCCAAATGAAGAAGACCAGGAAAGTGTGCAAGTCTAAATGCCACTACTATTCCATTTTTGCAAAATAAAGCATTGTGTGTAGCTTGTTAACTTCACACCACAATCGATGGATGGCCAAACAGCTTAATCTTGGCTAGTTCATGTTTAAATTTCTTGTTTTAGAGATAGAGAATAAAAATATGTCCAAACTGTTTAATCTTGGCAGATAAGTAGTTAGGTAGAGAAGCAAAGGAGCTCAACTATTTAATCTGAGCCCTTGGATGAAATAAGTGCACACTTAGGTAGGCTTACAATGAAAAGAAAAGAAAAGTTGATAAGGGTTTGCTAGTCTAAGTGCACCCAAGAAAAGAAGAAAAAATGTTAGGAATGGTAGGCTGGGTAGGCAGTTTTGATGTTGCAGAATGAGACTTGTGATAAATTTTGTCTCTCAAAGTGTTAAATTTACTTCTATCACAAGTGCAAAGCAGATTCCCTTGAAGCAGCTCAAGCGAGGCATGACTAACTCCCCTTCACTCTTCTCCAAAATTATTTACTAATTTCCCCCAGGATATTAAGATCTGCTCAATACTCCTAGATTACTCCATTTCATGAAAAAGTTTAAGAAAAACCATGTTCTTTCTTTAGGCAAGAAGTCACATTTCTTAAAACCTTTACCTTTTCCCCCTTTGCCTAAGTTATGAAACTTTGTACTTAGTGCTTTCCTTCCAAAAATTCATATTAACTTTTAACTTTATTATATAAATCCTGCTTTATACCATTTCCCATATTATGTATAAGAAGCCCCAATATTTAATATACCCCCGTCCGGTTGAAATATAACCATAAAAATGTTTTGTCGGGAATTAATAAGTTTATTTGAAACTTATTAAGAACCCCCTCCCCACACCCAAAGGAATTAATCAACATCTGGTTGATTAATAACAAAACCCCGAGCCCTTAACCCATAAAACCGCGCCCATTCGACCTTCTGCGATGCGATCTAATCGCAAATCGCAAATCGCACTTTCACCCTGCCGCTTTCGTTTCCCCGTTTAAAATTTTGCGATGCGATTCCGCGATGCGATCTAATCACATATCACATATCGCATTATCGCATGCATTCAAACCTTCACCTTTAACATCCTGCTATGCAATTTCGCGATGCGATCTGATCGCAAATTGCAAATCGCAAATCATATACATATAAAGACTCCAAACCCCTTGTCTTCTGCCGGCGTGATATTGCGATCTCTCCTCAGCCGTCTGATCCGCCCTTATGTGATCCAACAGCCCTCATCCATCCATTTCATCCAATGGTGATCGCTCCCGATCAAATCAAAAATTGCCGCCAAGCTTCTTTTTGTTAATAAAGGGATGAAAAGGTCATTTTGTTATGTTTTTTTTAATTCAGCGCCCCTGCGCGCTCCAGGCATAGAAAGGGCCCAAGGTCACATTTCCGGTGTTTCCACCGCCTCCAGACTGAGAAAGGCTCCAGCGACGAGCTTGCAGACTCTGCCGACCCGCCATTTTGCAGTTTTCTTCCTTTTTGTATAGTTTAAAGCAAACCGAGGGACTTCCGAGCGCACCAAAGAAAGAAACCGACATATACAAAGATATTTTGGGCTAAACACATGGTAGATATGAACAAAGAAAAACACGGTACGCAACAAGTCAAAGAGTATCAGATCAAGCTTTAAAGAGTATCAGTGGAGAAATAAAGGCAAATAAAATCAGTATTAAAGAGTATAAGAGCCGACTAAGAAAAGAAGATCAGAGTTAAAGCGCAGTAAAAACTATCAGATGCGCACAGTTATTGCAGAAGACACCTGTGAACCGAACCCAAAGGACCTGCCTCCAGCACAGCATAACTTAGCTGTTTTTACCTTGCTTGTAAATTACGTTAGGTTAAACTTAGATATTATCTCAGAGCTTTTATGAGATATCTGGTTGTACATATTTTGATATATAAATACCTCCCCAAGCGATGTATTAGGGGTTGGTGATGCATTTCTGAGACTGCGCTGTAACCTGAAAATCTTTTGAATAAAAGGCCGCTGGAATGCGTTGTTGTTGAACTCTCTGGATGTGGAATTGATGACAGAGGACTATGTTACAGAATTCTTGAATCATTTTGTGGATCAATAAGTTTCTCTTACTTGTGTTTTGAATTTCTGTCTTTCTATATCATATATGTTTCATGATCTTAATAACAGGGAAAAAGAATAGCTCAGAACTTGCTTAAATGTACTCTGTGTTCAATCTCTGTTATTTTTTATGTTTTCTTCAGAATTAGCATAAACAGTGAATTCTTAATTCCTCATGTTTTGCCTGATTCTATCATATTGATTACATGCTAAGAAATTCTTAATTGCTTCTTGGTCATAATCATTCACTTTCCCTCTGTCTGCATGATGAAGGATTCTTAATTTCCCTTCACTCACAGATTTCATCCCATCTGACTTCAGCTTACAGATTGTTCCATGGTTGATTACCCTGCTTTGTAGTACCTCCTTCTGTTAAAGAAACCATATCCAGCAGTTCATCCTCATAGACTCCATTAACCCAATGGACTGAAATTACCAGATTTATAACCCTGTTCTACAGAATGTCACCATCCAAAAATCAAACAAACCCTTGTTCTTCATAACTAGCCTAATATACTTTAAAAACAAAGGTAAATTATATAGAGAGAGCCCTCTCTGGATGCAGATTGGCTAGAATCTGTGTTTAAAAGATTGGTCTGTGGTTACCTCAGCCGTATTCCTTTTCCACAACTTTTAGGAACAACCTGAGTGATAACATCATTCGCGACTCCACTAGGGATCTGAATAATTATTTGTTACTATTTTTTATTTCATAAGCTACAGATGGAGCCTAAAGTTAGCCAGGTAGCCTTTGAAACTGCTTTTGCTTAGCAATTACAGGAGTAGATAAAAGCTTCTTCAGTCTATCTCCGGTCTAGTTTATGTTTTGAACAGTTGGTTTCAAATACTTTATCAGTTCCTTGTCTCAAATAAAAGCTTTAAGAAAGTTGAAATCTCATATCAAAAGCCTCTTAAATAAAACATAAAAGTTGTTTTGAAAAATCCTAAAAAAAAAAAAAAAAAAAAAAAATTCGAAATAATCAGAAAATACTCAAAAAAATTGTTTCCTGGAGAAACTGAACTTTTTTCCTCAGAACTGTTTCACAGGTTTAGATCTGATCTGTGATGGTGGATAGGGATCAGACACACCAAGGTTAAAATCATCCACTTGGTGACTCCACATTAATTTCACAAAAAATACTCCACTGGAGAAATGAACCTGAAAGAACTGTATGAAAAGCTCAGGCTTTTAACTTGGATTGTTATCCAAGACAGTATGTTCTTTCTCATTAACAACATTTTTCAATGTATATTGTATTTTAGAGATGACTTTAGATTAAATTTTTATTATTTTCCTTCCAGAAATATAGATGCAAATTCTCCTTACACATTTGAACAACAATCTTCTAATTCTTATGAAGATCATTTTTTAATCAAGGAGAACCCAAAAATCAAGATGAATCAGCCAATCCCTGAACTTATTCCGGTACCTCATAAAGTTCCTGATAGGTATAAACCACTCATTTTGCCTCCTACACTCAATGCTCTCCCTAACGATCATCCCAATTATCTCCCAAGATTTGATGGAGAGAATGATGTCACTGCCCAAAAGCATATCCAAATTTTTGAAGATTATCTTAACTTATTTGAAGTGGATGATGAGAATGTTAGTATTAGGCTTTTCGCTCTTTCTTTGCAAGGCAAAGTTAGGAGTTGGTTCAAAACCCTGCCTGAGGAAAGCATCTCAAATCTTGAGCTGTTTCTCAAACTCTTCCTTGATAGATGGATAATCAAAGTCAATCTCCTCATGATCATAGAAGAATATAATCAGTTAACAAGACATCCAGATGAAATGGTACAACAATTTTCAGACAGATTCAATCAAATCTATCATTCAATACCATTAAATGTAAAAACTCCCCCTGATTCAGCTCTACTGCATTACCCAAGAGCATTTGATTCAGAGGTAGAATTTCATCTGAGAGAAAGAAACCCCTCTACTATGCATCTGATGCAGAACATGGCGGTGGATTTGGAGGTTAATCTGAAAATTAGGGGAGAAAAGTCGAAAACAGAGAAAGAGGAGAAACTTGATAGTTTGATAAAGAAAGCAGACGAAATAAAGCAGAAGATCACAACGAAAGTTGAATGTTTAGATCACCATGACACATTTGTTTCGCAAGAAGAAAGGGTTGACATGCCGGAACAAATTTTTACCAACTCAACCTACCATAGATCAGAAGATAGATTCATAGAGCAATGTGTGGAGGAGCAATCTCCTGATCTACTATGTGGATTTGATAACATTTCTTCTTTCAGTAATCTGCCCAAATATGATCAATATGATGATGATGAATCAGAAGATAATTTGGGGAAAAACAAAGTTCAGGCTCAACAGCTTAGTGATCAGCTTGTTCATTTCAGCTATGGAGAGCAGGAGGCAAGTGCAGAAAATTTTGAAATCAGTGAAGGAACTTTACCATTTTGTTTTGAGTCTTTTCAGTTTATCAGAGATAATTATGATGCAATTGGAAATCAAATGTCAAGAAGTCTTGACATTAACCATCTAGAGACCAATCAAATCTTTGTTCAAAATTCATCATATCTAGATTTGCAGCCCCAAAATTCCATTGAATGTCAGGTTGCAGAAAAACACTTGGAAGCAGCAACATATGATCAAAAAATCCAAATAGATTCCTTGCCTCTTTGTTTTAAATCATGTGAAATTTTAAGAGAAAGGGAGGAGCAGCTTGAGGAAACCCATCAAAGTCCATTTTAACCTCTATGTAATAAGTTGCAAAAATCCTTCCAGGTTCTCTATGATCCATCAGCTGACAGGTTGAATGATGAAAGAAATCAGAATTCCTCTCCATTAACAGACTGTAAGAGTCAAAATCAATATGGTAATGATTTCACAAAACAGGCATTACAATCGATAGAAATATCACCACAAAGAACAGTAGAAAACATACATGGTGATAAAGACAAAAGTGATTTCTCAGTTTTAACACATGAAAATTATCCAGAACATTTGTACAGTTGTTTGAAAAAGCTCAAGAATTATGTATATATCTTACAAGATCCTTTTGTACAGTTTGTAGATTCAACAAAGGAGATCAGGAATTTCCTTATCTTCTCAAAGTTTAACAAAGCCAGATTTGATTGCAAGATCTCAATTTTAAACACAATCAAACACAAGCAACAAAGGTCACTGATGTATATAATTCTTAAGTGGTTGCATTGGTTGTTTCATTTTACCTAACCAGCAGTCAGAAAGCTGATTAAAGTAAAAGTAGGTAGGATTTCAGTTTGTTTTAATTTTGTTTTTAGTGAGTTAGGAAATAAATCCTTAGATGTTTGAATCCAAGCTCTTGATCATTTCCTAATTTGGTTTGAAAGTTGTAGAACTTTTTTGTTTCAAAGCCAGATCCCAAAGTTGTGCAGGAGAAGGTGAAGAAGATTTTGATCAAAAGACCAAGGCTGCAAGTTCCTACCCAAGTAACAGGGTGCTCAAGTAGGATTCAAGGAGGAAGAAAAAATGAAAAAATATGTGGATTGGATAGTAACTTGCTACAGTTGAATCCCGAAGAGAAGGCCCTAAGCTCCACAAGTGTGCTGTCATATATTCAAATAAAGCAACTAGCAACAGGAAAGTTTCAGAGCAGAGCGAAAGTTATGCAGAAGGCCATTCGACCTGCTGTTCTTGACTTTCCACAAGGGAAAGCCATCCCCAAGTGGAGCCAGTGTTATGCTCCTATACCAATAGGTGTCATATTTCATGATTGACTGGTAAAGTGCCAAATATGTTCATCCTTTCCATGCTGCAATGGTTTCGAATTTTGAAAAAACCAAAAAATTAAAAAATGTAAAGAGGGTATGCACTAAAAGAAAAATCAAAGGGCAAAAAGAATGAAATGGTCAAAGGAAAAAGTGAAAAGAAATGAACCCCAAATGAAGAAGACCAGGAAAGTGTGCAAGTCTAAATGCCACTACTATTCCATTTTTGCAAAATAAAGCATTGTGTGCAGCTTGTTAACTTCACGCCACAATCGATGGATGGCCAAACAGCTTAATCTTGGCCAGTTCATGTTTAAATTTCTTGTTTTAGAGATAGAGAATAAAAATCAGTCCAAACAGTTTAATCTTGGCAGATAAGTAGTTAGGTAGAGAAGCAAAGGAGCTCAACTGTTTAATCTGAGCCCTTGGATGAAATAAGTGTAGACTTAGGTAGGCTTATAATGAAAAGAAAAGAAAAGTTGATAAGGGTTTGCTAGTCTAAGTGCACCCAAGAAAAGAAGAAAAAATGTTAGGAATGGTAGGCTGGGTAGGCAGTTTTGATGTTGCAGAATGAGACTTGTGATAAATTTTGTCTCTCAAAGTGTTAAATTTACTTCTATCACAAGTGCAAAGCAGATTCCTTGAAGCAGCTCAAGCGAGGCATG